>CAIGQZ010032151.1:1817152-1873518 GCA_903798205.1 Danio tinwini
TTTTATGTCAAAGTTTGCATAAGTTTTTCTCTGTGTTATTTGTGTTATTCACTGCATATTTAATAAATATGTTTAAGGTGCAGTAAGCAAATAAAAATAAAATAATGCTGATCAATGTGGATTGAACAGAGGACCCAATCACAACTGTAGTAACCAGTCAAGAAATTGAACGAGTTAAAAGGGGAAAGCTTTTCAGTGCTAGAAAGTCCTGGAAATGAACAGAGGTTATTTTATTTCTAGGGATGGGAATCACAGGTTAACTCGTATTTAGTGTCTGGTAATGATATATCATGATATCAGCGATTCTGTGATATATCGATATATCACAAGAAAACCATCATGATTTTTTGTAAATGAAGGGGGAAAATGCATCAAAAAATTATACGATTTTTATAAACGTATAACAGCACATTTTATAGAATTGTGACAATGTCAAACTAGCACACAGCTGTCAGAACACAGGGCAGTTTGTGACTGAAAAGGTCACATCTCTAAATTAGTCATAGCGGCAGCATCTCAATTTTGTGGAATATTTCAGTAGAAGAAAAAAACACTTTCTACTTTTCTATAAACTTATAATACTTATTACAATGTGGCCAACTTGTACACATCAAGACATTTTATGCTTAGCCTTAGTTTATTTTTAATGCATTTGGTTTATTAAATCATGCATTCTGACTAGATGAATATTTTTATTCAAGAACAGTAAATGACCAGAATGCACAGAGAGGTGGGTACAAACTCCTCTGAGCACTTATGATGTCTCCAACAGTGGGAAACATTAGTTATTTAGTCATCAATTTAAAAAAAGCATAATTTGTGGATATTTTCCCCTAATATTTTCAGCCAAGGTTTTCATAGTACCATCTACAAAACTTTCTCAAGGTCTGTAATGGTTAAATAAACACAAGGCCATTTAAATGATATGTTCATGTCCTATTTATATCTTTATCTAATATAAATTTAAGTGCTATAAATTTGTAATATTCTTGTATGAAGTCTTACAGCACTGACTGCAGGCACACACAATTTCCTTTATAGAACAATATAGCAAAGTGAAAGTGGGTCTGTGAGGGAGAAACTTGTGATAGCTTTAGAGAGAGGTGAGATGTCTGTCTACAACTGATTATTTAATTTAGATCTTTTGTACATTTAAATAAATATCAATAACTGGAGCCAGAGTATCGATAATCATGGCCAGATATTGTTATTTTGTCCCAGCTCTATTTATTTCTTCTTAATACACTGGTTTTACTATGTTTCACATAATTAAGAAATTACATCTTTTGCTTGAATATACTTGTGTTACATTGAGTTTTTCCTTTGCTTCCATTTAACAGTGACCAGCTAGTGAGAGCTGTGTAAGCAAACCTTACTATCATGATTTCAAGATGTGGACAGACACCATAGGATGCACCCTTTAGTGTTCTTATTATTGTGCCTGCCTTTTAAATCCCACTCGAAACGGGTAAAATAGACCTGGAAGGTTTACATCAGTTATGATAAAGATAAATTTATTTCCATGCCTTATGAGCCCTAAACATCTCATCTTTTGCCTATTTTAAGTAAGATGGGGTCAAATTGATTGGGGTGTAAAACATCAACAGAATTTTCTAGAAATCTCTTAAACGCACCATCAAGAACTTCACACATCAAGAAGATTGACAAATCTTCTCTATTTGTATCTTATCCTTGTGCATAATATTTTGAATATGAAGCATGCATGACATTCATTTTCCATTAAATAAAGGATGTCTGATAAGCTTTACGTGATTGCTGTGCACCTCTGTTGCAAGGACAAGAAGCATTAGGAGAGCCATGAAACGAACTGTGTTTTTTAAAATTAAATTTCAGACCTCATTTATGCTCAGCTAATCCCTCATTCACATTCTATTCTACATAAGCAAACACTTCTGATACCAGGATGCATGATGATTCCCATTTAGGGTGTATTACTGACTGAGAGGCAGTAAGAGCCCTCAATACTAGACAAGAAAAAAGTGACTGTATGTTACAGGATGTAAGATTTGTAGTGCTACTTGTTTACGGTGTTGGAAAATATCTGAATTAAATTATAACTTAACTCTCAGGATTTGTGAGAAGAGGTAAGGTCTCTAACACAAACAAATAAATAGGCTTATATTATTGATAATACATTTAAAAAACAAACCAAAATCACCCCAAAGTGGGAAAGCATGAAACTACTGTAGATAAAAATGAGCATGCAAGCAAGAGCAAAAGCAGTACAAGGAACAGGCTCAGTGAAGATTGAAAACGCACTGGCACAGGTCTGAAAACACAGGGGTGATTAAATAGAGAACATATCGGGCACTCGCTGAGGATCAGCAGGAAGATTTTAGACACTTTCCTGCAGTGTGACTTCAGCTATGACGAGCATCAAAGCCAGAACCAATGGGATCTGATGACGCAATCAGTGCAACAACTTCAAACCACTGCAGGGAAATGTGAAAACAGCTTCTTTTTTTGGGGGGGGGGGGGGGGGGTTATTATTGTGTAATTTACCGCAGCAATTTGTGTATATTTGCCATGAGAGCAGTCTTCCAGTCAGTATTCTTGTTAGAATTAAAAAAAGATAATAATTTATTAGAGCTTATTCAAAGGACAAACTGTCCTTAGTACATCACCTCTGAACTTCAATTTCAGAAGCAACACACATTCTGGGTGGTTCATCGGCCGCTCTATTAGGTTTCAAAAGTGGTACACAGATGGCTAAACAATGAACATGTGCTGTGTGACAATGGTGTGTCATTTACAGCACTGATGCTAAGAGGGGGGTGGAGAGATTGTGCATTGTTCACAGTGAGTTAAGGATCACAGTGCAACAAATCACAAGCAGCTACAACAGTGGTGACCAGGGCAATGTGTCACAGTAAAAAGCATGAAACTCATGTAGATGATTACTAAGCCATGTCCTTGTGGTAACTAAACCATTACCAACAATTAATCATGTAATGATGAACTGCAAGCCAATTTAAAATGTATTAAAATATGTGACAATTCACATCGGTTGAGATGGCAAAAAAATTGCAATACAAGGGGAAGAGTTTATATGGAAAACATATATGGTTTATATCATTGCCTCTTTTTTGGCTTACTTATTTTGTTTATTTTTTTATTTAACGTAATTAATTTGGGTTTTATAAAAAATTCTAATAATAATTTTACCAAATATTAAAATATTACAAAAATGTTAAGCAATATGCTTATAAAATGACAACATTTCATTTTCTGTATAATGAGTAATCTCATTTTGTCATCATTATTATGAATAAATCCCTTCCAGCAATGCATGAAAGGGGCCCAAGACAATTAAGATTGGACAGATGATGATGTGAAGAATGTGGCCTGATCTGACAAATCAAGATTCCTGGTGCATCACATCAATGAATCATCAAGAGACATGTAGAAGAATTTCTGTCAATGCCTTGGTCCCCAAATTAATCTAACATGAATCCAATCAAACATGTGTGGTTCAACTTGGAAAAGAAGGTTCCTGCCACATCACAACCTCTGCAATGTACTGTATGAGAACTGGAGGTCCTGATGCTGACATTATAGTACCAGATATCACAAAAGTCCCTTTGTCACATCAGTAAATCAATGCCTTGCTTTGTGGTAGCTGTTTCATGGGCCAAATTAGGTTCTACTGATTATTAGGTGGGTGGTCATAATGTAATTCATAACTATTATAAACACAAAGAAGCTTGATGTTGAAAGCAAAGTCTGGAGTTCTTAAACAAATCTGATGAAAATGATTTTGAAATTAGTTCAAAATCCCTGTTTTAAATGAAAATCTAGCAAGGTTTTTTAATGAACAATGGATTTAAGCAAATTTTATCCAACATGCACAAACAAAAAATAATAATTTTAAATTACACTATTGTACAAATAGTATTGTACTCCATCTTTTCCTTATTATTAATATAATGTTTTGATGTGTTTATATGTTATCGGCTTCTGACGTTTGGTACAAAATTTGAAACACAATCAAGGTTTTGTTGTGCAAACAAAACTAACTAATCGGAAAAACTAACTTAATTCATAGCCTATACTTTTTACTGTATTTCTTAACTTACTGCCACTATTATTGACTATTTTAGCAAAAAAAAGTACAAATATTGAATTTGTCTGCAATGCCTTATCTGAAAACGGCAGTACTTGCAAGAATGCGGGAGTTAAATCGACTGTGTACTCTTGTGGGATTCTTTTCATACATATGGATGCTCAACAACTGGCTTTTCCAAGCTGAGTGATCAATCGGAGCATGGAAGAGAGGTTGCAGGGTGATGACTCACATGCCTTTGTCATCGAGGGTGAGTTTTATTCAACTGCTGTCATATGTTTGGGTGTGCTTGACCGATTAGAGGCGAGAGCTCTTATTAACAGGCCCTCAGGGGACATGTGAAGAGAGAGATCACTGTGGGATTCTAATTAATTTGGCATCCTAATCCAGACATATAACTAAAGGGGTTTGACATGTTACAGAAGTACTTTACACCACTATCAGATCTATGATATATTATTGTTTATTACAAAGGATAGACACATTAGCTACATTTATAAGCAGAAACTATATTAACAAGGCAGTTAATAAACAGGCTATTTAAATATGCTAGTTCATGCACAGACAAAATTAATACTGAAACCCAGCAAAATGGATTTATTTAAAATCAAGCAGTGTTCTTGAGAGCTGAATGTCTCTGCAGACAAACTCCCAATTCTGGATCTGTTTTTTTATTACTTTTGTACCCACTGCTGGTTTCTATACTAAATGCAAAAGTCCCAGCAAAATGACCAGTTCCTCTCAAATGAATAAACGATTCATAATAATTAGTGATCACTAGTGCACTTGTTAAATAATCAGTAATCAGCAATCAGTAATAAAGAAGCACTCCTGAAGAACTAAAATAATGGCTGTATTAAAACAGATTTCCCTGAACACTCCCCCACAGTGCGCCTAAAGTGTGAATGTAATAGTCGCAATCAAAATCTACAAAGAACTATAAAAAAATAAAGTAGACATGACAAAATAAATGAGTAAATTAAAACGTGAAACAAAAAGGAAAATGTTGCATTTTATCAATATTGTAAATATTCTCTTGTGCACACTAGCATTTCATGCATAATGACAAAGAAAGTGCAAACATCATACAATTTGCAAAGAAATTATCTTATCAGCTTTACTTAATCAATGAAACAATTTGACCTTCTGTTTACAGACTGGAGATCTTAGGGGTGTGTGATACTGTCATTCATTTATTCATTAATTTTCCTTCGGCTTAGTAGACTGATTTATCAGGGTTTGCATGTTTTACGCAGCAGATGCCTCTCCAGCCACAACCCATGATACTGTCATACAAATCAGACCCCCTATTTTTTTGCGATTCTGCAATCGCTGAATCCAACACAATTTTGAATTGTTTTGCAGCATGTGCAGTAAGCAGAAGCAAATGAAGCACAAGAGATTTACATGTGAAGTCAATGCAAAGATGGGAGGAGACATCCTATGGCACGAATTGTGCATTTTGTGCATTTGACACACTTCAGACTGCAAAAAAAAGTGTGAGCAAACATCTAACGAGTGGAGCAATGAACAGACAGAACAGCAAGCAGCTTACAATGATGGATATTGGTTCAAGGATGACGGCCACTGGACATGACTGAATTGAAGGACATTATTTGTGCTTTACATGTATGGCTGGTATAATGATCTGCGTCAAATCGATAAATTATGTTGTTTAACTCTTTCCCTGCCATTGATGAGAGAAAACGCTTCCCTGCCATTGACAAGTTTTACGACAATCTGTCTTTTAGGTGTATTACGGTAGGAAAAGCTCTAACGCATGTCTTGAGTGAGGTACATGATGTCAGCTGCTTTGGCGAGTGAAATCTGAAAGAAAATAAGATAGTGAATAAAACATTTTGTCTTATTCCCCCCCATTTTAGATCTTGTCTTGACAAGAGACCAAAATAAAGAAACTTTATTTTTATGATTTGTGTCATTGTCATTGTGTCAGATTGCACACCTAACATAGTAGGCTATCATTTATTCATTCATTTTCTTTTCGGCTTAGTCCCTTTATCAATCTGGGGTCGCCACAGCGGAATGAACCGCCAACTTATCCAGCATATGTTTTACACAGCGGATGCTTTTCCAGCTGCAACCCATCACTGGTAAACGTTCATACATACTCATTCACACACATACACTATGGACATTATAGCTTACCCATTTCACCTATACCACATGTTTTTTGGACTTGTGGGGGAAACCGGAGCACCCGGGAGAGACCCACGCCAACACGGGGAGAACATGCAAACTCTACACAGAAACGGCAACTGACCCAGCCGAGGCTCGAACCAGTGACCTTCTTGCTGTGAGGCGAATGTGCTACCCACTGCAGCACCAGGGGTCAAAAACTAGGGTGTCTGTACGGTAGCCGAGAGACGCTGCAATTTAAGAAAGCACATGCAATTACAAAAAACACCAGCAAATAAAGAAACGCACTGTAAATTGGTCACAACACAAACAACTAAAAAAACTTGCTGCAAATTGGTCACAACACTTGCAAATATTCATGTAACACAATGGAAATGTTTCTAGGGGACCCAAAAACATGACGGACCCTGCTGGGATATGGATGTATTATTATGCTGTGACTGTTGCTCAGTTAAGTGATTGGTGGTCTTTGAAAAGTGAGTTGTTTTTCGTTTATTTTAATATCCTGATTACACGACATAATAAACCAACACATATCTATGATAATAACACATCCATATCTTGTTCAGCTCATCGTTGAAACAACAAATTAAATAATTCACCCTGATTATAAAACAGGACATTTTTCTGGTAGACAGCATTCAGTTACAGTGTTGGAGGTAACATATTACAAGTGTGAGTTATATAATTATATTACTTTTAACAAGCATTACTGTGTAAAATGGAATGTGAGTTACTTTTTAGTTTAGTTCATTTAATTTTAAAAATAAATTGCTGAATTAAAATGATTGTAGTCATGTTGAATCCCGCATGCAATGAAAGAATGCAGGAACAGGCGGAAAGAAAGACGGCAGAGCCTTCCATTTCTGCAATAGAAATATTCTCTTTATTTTGAACACATGGACAGGGAATTTACTGAACTAATAAGACAAAAAATACAAAAGCAGCAAACACATTGCTTTAAACTTTCATTAATCTTCATTTACGACATGCATAACTCTGGGGTCAGGAAGTTCTCTAAAGATAACATTATTCTACATTAATATGTGTTTTTTAAGATAAAAAGATTATGCGGTGTGCTTTTTAATTGCAGAGCTCCTCTATTTAAAAGAAAAAAAGAAGGAAAAAAAAGTTCTAAAAGAGTTCAAGCCTCAGCTAAGGTCAGAAAAAGTTATGCAAAAGTAACTCAAAAGTAATGTAACACATTACTTACCATAAAAAGTAACTAAGTAACACAATTAGTTACTTTTTTGAGGAGTAACTCAATATTGTATTACATTACTTTCTAAAGTAACTTTCCCCAACATTGTTCAGTTATTCCAAATTGCCCATTGAATGAGGCAATCATCTCCATACCAGTACACTATGACCATTATGCTTGACCAATGGTAATATTTTCTTTTTTGGTTAATGACAGATGTAACAGAACTCCTGTCTTACAAAACAATTCTACTTAAGGTTCATCAAGGTATATGCTTAGGCAAAATTTAGAGAAACATTGACATTTTACGAGAGAGATTATACCGCCTCCTGATAGTGAATGCGGTTATGCTTAGGGCAGGTATTATTTGGTACTTTGGTAATTTATTTCACTAATCTGGCAACCGTCAAACGTCATCACAGAAAGTTTGAATTTTTGCTTAATAAAAAACCCATTAATGATTCATTTGTGATGACACTACATACATATATGCTGTTGTAAGTGCAAAAGTACATAAGTGCAGTGTGTACCATTTGGCACACAGCTAGTGACTTTTATCAATGCAAGAGAGACAGGAAGTTCCTTTTTTGTTGTGCTTGAGACAGTCAGTCACTTTTGGGTTGGGTTTCTATAGGGTTTTCCATTTTTATTTTGACAGAATGTTCACTGTCACTATGTTTTTTGTTTGTTTGTTTGTTTGTTTGTTTGTTTGTTTGTTTGTTTGTTTGTTTGTTTGTTTGTTTGTTTCAAAAATAAATATTTATTAACATTTTAAGTAGATCATCATCTTTTTTATCAAAGTTGTTCTAAAACTACTGAACAATTCTTGTCTTATAGGGCAATTTTGAAATACATTTTTATTAATGTCAAATTATTCCCTGTAGCTTGACAAATACTGGTGATATGACTATATTAAAAAATGTAGTTGCCATTCATTGCTCAAGTCCCGATACATTCATTCTGTGTATGTACGGGCAGTATTCAGTGACAAAATGTTTGACTGCAATAAGTTTTTATAGCTGTATTTATGTATTATTGCTGTATGAAAACTTGGCCATTTATTTTTGCTTAGCATTTTTATTAAGCTGTTGGTTAAATGTTATTGTTATTTAAATTAAAGTAGTATTGTGTATGACAAAACAGTGTGTTTTTGTAGTGATTGATAGCTCACATTGCACTGTTCTGCCATCAGATGTTGACAGAGATGCTATAATGATCAGTCATAAATGCTTTGATTTAAAAAAGTGAGCAAACATGGAAATGCCTCTTGTTTGTTAAAAGGAGATATCACTTTCCTCAGAGGACCTTTTAAACTAATACTAAACCAATATCATTACAGAAACAAATGTAAATCACACTCTTAGTCACACTCTTGCATTACAGTATTGGAATAGTTCACCCAAAAATGAAAATCATTTTACTGTTTACTCACCCTCATGTGGTTCCAAACCTTTATGTTTTTTTTTTTTCTGTTAAGCACAAAAGACAATATTTTGAAGAAATCTAAAAAAATTTCAAACTCGATTCCCGGAGGGCCACAGGCCACAGTTTTTGTTCTAACCTTAATTTAACACCTGATCTAACTGATTAGGAGCTACTACTAATCTTACTGGTTGGAGCTAAACTGTGCAGAGCTGTGGCCCTTCAGAAATTGAATTTAAGACCACTACTGTAGACATTGACCTTCATGGTAAGAAAAAATTACAATGGTAGTTAATAGTTACAGGTTTCCAGCTTTCCTCAAAATATCTTCTGTTGTGTTTAACAGAAGAAAGAAACTCAGGGATTTGAAACAAATGAAAGATGGATAAATTATGACATAATTTTTATTTCTGGGTAAAACTTTTATTTTCCCCTTACTGCTGCACTTTGGCTTTTACAGCCTTTTTGTTGGCGAGTTCCCAGATGCGATATAGGATAATACAGACAGAACTCTGTCAATGTATTTATTTAGTTTTATGCCGTTCAGCATAAAATCTTCAGATGTGAATCCATGGCAGAATTAATTAGTTCCTCATTCAAAAGGGACAATGCACATATAATCAGAGCACACCAATAACTTTGAGATAATAACAATAAGGCATGATTCATAATGTGATTCATTCCTAATAATGTGTTGTTTCTCTAATGAATGGTTTAGATGTTCCGACGTCATGTTGCACTATTTTAAATAATGACCTGAAAAAAAAAACTGTGTCTGTGAGAACCAACCACACTGGTTGAGCAGTGGGATTTACAAGTCAGTTCGAAAATTTTTTCGTAAATTATTTAGTTTGGATATGACAACAAAAGCTGATCAAATTTATTTATATTATGACAGATTTATATTTTTAAGAATATTTAGAGTCCTAACATTAGTCATAAGTAGGCCCACATGGAATCTGCACGCGCAGAATTCCGCAGATTTACCGCAAAGTTCTGCAGATTTCCGCAGATTTTTTGCCTATCATTAATTCTGTTTATTTACTTGAGTAAATGTGTGTAAATCTGTATTTATTTAGTTTTTTTAAGTAATTGCAGTAATATTATTGACTAATATGAAAATGTTAATCTGATTTATGTACAATGCAGTTTGTACAGTAATATTTTCTGTCTTTCAGAAGATATATTATATGAGAGACTTGCTTTGTTTACCAACTAAAGTTAATCTAATTGGATTTATATTTTAAACATTAAATAAAAGTTAAAAAGGTATTTTTTTTTTCATATATTAAGGTTTTAGTTATGATACTCCCAAAATAATTCCGCAGAAATCTGCAAATTTTTACCAAAATTCTCAGCAGAAATAACAAAAAATGTCTAAAGATTCCGTCTGGCCCTAGTTAATGACGTTAATTTGTATGCAAAAACCTGTAAGCGAGTTAGCATTTTAGCAGTTCTGGTCTATACGTCCCAAAGTCAATGAGGTTTTTTTTATGGGATTTCAGTTAAATCGCTTAAATAAGGTTTGTGGCTAACACAAACTCAAGATACTTTCACGTTTTATTCTATGACATAAACACATCATTCACATCACACTGGATTTTTTTAATCGGTTACACTTTTTTAAAAAGACGGTTGCTATCAAGTTGCTAAATGGGACTATCAAGTTGCTGGTCTGGAATGCAGCTCGCTTGCGTTGGGTATTTGGATAAGTCTGATATTTAAGTATTTTCATGAATACTTTTTTAAAGTTTGTAGTATTTTTCAAATTGGGAATTCATATTGTTTGTAGATAATGCCTTCACTTGTAAAGACTGTCAAGACATTCATTTGGTGATCATTTTAATTGAACAATATTATGGGGATACTGCTTACCAGTGCTGCTTGTCTCTTTCCTGCTCTCAGTAATGCAAACTTGTGATTAAACATGTAAAAAAGTGCATACAGGTTAACTGTCACTATCGTGATCAATAGATTTTTCATCTGTTTTTTTCTTCATCTAAACACATTTAACTCTGTCATAATTGCAGTATTTACACTCCTCCTTAAAATTTATAGCATATGTGACTGTATGGGCTGCTTTTCATGACAAAAAAAACTTTGTGACAAAAAAAAGAATATTGAATGTTTTTTCTGTGTCCATAATGGAACTTGCAAGCATATAGACTTGTTCCTTATGCCTCATTACTGTCATCTAAGGTAAGTGGGCTGTGTGCACACGAGTGATACACTAGTCTTATGATAATACTATGTAGGCACATTAATACAGAGAGTTTTAAAACCTTTACAACAACCGTAAAGCAAAACAAATTGTATTTCCAACTTTAAAAACTATCCAAAAGGCACGTAGGTCTATGTGTTTTTGCGTATTTATTTGTTTATAATATATAGAGTAGATTATAATGTAATAAACTGAGAGATTAAATCTTTGTCCTGGACTATATTTCTAAACAAGCTTGAAAAGTTGGCTGCAGCAGGGTGGTTCTGATGTCACAGGCAAGCGCCCCAAAGGCACTGTAGTCCGTTTATAGCTTAATGTGAGCTTTCCAATTCTTGCATTTGCAAGAAGATCCAAAAGTGCTAAAAGTTGTATTTTCGTGTGAGGATTATCCGGCTGGACAAGACGTGTAAGTGTAATGAACTGTGTTTGAACACAGAGCTTATTATTTGCAATTTTCTAAAAGTTTATGGTAAAATCCTATAGGGATTTTATCGAAGGAACCAGTTTTATGCTAGCAGCCGATTAGCCTATAAGGTGACATCATAGTTCATCATAGTGGAGACTCTATTAGGCTTGATAAAATGCAGGTAACTAACAAAAAAATACACAAGTTTCACAGATGTGCAACAGTGTGTCATTTATTATGTTACCATTTTCAAATACTTCATTGTGCAAAGAGAAATTTAATCAAATCACTCAGGTTTACTTATAAATCTATCCATTTTGTCACACAATGACTGCGACTCTAGATTCTAGCTCATTAAAATGCAGGTTGTTGAGTTGATTTAATGCAGTGTTTAGTGAATTTGCTCCTCAGCCATTCTCCCTGTCCCACCCTTAAATTCACAAGAACTTGATGCAATATGTGTGAAAACTCTAAGGGATAATTTTCTAGATGTTCGCAACAGTTTGCAAACACCAAATTTGCTAAGATATTACTTTCAAAGTGGCCTTTTTTTCTTGGCTTATTTCTCTGTGGAGTTTCATAACTGCTGTTGATTAGCCCAATTACTGTGGTGTAATCAGCAATTTGATGATGTGGATGTTTCCAGTATACTGCAGAATCTTACATAAGTGCAGTTAGAGGCTGGGAGCCGAGCGGAGCAGGGGTCTAAAACACAGATAGTCTGCAATTTAAAAAATCTACAAAGCTAAGAAAGAACTGCACAGGCCCTAGAATAGCATAGCACGTTTCAAAAATAGCACACAAAACAAGCATATAAATAGCACCTAATCATGTTCTCATCTAGGTGCAAATACTGTGACACTCATAGACTTGAATATGTGACTGTTTTTCTTTTCTTAGAATGGCTTAACTTGAAGTGCTGTAAAAAAAAATGAAGATTTTTCTTAAGGTATTTTATGATGTGTTGCCATATGGCAACAACGTCCAACAGTGGACCTAACTTCGAAATTTTAAATTTAGAACTTTCCTTATAATTAATTTATTTTATTTTTTTAATTGGTGTTGCAGTGTTATAAGCTTTAACACAGAACCTTTAATGATACCTTATACATACTTTCCAACAACTGATATTCCAACAGCTGTTATATATTCAAATTTTTTGCTGAATATTATTAAAAACTAACCTATTATTGTATTGTCATGTATACAACACACAGTAGGTATACATATTTCCTCCAGTAAATATAATAACAAATTAAAGCTGCAAGCAGCGATGATAGGGACCTCGCACCCCGCGCTCACCATCGCCCGGTGGCCTCAGGATGACAGAAAACAGCGAACAATATTAATTTAATCCAATATATAAAAAAAACCTGAGTAAAATCACTGATTTATGCCAAATTTCCTCCTGTCAGCAGGTGGCGATATGACTAAGACTCAATATTGGCATGTAGATGTCTTCAGGAGAGGAATCTTATCGAGCATGTGAATTTTCAGGCAGATCGGACATTGTTTGGCTGAGTTATAAGTAATTTCCTGTTGCCAGCAGGTGGCGCTATAACTGTAACTGCATATTGGCATGTAGATGTCTTCAGGAGAGGAATTTTATTAACCATGTGAAGTTTCAGGCAGATCGGACATTGTTTCGCTCAGTTATTATCCAAACTACCTTCTGTCAGCAGGTGGCGCTATAACTGTGACTCAATATTGGCATGTAGATGTCTTCAGGAGAGGGATCTCATCTAACCTGTGAATTTTCAGGCAGATCGGACTTTCTTTGACTGAGTTATAAGTAATTTCCTGTTGCCAGCAGGTGGCGCTATAACTCTAACTGCATATTGGCATGTAGATGTCTTCAGGAGAGGAATTTTATCAACCATGTGAAGTTTCAGGCAGATCGGACATTGTTTCGCTCAGTTATTATCCAAACTACCTTCTGTCAGCAGGTGGCGCTATGACTGTGACTCAATATTGGCATGCAGATGTCTTCAGGAGAGGACTCTTATCAAACATGTGAAGTTTCGGGCTGATCGGACATTGTGTGAATGAGTTATAAGTACTTCCTGTTCCATGGTGAAGCATTGATGTTTGTCAGTCCGCTACGAACACGCCCATAGGCAAATACTCTAGATCTTCACAATATATCATCACTAGAGCTTTCAGATAACACCACCCAAATTTGGTGCTTATACGATAAAAATTGTGGGAGGAGTTTTTTATGCTGTAAAACACATCACTTCCAGTTGCCAGCAGGTGGCGCTATAACTATAAATGCATATTGGCATGTAAACTTGTTCAGGTCAGGACTCTTATCATACTTGTTCATTTTGAGGCAGATCGGATAATGCATGCCTGAGTTATAGCAACTTCCTGTTTCATGGCGAATCGTCAAAGTTTGCGAGGCCGCCACGGACACGCCCATTGACGAAAACTCTAGATCTCCGCAATTTGACATCGCCAAGGCCTTTAGATGATAAAACCCAATTTTGGTGTTGATCGGATGAAATCCCTAGGAGGAGTTCATTAAAAATACAACGCCTGGAAATGGCAAAAACGCCACTTTTTCACCGCAGGAAGTTAAAAATATCCGACTTCCTGTTGGGTTTGAGATATTGCTCCAAGAGACTTTTTTGTATGGTTTGGCATGTTTGAGGTGTGTGCCAATTTTCGTGCATGTACATGATTCGTAGCTCGGGGGCTAGTCCGTCACAAGTGCATAGGTGGCACTGTCGAGTCATTTTGCCACGCCCACTACTGAAACCTATAACAAACGTAAATTTTCACCCCTTCTGAGGTGTGTGCAAAGTTTCGTGAGTTTTCGGGCATGTTTAGCCCCTCAAAATTGCGATTAATTCCGCAGAAGAAGAAAAAGAAAAAGAAGAAGAAGAAGAAGAAGAAGAAGAAGAAGAAGAAGAAGAAGAAGAAGAAGAAGAAGAAACGGAGCAATTCCAATAGGGCCTACGCACCGTTCCGGTGCTTGGTCCCTAATAAATAACTTACTTAAACTATTTCCATCACTGCTCTGATCAAATGTCCAGTCTGCATCATTCTCTTGGTCACTAAAACCCATCTAATCCTCACTTTCATCTGCTTTCACTTACCATAGAACATGGTGGTCCTCACTAATACACTGTTCCCTGTATTTATATCTAATCAAAGGTATTGCCATTAAAATGAGGATTTTATCCATAATGCAAATGCCATTAACATATGACTAATCAACATTATATTACTAGCATTCATGTTTTTATTGTTACAACTTAAAAGATCACAGCTGACCTTGCTAGCTAGCTAACCTCTTGCAATATTGCACATTCCACTATTGCACAGTGTTGCCATTTAGCAGCACATACATTTGATCGATTGACAAAAAACTAATTTGATAAAAACTTTTTTTGAGTTGTGAATATGTCATCATAACTTACTGGAGGTGATGTCTCAGGTTTTTTGTGGATCTGACATGAGCTTTCACTTGCATTCAGCAACTACTCACAATAAACATCAGAAATCGCACCATAGCAAAACACTGCACGTCATGTGACTTAACCAAAGCACATCATTGGCTAAACTAAGGTCTTCTCTTTCCAACAAAAAAAATTAGAACGTCAGTCTTGATTCCAGTTCATATTCCCTTCAACGATTTGGCTTCTTATTTGTTTAATTATAGTTTGGGAACAATCATGAAGGGAATGGATGAACGAACAAATGAATGAATAAATGAATAAATGAATGAGTTTCATTGGCAAATTAAATAATTCATAATTCGTTTTTAAGCATTTTTTATGTAATTACCTGTTATGAAACAAATGTTTAGGAACAGAAATATATTGGTAAACATGTCTATAATATACAGTTGAAGTCAGAATTATTAGCCCCCCTGAATTATTAGCTTCCTTGTTTATTTTTTCCCCCAATTTCTGTTTAACGGAGAGAATATTTTTTCAACACATTTCTAAACATAATAGTTTTAATAACTTATCTCTAATAACATAAAAAAGTCATAAAATTATTTTATCTTTGTCATGATGACAGTAAATAATATTTGACTAGATATTTTTTTCAAGACACTTCTATACAGCTTAAAGTGCATTTAAGGCTTAACTAGGTAAGTTTGGTAAACTAGGCAGGATAGGGTAATTAGGCAAGTTATTGTATAACGATGGTTTGCTCTGTAGACAATCGCAAAAAAAGCTTAAAGGGGCTAATAATGTTAACCTTAAAATGGTTCCTAAAGAGCCCCTATTATGGCTTTTTGACCTTCCATGTAGTGTGTAACACAGCTCTAAGTGAAGTGAAATATGCAGCTAATGCTTAAATCTGAAAGTGGACAGTTTTTAAAACTATTGATTCATCTAAAAAAGAGTCGACTCATAGTGGTTTAAATGACGTCGATACGAAACATAATGGTTGCACATGCAGACCCACAAAATTTAAACCTGCGGCCCCGCCCACTTACACAGCAGTAAAGACCAACAGATCCTGAAGTCATGAGTCATGAAGACGCTGTGCTTACTTAGATATTATTGGAAGTGTGAGGGAAAGAAGTGCTTCAGCAATCTACATGCTTACAATGAACTTTCAGTACACAGCTCATGGATTAGTTTCTTCCTTCATTTTGTTTTATAGATACTAGTATTGAACAGTTCATTCCAGTGCATTAATGTGAGAGTATGCTGTGGGAGCGAGTTCAACCCAAAAAGTGAGAACAGCGCCTACTAGGGTCACAGAATACGATGGTCACAGAATTTGGTGTAACACGTGCAAAATAAGGACAATTTATTAGGTACAAGTCAAACAAAGGCAGCTGGACTTCGGGCTGGTGCACAGCACTGGAAAGAGGATGGGAGCCCGCAAAGATAGCTTGTCAGACATCCGGGCTGGGGATGTGATCGCTAGGCAAAGCAAAGTACAGGTAAGCCCTGAGAACATATAACACGCAAGAGGTGCCACAGCAATGATTAGTTAGTTTACTATGAAGCGTGTTTCGGGCATCCGCTGCGATCGGATCCAATACCAATGTTGGCGACCCGAGAGCTTGATAAACCGTGCTGGGCATTTTACTCGCGCTGAACGTAGTCGACCAATTGCAACAGAGGCACTAAGGAAGGGTTTGAGAACAAATGAATCGCTAAACGATTAATATGGGAGTTGTTGGGATAATTAGGCAAAAATAAATGCATATTATAAAACCCTGAAAGTGTTTTTTGACCTTGCGTGCATATCAGCCTGTTGTTGGAGACCCATAAAACTAAAATATGACCCTTTTTAATGTATAAAAGGGGCTCTTTAAAAAAATTCTAACTGCTTTTGTTCTAGCTGACATAAAACAAATAAGAATTTTTCAGAAAGAAAAAATATTATCAGACATACTGTGAAAACTTCCTTGCTCTGTTAATCATAATTTGGGAAATATTTAAAAAAGAAAAAAATTCAAAGGGGGGCTAATAATTTTTACTTCAACTGTACATGTCTATGTATTATTTTATATATTGCAGTAATAAATATGCATATGAATATGAATCAATGGCACTTCAAATCATCATGGGTTTTTAGTCTCTGATTTTTATTTAATGTAGGAAATATACAACACCACATGATAAACTGTACTGTAAGTTATACAAGTGAAAAAAAGTGTATTTTACTGGTCTTTAGTATAGTCACAACTCTTTACTGACACAATTATCTGGTTGAACTTTGTATTGAGAGATGTATAAAGAAGTTTGTCTATCTTTTCAACCTCTTTTGGCAATTTATTAAAATACCATGACAGTATAGTATACCACGATAGAAGACTTAGCAATAATTCTGATATGAAAATGCTTATTAATAAAAAAGAGTTGGCTCATAGGGATGCAACGATTAACTGATTTCACTATTAACCCAGAGTTAAATTTGTCATGGTTAATTAATTATAAAAGCTTCTCAACACCGTGTTTTTGCACGGAACAAAACTGTGCAGCTAAATAAAGTTACATGCCAACTGTGCTAGCTCCGAGCTTGTGCACAATATGCACGCCCACTGGATTAAATGCTGATTTTAACTATGGCTAAGACTATTAACTAAGGGGCGTTCACATATCCCGTTTTTTGTGCACGCAAGTTTGTTATTTCCAATGGAGGCGTGTGGTTTGCGTCCGCATATTAGCTCACGCTTTCCAGGCGCGCATAGTTAAAAGAATCCCATGAGCGCAATGCGAGTCACGTGCAAGAACTGACAGGTCAGCTTCAATATGCACATTATACACATTTCTACTCTAAAGAGCAAAAAACATACAAAAGGAAAATACCAAACAATTTGTAATATAAAAGTCCATATGTATATAAAGTCCAAAGAAAAATTACCTATGTTTGTTTTTTACTATTATTTTGTGCTGTATTATTTAGTTACTGAGCAGCAATAAATAACACTTTAAAATATAAGTTTTCATGTGATTTACTAAAATAGTTTTGAAATAATTGAATGCATAATATTCATGATAACTGTGAAACCGTGATTATTGCCCAGGCTATAATCGTACAACCAAGATTTATAACCGTTGCATCTCTATGGCTCACAAAGACTTTTTGCTTTCAAATCAAACAATGTTAATCCAATCATTTTTGATGCACTAAAATGTGATGCTTTTGATTTATGGTGCCAATGTATGTTGCAATAATGAGCTGCTAAAGCTTAATAGAGCAAAAAAGTATGATTGTGCTTAAAGAAATATGTAATAATGCAGTTTTGGACTAAATGGCTTCAGTTAGGCTCTGTGTACAAAAAATAAACAGTTGCAGACAAGATTGAATATCAAAGTTTTTGTGTTTTTTTATATCAAAAACTACTGATTGATTTTGCACTTTTGGTATCAATTAAAAATAAAAATAAACAGAAAAAATAAACAAACAAATCCAAGACAATTCACACAAATGTAAATTTGCTCACATTTAATAATGAACTCAGTTTTAAGCACTTAACACTTTGTCTCAGAGTTTCATGTGTTTTGTAAAATATTTAAAAAATTACGTACTTTATTTTATGTTTGTGAATTGCTTTTTGATCAACCCTGGCTCATTCTATACATTTCTGGAGAACACCAAATACATCCCAAGAGGTACGTTTTTTGCAGTTTTTGTTTTCGCGAATCCATCAGAGGCCGCTGTGTACACATTTCGAGATCTCAAATTTCTCTCGCGAGTGCCATTCGCGCCTGATGTTCTTACATAAATCCACCAGAGGCCACTGTCGACTGACTGACTAACTGACTGAGTGATCGACTGACCCACCCTCCTCCCTTCCTAAACCCAACCAATAGTGTCTTCAAAAGCACAGATTGACCCGCCCTCCCACTTCGCTTAACCCAACTGTCAGTGTTTTTTTTAAGCAATCCAGAAAAGAAAAGTCCCCTAATTTTTACCACCTTTCAGATTTGACCAAATTCTCACTCTGTTATTTACTTGTTTATTATATTTTTTGGCATTTGTTTTTGTCTTTCCTGCTTTTTGGAACTGTTCTTAGATGGCCCCGAAAACCCCGTCATCAAGGTCAACTCCTCTCTGCATCAGTCTGCCGACGTATGCGGCAAGCCACTGAGCAAACTGGTAACAGCGGAAAAGCCATCCATAGGCAGGTTAGCAGGCAACTAGTAAGCACAAAAAGGAACGTCATCATAGCGCTCTCTAGTGTTCATTTTAAAGACAAAATGCCATCACACGTACTTCTGGTTACATAATTCACGATCTTCAGAAATGTATATAGGGGTTTGTTTTCAGAATGAGCCTATGTTGTTTTTGTTCGTGTGTAAATGATTACAGTTATGGGTCCATATAGGTTCATTTGTGATTCTGCAGTGACTACAGAGAATTCAAGATGTTACAATGAATTCAGTTTCATCCACAATTGAGAAAAAATAACCACAAATTAGCAGGACCTGTCCAAGAGAGAAAAAAATCAGTACAAGATTTTTAATCACTACCTGATGTACATGAAAAGTCCCTAACACCACATTCAGAAACTAAGGATATTTTAGGAACTCCTTAAAAGACAATAACCAGTCAAACATCAAAAGCAATATTGGCATTAGTACACTTCCTTAAAATAATTAATCTTTTCTGATGATGTCATTTTACTCACATAACATATGACAATTACAACAAACAAAATACTGTGTATTGAAGAAACAGTATATTCTAGCTTAATTCTCTGTGACCTCATTTCGTGTCTTGTGCTAAAATATATGCCCTCAGGTGGACTGACCTCACTCATACCTCAACACTGAGTCAATATAGGGTGACAGTCACACCGGTGGACCGACCACATTTTATCTCTGTATAAAGAGAGTTGTCGTAGGAGGCTGGCATGAAAACACAGATGTTTTTTTCACAGCCTCGGCTACAGGAAAAAAAGAATAACTTCCCTCCACTGTTTCTCAGATTGTGCAAAGGCTGTGTATTGATTAAGACTGCAATGCGACGCTTCACCTTCTCTAATGCCAAATGAAAACCCGGAGGTTGCAATCATATCCCAAATGCCAAACAAATCAGGCCAATTTGCACACATACATATCCGTATTGATACTTCTTTCATGGTTCACTCTACAACATACCTGTCAACATTGGGATGTGAAAACAAGGGATATGCCCACCATAAAAGGGATTACCCCGACCCCCCTTTAAAAAATCCCCAAATGACTAAATATGTTCATTTGGAGCTGTTTCATTGTAAATAAACAGTTAAATGGTCAGTAATATGTTCTATTATTATTATTTACAAAAGAAAAATAAATAGTATTCATTAGCAGCAAGTACATTAGCAAACTTATAAAAAATTATAAAAATTAATAGCTATTATAATGAAATAAAAAAGCTATGAAATCTCATTAGCCATTACTTCACTGTATAACTGACACATTCTGATTAAAGAGCAACGAATGAATCTCTTATTTATTTCGATTTGTATTTGTATTTGATTACATTAAAGAACAGATGTCACTTTAAAAATGCACACATCCAACGTTATAATGAAAGCATTCAATTGCTTTCCTAACTTTTTATGCTCATTTAGGACGAAATTAGTTGTGTTTGAAAAAAAAAAAACACCAAGATCGATATCTTTAGATATTATTATGATCAGGGCCGGAGCAAGCCGAACTGCGGCCCCTTGTGGTTCGGTGGTATGGGTTGCGTATAGGGAGGCTCTGCTCTTTAATGTTTATTTGCCACCCTTCAGAGAAAGATAAAAAATAAGGGAGAAATATGGGAAAATACCTTTACGGGATGATAGTGGGATAGAACTGTAAAATACAGGAGAATCCCGGGAAAAACAGGAGAGTTAACAGGTATGCTCTACAAACTGATAACTTTGTTTTTAAAAGCAACATGTATTTACATGTTTTGATTTTGAGACGATTTCACACTAATGAAATTTATTTTTGACTGAAATCTAATTTATTCTATAAGGCATTATTTATCCATTTATTAAGATAATTCAGGTATGAAAAAATCAACACTTACTCACATACATATCCGCAGTCAAGGTTTAGTCTACAAACCGAGTTGCATTGTTTTTAAAGCAACGTGTATAAACGATTTTATTTTTTCTTGAGTCAATACAGTACATTTAACAGTTAAGTTAATCTCTGAAAAATGTTATTATATTGCAACATGTATTTACTTGTGGGACTTGTGGATCTGCACATCAATGCATTTGCTCTTCAGTGTTTAGACTTTCAGCAGTGAAATTTAAACCACACTGAACTAAATTAAACAAAAATTTAACTCTAAAAACTGGACTGACACAGTTGCAATTTACTAGAACTTCTATGTTAAGCTGCTTTGACACAATCTATATTGTAAAAGTGCTATATAAACATGAATTTAATTAAATTTATTTATACAGTTCATTCAATTGCTTCATGGGACCTTAGGCAATATTAGTATCTCTTTAATTGAAAAGTGAAATAAAATGTCAGAAATCAATAACAAAAAAAGATGTATTAAAGAGCCCCTATTATGGGTTTCTGAAATTGACCTTCCATGTAGTGTGTAACACAGCTCTAAGTGTAGTGAAATTTCCAGCTAAAGCTTAAATCTGAAAGTGGACAGTTTTTAAAACTATTGATTCATCTAAAAAAAAGAGTTGACTCATAGTGGTTTAAATGAATCATCTTGATAACGAGTCTTTAGCCATTTTGGCATGACGTCGAAACGAAACATAATGGTTGCGCGCGCAAACCCACAAAATTTAATCCTGCGGCCCCGCCCACTTACACAGCAGCAAAGACAGACAGATCCAGCGCATTCACGTGAGAGTATGTATGCTGTGGGAGAGTTCAAGCCAGACAGTGAGAACAGTGCCTACTAGGGTCACAGAATACGATGGTCACAGAATTTGGTGTAACACGTGCAAAATAAGGACAAATTATTAGGTACAAGTTAAACAAAGGCACGCTGGATTTCGGGCTGGTGTATAGCACTGGAAAGGCGATGGGAGCCTGCAAAGATAGCTTGTCAGACCCCTGATCTGGGGATGTGATCTTTGGGCAAAGCAGAGTACAGGTAAGCCCTGTGAACATAACATTTTGCAAGAGGTGCCACAGCAATAGTTGCAAATAGAAATGATCCACAGCTGAGAAGGGAGAAAAGCTCCAAAATTACCATTAATGAAATGACCTTAATTATGACCTGGCCCATAACACATTTCATAAGTGTAAATAAATAGCTGCCTCCTGGTTTTCTCTAGCTTGTAAAGTATGTATTTAATTGTGCTGCAACTTGTAACCGCTTGCACTGTATCAGGTTAACTCTATATTTCCATATCGCGTCTAATGCCACGTTGAAACGCAACGCGTGCTGCTTTGTTTAAGGATTTAAATGCATTTGTGGTGTTTAACTGCATTGCTTTCGGGGGTGAGGTGTCTGAATAACACTGTTGAGAACCAGGTAGTGTTAGTAAGTTTACTATGAAGCGTGTTTCGGGTGTCCGCTGCGATCGGATCCTATACCAATGTTGGCGACCCGGGCATTTTATTGTCTCGCGCTGAACGCTGTCGACCAATGGCAACAGGCTGTCATCGGTTCAATCAGCGCAGATTAGCATTGCTAAGGAGGGGTTTGGAAACGAATGAATCGCTGAACAATTCATATGGCAGTCACTGTGATAATTAGGTAAAAATAAATGCATATTATAAGACCATGAAAGTGTTTTTTGTCTTGCATGCATATCAACCTGTTGTTGAAGACCCATAAAACCGAAATATGATCCTTTTTAAATGTATAATAGGGGCTCTTTAAAGTGTCTAGACTCTGAATAACTAAACAAAAAAGTATCAAATCCAAACATCTTTCACATTTCAAAAATGTATTCTCTTTCTGTCTGTACCATGATCTCAGGTGCATAAGTCACTGTGTTTTAAGTCTGAAAATTCAAGCTAGGTAAATGAGGCAAGCATTACCTCTGCCCCATTGCAGTCTACCACTATAGCAACCAATAAAGTCATTATCTGAACCAGATTGTGATGTCTCCTTTATTCTTTCTCTCATGAAATATGCATGAATATATTTCACTTCTGAGTGGATGAACTGCTAAAATATACATGCAGCCAATGTGACAGTCTGAATTATTCTTAACTTCCCATTCACCTGACTGTGATAAAGTGCTCCATCACAAAGCTGAATTGCTGTTTGGACAACTGTTTAAGCGTAAGGGACACAAAATTCATCTTAACCTCAAGTTTTGAAGGTACTAATTTGGTCCCACATTATCTTGGTGGTCCGTTTGTTGAATTTTAGTTACTTTGCAACTAATTCTATAAGTAGACTGTTAGGTTGGGGTTAGGGTTGGGGTTAGGGTTAGTGTAAGTTGACATGCACTTGCTAAGTTTCTTATAGTCAGTTAAATGTCTGTTGAAGGAGCAGTGTTAACAGATATTAAGCAGACAGTCTACTAATACTCAAACGAACCATCAAAATAAAGTGTTACCACAACTTTTAAATTTCATGTGACCTTAAAAGGCAATATTTGACATATTTAAGTCCATGTAAAATCTTTCTTTAATAATACAGTCATTATCATTACTATTGTCATGCCATTTTCTCATTAATACTGTAGTGAGGTATAAAGTATATTAGTTTCTATGAATGTATGCCCAACAATGGCTCTGCTCAGCATTTGTTCATGGTACCTATAACTGTCTGCAACATTTTTTTTTGAGTGCAATACCTGCAATCTCAACCTGGGGTGTGTTTCCCAAAACCATCGTTAGCCAACTAAGGTCACAAGTTCCGTTGTTACAAAGATATGTTGTTGATTTGCCGTTTCCCAAATCCATCGCTTCAACAAACATTCGCAAACTGCGTCGCAAACTTGAGCACTTGAAACAACACCTCTGGAGCTGTAATTAGAAACATAGTTCCTGGCTGTGTTCTATTCCCACTTATCCCCCCTATGCCCTATTCATTTAGAACATTCTAACATTCAAAGTTGGAATTATTAAAAAAAAAAAAAGCATTAAGGTAATCTCTCTTAGGTGTAATTTGCTTTCAAAGTATTTTTACAGTTCAGTTTTAGCGATCTTCATGTTTACAATTGCGCTTCCTTCGCAGTGCACTTTGAAAACTTTGATGTCATTTTGAACACAGCCTCATGACAAAAGCTATAAGTGACTATTTTTTAAAGGCGGAATTTATGTTACGTCTCCAAAGCTTGTGAAAACAAAAAAACATAGCATACGTTAATGCTTTTAATTCATAGTAAGTTATTTATTACATATCTGTACTGTATATGACATGGGCCTGCTGGTTAGAGCATATCTGCAGCGGTTTGCACGTGATAAAATTGTAAAAGCAGACTTTTCAAAAAATAAATAAACAATATCCTACTTATTAATAATAATAATCATCATCATTAATATTATTATAAAAACAGGATTTTTTTTCATTTTCTAATCAATAATAAATATTAAATACATTTTATTAATAAATAACCTCATTATTGATTTATTTATATGATTTATATATGATATTAGAATACGTGTTAGCTTTTGTACGTGATTTTATGTTTTAGAATAGAATATGTAATGTTCTGAATAATATTAGTAAAGGAAACATAGGCCCTATATGTGCTATTTACATATATTTCAATTAATATGGAAAGCGAGTGCATGTTTTTACCAAAACTAATATTAAATTTTATTTTAAATGTGTGTGCGAGTAAAACAATATAATTTGCACAAAGAAATTATGGGGTTCTTCTCTAAAGAAGTTGTTACTCCACTCCGTTTTATGAGCGTTTTACGTTATAACTAACATGGTTCAAATTATAGATCTGCGACAGAGAAACTAAGGTTTTGGGAAACACTCGTCACTACATCATTCTTTTCCCAAACTATGTATCGTACTATGACAGTTCAGCCATGAATTACGTCGTTGTTTGGGAAACACACCCTAGTATGCAACCTCAAGCAAAAGAGACGAAAAGTGTGTCTTCTTGATATATAAAAAATCTCTCATCTCCTATTAATTTCACATTTAAATCAACTCATCCATTTTATTTAGCAATGCGAAAGTTATTTTTTGCTAAAGTGCTTTAATTTAAGTGCTTAATTTGCCGCTATGGGCAAATGACAAGAAATAACAAACGGTCAAACTACTAAAATGAAAAAAATATGATAAGAAAGCACCAGTTTGCAACATCAAGAAGCAGCATAATGAGCTGCTTTGTAAGGACAAAAATTCAATAGAAGTGAATGAGGACGGAAGTCTCGTAGGCTACACTTGCTCTTGTGTGAGATAACAAAACAAGGTGGATAAGCGACAGTTTTAAACAACCTCTTTAGCAAGTCAGAATATGCTAGAGGAGGTTAGCATAACAGCATAAACCTTCAGAGTAAAAAATGCTATATTTAAGTAACATTCATGTAAATTCATGTAATTGCTATTATACCGTCATTATAATTACTTCACAAAAATAATTTGAGCTTTGTTTAAGACACTTTGCTAGTCTTGATCTGCTTGTAAAGGCAGACACAAACTTAGTGACTTCCCAAATCACATCCTGTTATGAGACTTCCAGATGCATATCACTTTCAAATGTTCAGTCTCTTGCACATCAATAATAGGAAAAAGCAGAGGAAAGAGAAAAGACAACATGACAGAATTTTGGGGTAAGTAATCCAATAACCTATTTGCTCTAGCATTTCAAAAACAGCAAAAAGAAGCAAGCCTGTCTACGGTATTAGCTTAAATTGATCTGTAAACTTTTGTGACTGTACATAAAACCGAAAACCCACAATCAATGTCTGATTTAAATGATTGTTGCACAGAACCAATCAACAAGCTCAGATAAAATAGTGAAGCTGGAAATTTCACTTCTAATGAAGTCAAGCTTCAAACCTGCAGATTACACTGCAGTGTAGATAAAAGTTTTGTTCCCCCATCTGATAAGCACAATCTACAATTAACTACACAAACTACAATTAACTACAAAAACAAGGCTTTCAAGCGCATCCCAAATCATCTTTTCTTCTCCAACCATTTTTATGGTTCTATTTTCATAGTCTCTGCTGCAGATGAAGTCGTGGTGTGTTTGATCTCGTTTGTAGTTGAAAAGGTGAATGCCTACTTCAGATAAACATGACACCCACTATTTGATCCAATTACAAGGCAGATATATTTAGTATCTGTAACAGACACTCAATTATTAATGGGACGTAAGGCATGAGATAACCTAGTGGCAGTGTTTTTGAGACTCAAAAGGGGAAAAATTGAGCACAGCATAAACACCAGATAACAGCAAATTAATCAGGTTAGCACAATCCGTAAAAATAATAATATTTAATCTACAGACCCAGCAATTATTGGACATGCTTCTGAAAAGTCTGACAGGTTTCTGTTCATTTATAATCATTAGTACTCCCCGTTTACTGCTCAAGAGACAAGAGAGTATATTGATTGGCCCTCAAACCAGATTCTGTTACAGGCTACAACATCCACTAAAAGTCAGTGCAGTGCTGCCAAAAACTGTGTGCAAATGAATTGATCCTGAGCCCACATCCAAATCACTCTATGAGTTTTAAGAAATTACCATTGCTTTAATTAAAAGCAGTGGGTAGGTGGTGATTATTATTAGTGTCCTCAGTCATTTTAATTAAGCAACAAACTGCACAAGGGTCCCAGAAATCCTAGGGATGGCCCTAGCAGTGGGTCATGGACAACAAAGAGAAGTCATGGATATTTAGATTACTTCTCAAAGTAAGAAAAAAAAAAAAACATCAAAAATTTTTAATTTTTGGCAATTTTTCTACACTGTAAAACCCAACAGTCAACTTTATCAAATGAAATGCATTCTGAGTTTTGAAGTGTTGAAGGTAATGAGTTCACTAAATACCTCATTACTTCAACTTAAATGTGGCTATCGTTTTACTCAAACGTGTTGAGTTGCCTTAACTTATTATGTTTTACAATACTCAGCTGGTTCTCTTCATTTATTGGTTTTTTACTGTGCCCAAATTGCTTTGTTTAATCAAATGGATTAAGCTCACAGTACTCTCTAGGCTACCTTAACTTTTTAGGGTTTACAGTGTATGTTTTGTATTCTTTCTATAATAACTGCTGAAGTATTTGAGTCACTGACAACAAGAGTTGCACAATATATAACAAAATTATTGTTATCCCAATAATAGTATATGCACATGTGTGATAAATTACATTTATTTAACTCTTGTGTACACTATCGTTATGATTGGGGTTGTTTTAGCTACATTGACTTTCAATATAATGGCATTTTTTGACTGCAAGGCCATACAGTCGTGCATTCTTGTTGATGGTTTTCCCATTTAGGAAGAGGTAAAACGTATTATTTTCACAGTTGATCATCATTTAGCAGAATTAACCCCTTTAGATAGGCCTGTGCAAAAAAGTTTCTGACTTTTATACTGTATGAAGCTCTAAGGAGTAAAAAAAGCAGATTATAGTGTGTGCTTCAATAAACAGACTATATTTACTATGTTCTGAGAGCTGAGCTGATTTTGATTTTCTCAGACATATCAAAATAAGTGCGGAAAGTTCTCTCTCACACACACTTTACTCCATATTGAAGGCAGAATCTAAACTTTTTTGCACTAATGATCAACAGTAAAAATTAAAAATGGTACCTCTTCCCAATAGGGAAAACCAGCAACAATGAATAACGCATGATTATTTGGCATTATGGCTTTGCTATCCAAAAATGTGGTAATAATGGAAGTCAATGAGGCAAAAACAGCCACAAATATAATGAAAGGGTAGTAAATTTGTCCAGAGTGTACTGTCGAATTAAAAAAAAAAAACATTTCAAAGCATTTTCCCCAAAATATGTGTCAAAATAAAATTTATGACCAAAAATCATTCCATTTGCTGGAACACAGAGAAGTTATGGCCAAACTAAGACTTAAAATCACCCCAGAGTGGATGAAAACATCCCTAACAGCACAAAAGTGTTAAGGCATTGGTTTGACTAATCAATACTATCTTTATCCTCACCTCGCCAATAGTTATTGTTCTGCTATTGGATGAAGCGGCCTAAAAGTGAACACAGAGCTAAAAATAAATACTTATTGCAGTAGTCAAGGTGAGAGAAAAATGACAACAGCCAATCTGAGTCAGTACCTGGTTAGGTTTTCACTCATTAGTGTTTTAATGACTAAATGTTTGCACCTTGACACCTTGTTTTTTTTAGTCTAAATTAGAAATATTTAGTTCTGAAAAATATTTTAAAATCATTAAATAAATAAAATGATTAAAATAGAATTAATAATATAGTTATCGTAATACTCACCAACAATATAGCATATACTATCTTTTTCCAGTATCATTCAGCCTTGCTAAAAATGTGGCAAATGTAACTGAACATTATCAATGATGATCTCACAATATGAAGGTACATCAATGTATTGATTCATTTTTGGCCTATGGAAAAAATGTTTGATTTATCTTCCTATCCATTTCGGTTGACTCTGTTCATCTGTATGTAGTTGTGCCATTAATGTGTATGAGTATTTGGTGCTAAACTGGTTGAATAAATAAATGGCTCGCAAAAGAGGAAAACCTTGTTTTCCCCTCAATGTGTAATGGCATGTGAAATTAACTAGATAAAGCTTTAGTATATAAAAGTATATTGGCTTATGAACTGTTAAATGGATATGAACAATCATATAAAAAATAATATACACCAATACAATACATCAATCAATTTTTTTCCAATACAAATCTGCTGATATATGATTAAAAAATCATTTAAAATCTACATTCAATTAATTCAGGAAATAATAATAAAAAAGTGAAATTCTATATTAGTAAGGAGTTCAAGGTTGTAGAAATTAAACTCTTGTAATTGCCTAATATGTTTATTCTCTGAGAAAATACACTTAACTATTACTTTACCTACTTTCTATGCTGGTGTATTGTATTGTACCTGGAAAATTATCATTTTTCTCTTGTTTCTTGTTGACTAGTTATATTTATATGTTGTTGTTTTTTTTGTTGTTGTTGTTGTTTGTTGGCAGGTGTAGTAACTTGCTGTTTTATGACATCTGTAGTTCATTGTCTACTCTAAATAGCCTATTTATCTATTCCATACTCAATTTCTCTGTTGAGCAGCTGTGATTTTGACAAGAAATCGACTGTGTTGTTCACTTAAATGTTTTTAAATAAAACACATACTTTAAAAGCATGTCTTTATTTCCAGACATTGCTAAAATAAAACAATGTTTTTTTGAACAATTATTTTTTTATAAAACATAAATAATCTTCAATATACAGTTTACTGACATATATCGCAAATTTTGCACCTAACTAATCAAAGTACTTACAACTCTTCTCTAAAACTACACCAAATGAAATAAGGTTATTCTGTAGGTCTTGTTGCAAAGCCACCGATAGTAAAACATAAACAGAAATTACCTTAAACAGGCGTAGAATGTTGGCCACCATTATGGAGACTGAGCTAGCTGCTGCACCTATCACACCAATGATCTTGTCCGGTTTGGCAAAGATGGGCTGCTCACCACTAGCACATCGCACATCGGTAGAATCACGTTCAATGAGGGCCTGCACAAAGGTAAGCGACTGTTCAAGGGCATAAGTGTCTCGCGAACAGGTGTCCAAAATGCGTGCCCCCAAGGTAACATTGGGCAGCAGGTCAGGGTCTTTATTGATGAGGTCAATAGCAAAAAGCATGGCCTCTAACCGATGAATACCCTTCTCTTTCTTAAGTTCCCCACAAGGAGCACCCCGTTCTCCCCGAGCATGCACTGGGAAAAGACCACCCAGGATGATGTCACCATCCAGTCGTATAGAATGGGCATATTCAGGAGCAGGGGGTGTCAGTGGATCTGTACGCTGGCTGATGGATCTAGTCACCCCAGTTAGAAGAAGAAGACAGCCATACCATATAAAGGCACTCAACATGGTGACATGAAGTGGATCCAGATGTACAAGCAGCAGTGAGGATGCAGTTACAAAGGTGGGAAGCCAGCAGGGACCGAGCGCAATAACCGAAGGGGGTCATTAGTGCCCCTCAGTGGAGCAACTGCATACCAGCTATCAAAGTCAGACGTCAAGGAGACCATTGGATTCGCCTGGAAGTTTTGCGGGGACAAACGAAGAAGGACGTTGCAAATGAGATGATGGAATATGAGCGAAATCACATAGTTGCTAGCTCCTCAATTACAGAGGTCACAGACCATTAGAACCCTGTGTGAGAGAGAACAGCAGAAGAATATGCTTTCATCAGCAAAGATTTGTGCACATTATTTATTAGAACACACATATGCATTGCACAGCAGGAAGACTCAAAGTGTCAAAAAATGGAGAATGATCAGTGCACTTGTGTATTCGCTAAACACATCTGATCTGACTTTTAAAACATGCATCTGTTTATGCATAAATATGCATGCCTAATCAGCCCTACACTTCTTACGCTTTAGTTTTGAATAGTTTTATACAACAAGTGAGTCAATGTGCTTCACACACATGATTGGAATCGATCCCAATAAAGAGCAGCAACCTTGGAGATAATTTCCTTTGGGTTTACAAATAAAACTCTTAAAAGAGACAACACACCCAATCATTTCACATTTACTCACCACTGTGTCATCCAAACCCATTTCCTTCATCAACCACAAATAGAGATGGGGACTGATGCCTCAGTCAGCTGTGATTTTCAATGCATCTTTTCTCCATACCATAAATGGGAATGTGACTCTTTTTTGTGCTCTTTTTTGTGAAAGAGCGGTGTCAAACAGGTTTAAAAAACATGAGGATGAGTAAATGACAGAATTTTATTTTGTGAACTGTGCCTTTAAGTACATCTACCTCTACAGTACAAAAGTATGGTGATTCATTCATCCCTATTACATGTATTTTTTATTCTGACTATTTTATTTACAAAAAAATTAAATAATATTAATAATAATAATATAATAACGAATAGCGCAAAGGATCAACACTATTAAGAACCCATTAAAAATGAATCATTGTACAGATTATACAGAAATAGCCTTGCCCGTAAACTTTGAAACATTTAAACTGCCGGAAAATCAAACATTCCTTTATTGGCATCTGATAATTGCGACAGGTTGGAAACGGCATCGGCATCAGAAACAGTTCAACAGACCATAGTTCAGCACAAACAACACTGCAACAATTAAGCAAATGCACCCTTTTACACAATCAGCAAATTACGGATCAACAAACACATTGTCTTTCTTTTGCAGATTTGGAGAAATAACATTTTGAATGCATCCCTACCTGCAGGTGCCTGAGGAGTGCTGGAGCACTGATCGCTGCTGCTTTGATGCTGCTGGGAGGGACAGCGCGCGCAAGAAGCACACGAGCGCACGAGCGCATCATTTCTCCTGAAAATACTCCCACTCCCTTATGATTGGCCTGACAATTTGAATGCTTTATTTGCCCCGAGCCACATCAAGTGAAACTGGAGTCAATCAGTTGCGCAGGACGCAAACAAATAAATAAATAAATAAATAAACGAAAGAAATAGGTGAAACCTTAAAAACCATGACGTTGAAGTAACTCTGTTATCTTTAATAAGTCTGATATAAGCGCGATGCTATATGATTTTTACACACCATAGACTGTTCAGACTAATAAATGCAAAATGCGATTAGAAATATTCATTGCAGTGTCTATGTGCCCTGGTTTGACTGGTCAACAGTCGCCGCTGTAAATTATCGTATTGCTCCATCTAGTGTAAACACATGGCACTTACACGTATCGTTCATGTTCAGTACATCTGCAGTGTTAGTATTTTTAAAACTAGTATAAATCCAATCGTTTTCATACATTGAAATAAAATAAGATATAATTATTTGTGGAAAAAAGTAAACTTATAAATATATAAAACTGACTGCTTACTGAAATTAAAACACTTTTAAGTAAAGGAATTACTAATTAAATTACTAAAACTAAAATCAAAACCAAAAATAATTATATATATAATTTTATATATGATCATTAATCAATTACAAAAATATATATTAAGTAATTAAGTACAACAAAAATATTAAATTTGAAAAATTATTAAAGGGGTCATTCTGTGTCAACCAAAGCTCTGCTCACATTGCTAATTTTGTTCAGTTTTAAGACTAATATAAATACTAACAACTACATTTTTTAGCATCACAGATGTATATTTTCTAATTAGCACGTTTGAAGTCAACATGATCATTTGGGACAAATAGGGGTGTGAAAAAAAAATTATTCTGAAAATTCTGTCATAATCTTCTCTCGTATCCCTTGTTCCAACCCTGTTTTACTTTTTTACGTTCTGTTGAATTTCAATTCATCTTCACATCTAATGCTTTTTACTATGTAAATTTTGTAAAAGCAGCTTCATGTAGAATAAACGCCATAATTATTCAAATTGTGGAACATTCCAGCAAGTCAGGCAGGCAGGAGAGCAGGGGAGAATACAGGGTAGAATACTTCTAAATTCAAACTGATTAATTTCAGTTTAGCATAAATGTCACTGTTGAAGTTCAGTTCAGTTTATTCAGATCAGTGTATTCACTGGTAAAGGCAGATGTACTAAAAAGTAACTCCATCGATGCACAGCTCCACTATTCCCAACCAGGCAAGCAAGTGATAACCGTGGCAAGGAACCAAAGTTTCACCAATTGACACAAGTAAATAAAAAAACAAGCTCAGCCATGGAGAAGTTCTCCTCTAGCCAAACATCTTGTGCAGTGTTGAAAAAATAGAAGATATTTTGAAAAAAGCTAGAAACCTGTAACAATTGACTTCAATGATATTTCTTCAATGGTCACAGGTTGCAGCTTTCTTCATATTATCTTCTTTAGGGTTCAATAAAGGGCAGCACTGTGGCCGCCTCACAGCAAGAGGGTCGCTGGTTCGAGAACTGGTGTTGGCATTTCTGTGTGGAGTGTGTATGTTCTTCCCGTGTCAGCATGGGTTTCTCTTGGGTGCTCCAGTTTCGCCCACAGTCCAAAAACATGTGGTATAGGTGAATTGGATTAATTAAATTGGCCATAGAGTACGTGTGTGTGAATTTGAGAGTGTATGGGTGTTCCCCAGTACTGTGTTGTGGCTGGAAGGGCATCCACATGCTTAAAACATATGCTAAAATAGTTGGTGGTTCACTCCGCTGTGGCAGCCCCTAATAAATAAAGCACTAAGCCGAAGTAAAATAAATGATTGAATAATGTTCAATAAAACAAAGAAACTCATAAAGGTTTGGAACCACTTCAGGGTAAATATATTGAGCAAATTGTCATTTTGGGGTGAACTATTCCTTTGAAGCCCTAATGTGTCTCCAAGTGCAAATTAACACATTATCTGTGGTCAAAAACCAAATGTGGGTCACTGGGTCACCAATAGTTTTTCCTTTAAAGAGGAATGTCTGAAGAACAGATCACATTTAAATTAGAAAGGAATCTTGTTTTATTTTCTTTAATTCCTTAACGTGTCATCTGAAAAATCTGAAAATAATTGATCTTTTTTTTTATCTTTTTTATATGCTTTTTTATATGACTCAAGTCCAAATTCTTGAATTTTTACCACTTTCAAAGTCCAAATAAAAAATGTGGGGTCACACTTTGGATATACAATATAACTGATAATGGCTAAAGAAGAACATTTGAAGAACAGGTAGTTTTCAAAACAACAGCTCCCTAAATGCCAAAAATTCTTTAAACAATTTTCATGTTTTAATCAGTAACTCACGAAGTATCAAATATACCTTAATATATTGTTTAGATTTTTGTTTTAAACTTATCTTTCAGAATATTTATTATTTAGTCTGTGTATAGTTCCTTCACAGAGATATTGTGATCTTAATGGAGTAAACTGTTTTTGCAATATTTTAACTATTGTTAGCCTGCAGAAGCTAAATCATTTCTTTTAAATAAATTAACTTAATATATTATTTGAAACATCCCTGGACTCAATACATATAATTATAAACTACTATGTCTCAATTTGACAAATTTTTTTATATTTTGTACTTTTTTTTGCACTTTACAGATTTTTAAGGGGGGGAAATACATTTCTAGTTCCAACCTAATTTAAAATAGCCATTCACAATTAATGAAGTAATTATTTCTGTCTAAATAACTGTGATAAAATTTATGTTATCTGAATCTTTTTATTTAGTTAGTTGGTAAATAGCTATACAATATTGTTTAACGGAGGGTGGGTCCCGTAGGCGTTTACCTAAGGCTATGTTCACACATAAGGGTATGTTCAGGATTCTTATAAGCATGAGGCTCGTCAGACTGGTCGTGGTGGTAGAGTTGCATCAATCTTTAGTGATATTCTTAATGTTAATCATAAAAACTGACTTACGTTTAATTTTTTTGAAGTATTGGTGCTTAATGTTATGATACCAGATACCATTATGAAAAAACTTATGTTATCTCTCGCTTTAAACCCCCAGGACCCTATGTCAATTTTCTAAAAGAGTTTTCTGATTTTATTTCTGACTTGCTAGATAAAACTGATAAAATACTACTTGTAGGAGACTTTAACATCCACATAGATGACACTAATGATACATTAGGGCTCGCGTTTACAGATTTATTACAAACACTAGGAATAAAGCAAAACAATGTTGGTCCAACCAATCGTTCAAAGCATACATTAGATCTAAGTTTGTCTCATGGAATTGAGGTCAATGATGTAGACATTATACCAAAAAGTGATGATATAATACATCACTACTTCTTAGTACAGTATATAAGCTGTGTTTATCTGAAATTAGCAGATCTGCACAGATAAATCACCCTGATAGAACCATCGTCCCGTCCACTCAAGACGAATTTACAAATAACTTAACTGATCTTTCTATAATTCTAAATGCACCTGCAAATGCAAATGATCTTGATGTAGTAACTAGCAGTATGGATGCTATCTTTACTAACACACTAAATACTGTGTCACCCATCAAATTAAACAAGGCTAGAGAGAATAAAACTATACCATGATATAACAATCAAACTTGCACTCTCAAAACAGCAACCCATGCCCTGGAACGTAAGTGGAAAAAAAAACTAAATTAGAGGTCTTTAAAATTGCATACAAAGATAGTATGTCCAGGGGGGCTCTAAAATCCGCCATGGCTGAGCATCTCCGCAAACTGATAAATAATAACCATAACAATCCTAGATTTTTATTTAACACTATTGCTAAATTAACAAATAATCGGTCATCTTTGGAACAAAATGTCCCACCGCAAATTAGTATTGATGACTTCATGATTTTTTTCAGTGTTAAAATATTGGTTTCAGACAGAAAATAGATGTTAAACTTTCTGCACCGCCTTACTTCAAATTCATTAAACGTTTCACTAAATCGAAATAATCTACAGTGTTTCAAAATCATTGAACAGGAACAGAACAGGAGCTAGATAAACTTATAAATATGTCTAAACTAGCTACATGTGTGTTAGACCAAATTCCAACAAAATTAATAAAAGAGTTGCTACCTGTAGGAGGAGAACCTCTTCTTAACGTTATCAACTCTTCTTTATATTTAGGCCATGTTCAAAATTCTTGCAAACTAGCTGTTATTAAGCCTGTTATTAAGAAACCACAACTGGACTCCAGCAACCTAGCTAATTATAGGCCTATTTCAAATCTTCCATTTATGTCCTAGTATGTCCTTTCTGCAGATAAACAATGCTTTTGAAGTGTTTCAGTCAGGTTTCAGGGCTCATCACAATACAGAAACAGTGTTAGTGAAAATAACCAACAATTTACTCTTAGCTGCTGACCAAGGGTGCATCTCTTTACTAGTTTTACTTGATCTTAGTGCTGCATTTGACACTATCGTCCATGATATCCTCATAGATTGCTTAAATTTTACAGGAGTCCAGGGACAGGCTCTGCAATGGTTTAATTATTACTTAACTGCCTGTTACCAATTGGTATTCACCATAAAAAAATACCAACTGGTAATGAAAAAAAATGTTTGTATAAATGGACAGCTTTCACAAGTCAGGCCAGTTAAGTATAGGGTGCCTCAAGGATCAGTTTTAGGTCCTTTGCTGTTTACAATATACATGCTACCCCTGGGATACATTATTAGAAGACACATGATCAGCTTCACTGCTATGCAGATGATACTCAATTATATATTTCAACAAAACCTGATGAGATGTCTGAATTGTCTAAGCTAACTGCACTGTTAAAAATTGTCCCGTTAAAAAAACAGTACGTTACTGGCAGCACGGTTGCCAGCATGTTACTATTAAATTAACAGAATCTTGCTGTTGCTCAGTAAATTAACAGTAAAATGCTGGCAGCTGCAGTTTTTTTTATCAACCTTCTGTCTTGCTACAATCCAACTGTTCTTTAAGATTTCAAAACTCAGGGCTTCTGGTAGTATAGCAAAGTCGAGTAAAGGGGGTCAAGCCTTCTCATTTATGGGTCCTAAACAGTGGAATAGCCTTCCTGATAATGTCCAAAGCTCAAACACACTCTCTCAGTTTAAAACTAGATTAAAGTCCTATCTTTTTAGTAAATCATACACAATGCATAATGGTATGATGCATGAGTGTGCTCCATGCAGGTGAGTGGGCTTGACAACTTGACCTATTCACACCTGCAGTTCTCTATGAGAAATAAAGGTACGCGATCTGTCACTGGAGTGGTATCTTTTCGAAAGGTACAAATTTGTACCTAAAACATCCTTATTAATACCTCAAGGGTACATATTAGTACTAAAAAGTACAAAAGTGTTCCCCCTAAAATTTTTAGATACTAATTTATACTTTTGAGGTACCAATATAGACCCTTCAAGTACAAATGTGTAGCTTTTAAAAAGGTACCACCCCAGTGACAGCTCGCGCACCTTTATTTCTGATAGTGTGCGGTGGTCCAGCGTTCTCCTTGAATCTGTTTTATTTTTTTGCCCACACTCAGATCTGTTTTTGTCTTGACAGTGTGAACACCCCAAACCACATGGAATCTGATCTTTTTAATATCTCCATTAACAAATAGAGAAACATCTGGCTGATTGTATTTTTTTGGTACATTTGACATTTCAAAAGATTAAGAAAACTCTTTTTGAAAGCATATTTAAGTTTAACAATTGCACAATTTTTTGTGCAATTTTATTCTTTATAGAATTGTTTGTTAACTCTGTTACGAACAAAGTGTGTAAATATCAAATCACAGCAAGAAAAATATTTTTTTTTCTATTAGATAAACAGTCCTTACATTTAAACACTTGAAACCAACAGGACATTTCACCTGTTAATACATGCACACAAACACAAAGAGAAAAATACAAGCTCACGTAATCTCACACATTCCTGACTGTCAATTCTGTTACATACTGTCAAAACTAAATGGGTAACAGTAACAAAAGTGACAGTAACAGGATTGACAATTTTACTACACTTAATAATTTCCTACAGTAACATACCGGTAGCAGTTTGCCAGTAACTTACTGTAAATCAATTACAGCAAAATATTGTTTACAAATTGTTTAAAATATTGTTTACCTGTGCAGTTCTTCTGTATTTACATTTATTTTTCTAGCTGTATATGTGTTTACTGGATTGTAAAACTTTACTGTAATACATACAGTAATTTTCACATTGCAAATATAAAATACAGTAACATACTGCATAACTGTCAAAACAGTTCATTTTACAGTGACGTGTCATTTCTAAAAAAAGTTAACAGTGTACTTTTTAGCTAATACTCCACTTGTTTTTTTAGCTAGTACACGCACTGTAATCTGTGATATTTCCTTTTGAAATTGCACTAACATTGAGCTTACAAAATGTGTAAGACCTTTTTAAAATTAAAATGTTTTCTCAGAGAAAGCGCACACACACACACACACACACACACGTTTCAGTGCTTCAAATCTTATCAGCGAGAGAAAGTGACTATGGTAGAAAATTACACCAATTTAAAAGCAATGTATGGTAACAAAATTGGGAACAGGTTTAGGAAAAACTACTATTAAGAGCTTTTATAAATAGGCTACACAGAAAAAAAAATCTATACATTTTCCAAATGAAACATAAAATGTAATATCTTGATATGTCACGACACACTTAGGAATGGACACAGGAGGGGTATATGTAAACAAGTATTTATTCACAAAGTTATTAAATTAAGTTAGGATGGAGTTCAGCGAGAGATCGTTGTAAACAGCCCACATAGCAAAATTTTTCTGGCCCACATAATCAGGTTTTGCTTGGCCCATATGCCACGGTGGATTATGGTACATGACTGAACCAAGTCTGGCTTACCAAGTCTAGCTTCCAGACAAGGGCCAAATGTGGACCATATCTGGGTCAAGTCACAGCCAAGTTAATAACTTATAACTGGGCCTGAACTGGGCCAGATAAGTTGGTGTGTCACAATTGCAATGCAATTGATAAACCTATGAAGCACTGCACTTTAGGGACACTATGGTTGTGCTTTTTCTCAAAGCGATGTGATTGGTAAAAAAAATTTTTTATGTATTTTAAATGTGGGTCAAGATAGACCAAACTTACGTGGCCCACACATCAATTTTTTACATCTGGGCCAAATACTACATTTTACATCAGGCCCAAATCTTTTGCTCCACCTTAAAGATGGTGCCACCTCTGCCAAACCTGGGCCATGTTTGGCCCACATGCTGTGCGCCAGTGCAGGATGAATGCCTGCTGTGCCAGCTTTATGCCAAATCTGGGCCAGAATTCTTTGCTACCTGGGAAGGAAGTGCTTTAACAGCATGGAGTTTGTTGCAGTCTGACAACACAATGATCCATGATTTTTGGCAATAACCTTTTTTACAGAAAACATTGTATTGTTATGGCATGTACAGATTTATGAAAATAAGTGAGATTTTTTATAAATAAGAAATGTAACTTTTTTTTTAAAGCTAGAAAAACCTGCAATCAGAGAATTATCTAAATCAATTGTCTAAAGTTCAATTTAATACAATTCTTTAAATTCTAGTATTCTGAACTTCAGAATTATTAGTCCCCCCTGTATATTTCCCCCTAATTTCTGTTTAACAAAAATAATTATTTCAACACATTTTTAAACATAATTATTTTAATTCAGTAATTTCTAATAACTGATTTATTTTATCTATGCCAAGATAGTTGACAGTACATAACATTTTGCTAGATATTTTTCAAGTCACTGGTATTCAGTGTAAAGCAATTTAAAGCCTTAGGTTAAATAGTTAAAGCAAGTTATAGGGTAATTTGGCAAATTGATGTATAACAATGGTTTGTTCTGTAGACAATCAAATCAATTTTTGTTTGTTTTTATTAGAAACTAATTTTATTCTACCCAAAATAAAACAAATAAGAAATATTATCTTAAATATTTTGAAAAATCCCTTGCTTTGTTAAACCACTTGAGAAACATAAAAAAAAAAATTATGAAAAAAGCTACTAATTTTGATTTGACTAATTAGGAGCTACTAATTTTGACTTCAACTGTATATGAAAATATTAACTTCGTATACGATTATATTCTGTTTTTGAATTTCATTGTCTCTCCTATAATTTACTTAAGTGTACATTTCTAAGATCACAAATATATTTTGATGTAGGCCTATTTCCAGCACTTGAACCCTCAATAACTTGTTTACTAAATCCATTAAATCGTTTTAATAGAAATACAGATCTTTGAAACAAACACTGACAAAGATTGTGTGTATTATTTTTATTTGAAAAAAAATATGCAAGCAAGAATACATCAGAATTTTGCAAATAAAAAGGAGTGCATACCATCAGAATGAATCTAATGTTTGGCGTTCGGAAAGCCCTATATGTAGCGATTAATAAACAAGGGTTCAAAGCATTCTGCATGCACCCCAACTAAAATAAATCGTACTTGCAGATAACTTGCTCAAAAGCTTCGTTATAACTATGTATACTTTAAAGCAACGATGAGAGCCATGTACTAAAAGCAAAATTATCTTATTAGATTAAGTTATTAGTAGGCTACCTAACTGAACAAATACAGTAGTATTCTAATTTATTTTAGTCACAGTTGCAACCTTTTTTAAAGACAAACACAAAGTTTAAGCTGTTAAAAAAATCTAGACTCTCAATTAAGACACATCCTGAGCAGCTTAATAAGTAGGCTTTGACTTAAAGGGCAGAACATATATATAAGTACATTTCTAACAAATTAGCAGCATTTCAATCTGTAATTGATTAGAGAGGTGATCATATGGCAGGAAAGCAGTTACATAACTTATCTACTTATATTTAACATTATTTAGACATGCTGTACATACGCAGAGCATATACTTCCCATGTATTTTACACTTACTCCATTTTTAAATTTATGAAACATTCTTTATGTATTTTCAAACTGTCGGAGAGAATACAAAAAATAGTGGTATAATCCATTTACAAATTATTCAAAATTCATTTTGAGAATTTGCTTTGTTTAAACGTTTTGCCAATACCAGTAACCAGTCAAAGCTGATCCAAAATCAATTGAAGATCTTTCTCCATTTGAAGGGTAGACGCCATTTCTTTCACAACAGTGCCCTCCAGAGTAAAAAGCTGGAACAAAGTATTTGGTGTTTTTTCTTCATCTTGACCCCTTTATGCAAAGTTGATTCATCCTCCGTTTTTTATTTACCCACAGGTCTGTCCATATCCTTTTGTCTTCTTTTGTATGTAGATACACCCATCAATAAAATCCAGTGCAAATGTGCAACGTATCGGAAAAAAGTGAAAGAATGTCTAAATGCAAAAAAAGGAAAAGTGAAAGACAATTAAATATGCACATATAAATAACACATTGATTATATTATGAAAAATTTTAAAGGAGAATGTTTGTGTACTCTCTTTATAGGTATGAATATGTTTAAGAGAGATTTGAAAAAGAAGGTGCTGTTATCAAAATCAATGTGATTTTTTTCTCTACATGCTTAAAAAATGTCCTTTATATCAATTACTATTTTAAAGAACAGAAGTGTATATGAAGAGTTACGTCTGAAATTTCTATCAAAAATGAACATTTTTCTCAGCCTCCTTTGTTTATGTTGAGATATTTTGCTTTAAACACTATGAAAAGGACTTACTCGTTACCATAAAAGTGATATTACTGAGCATACACACAGGAGCCTGATGAAAATACTTATTTTAGGGGAAAAATTCAGACGGCATTTAGAGGTTTTTACATCTGAATTCTTCATATACAGATTTATTTGTAGTTATTATAATCACTTAAAGGGAATGGGCATTAACAAAACCTTTAAGAATTAGTATTAAAAAACTGAACTGTACTCAAAATACAAAACCAGTGGAGGGCTCCACAAGTCTGAAAGGTCAGGTCAAAATGTAAATGTTCAAGAAAATAACATATCTATTAAAGACATCAGATATGGGGAATCCCAATCGGTACAAATGCATTCTAATTACTGAGTAATTCCTATTACAGTCACCGTAGTGTATTTGTCTGAATGTAGCAGTGACTTAAATAACAATCAATTAATCAATAAAACATGTCCACATCCCTTAAAGCCACTTAAAATTTGATGAAATAAACAGCACTGACATTTACATCAGAAAATGTAAAAAAAATAATAATTTTGTCTATGCAAACATTGCTGCCACAATGGTTGTGGGTGATTGTTTTCAGCCCCCATATTTAGTTTAGTACTTTAGTACTAAGTTTCTCAAATGCAGCCCTTGAGATTCGCAGGACCCAGTTTTAAAGCAAACTCCCAAACCTAAATTTAAAGAACAATAGCTCTTTTAATATACAAAAGCACCTATGCAGTCTGCCAAAAAAATATCTACTGAATGATCTATCTATTATCTAGTAAAATTGTAAAAGCTGAAATTGTAAGGGCTTCTAGAATATCAAGGCATAAAAACATACATCAGTTTCAATACATGCACATAACAAATGTATGTATTTGAATTTTTCAGAGCTTTCTTTTTTTGTCTATGAAATAGTGAAATCTAATCACTCAGGACAATAAGAGTGCTACATAATCTAAGATGCCTAGGGTTAAGCATTATAATTCTTACTAAAGGATCATCATGGGGTGCTTGTTGAATGCATTAATGGAGCAGCAACCTACCAAATGAGAGCCTTTGATCGAGTGCTTCTTCCTTGTAATTTGTCCCCACTAGCAATGGCAGTCTTGTGTCTCCGCCTGTGCGTCTCAAGGTAAACCTTTTTGGCAAATGCTCTGCCACACATATCGCATGCATGGAGGGAAAAGTTTTTGGTTACCCTAACCTCGGTGCAAGTCTCCTGACTTCTGGTGATGGGCGGTCCCTTGATAACATTATGACTTCGAGTGACATGCGGATTCTTGGCTGCTTGAAGGTTCTTGTCTTGTCTGTTTGGTGCAAGCGGAGACTCAAGTTTGCCTGTGTTAAGTGAAGTTAAAGCAGAATGCTTTCGAGTGTTCGGGGATGTTTGCGATTCCTGTTTCTTTGCTTTGGGAGATACTAGAAGATCTTGTTGGCGACTGCTAGGGGAGGCTGGTGGATCTTGCGTTTTATGCTTCCCACTGCCCTCTTCCTTTGCATTTATTTTCTTGCTTGCGCTGCTCAAGATAGCATCAGCTGGTTTCTTAACTGCCTGGTTCTCCAAGGCAGGCATGACCTTAGCCAGATACCTCGACGACTTCTTGTGCACCACTGTGATATGGCGAATTACATCACGTTTACGCCGTGACTCGTATCTGCAGATGGGGCAGCGGTAAAACTTTATGTAGATGCTATCATTTCCATCAGTGTGGAGCTCTGCAATGTGCTTGCCTAGGTTGTAACTGGTACTAAATTGGCGTTTACACAACCAGCAGTAGATCCTCTTAAAGTCAAAACTCACACTGTGATTTCCATCATCCTCTGAAGCTTTCGAGAGAGACTCTTTCTTTACATAAACCTTATCTCTTTTTTCATGCTTTGATTTGGACTTCTGACAGCTGTTTTCTAGAGTGGGTATCTTATGAACAATTCGCATATGTCGCCTAAGCATTAGTTGGGAGCTGTACTTGCGTTTGCACAGCTTACAGCGACAACTTGTCAGGTTGTACTGTGGCTTTTCTTGCTTCAAAGGAGAGCTTGGTACTTTTGCTGGAGATGGAGGAGAATGAGTGTCAAGTAAAAGAGGCTGGCCTGGTCTTGTGGCAATGTCTGGAGTAATCAAATCCCGCTTTAAGCCACGGTGGACCTCATCAAAGTGACGACGAACATTGGCCTTGGTGGCAAATGACTTTTTGCACACTGGGCAGCTCTTCCCAGGAGACGGTGGTGGTTCAACAGGATGTTTGTCTTTAACCACTGACAGCAGGCTGATGGGCACTGTACGTGTCTCTGTAAACTTGCGCAGCTCCTCCATCCTCTGCCAATGCATCTTTCGGCAGTGTCGGCGCACACTACGTCTAGAGCCAAAGTCTTTTCCGCAGAGGCAACAAGAGATCCTCAATTCCTTTACCTCTGAGGCTGCACTCTCCTCTTCCTCTTCCTCCCCTTCTACCCCCTCAATCTTCATTTGTTCTTCACAGCTCGGACCTTCTTTAGCAGGTTGTTCTTCGGGTTCAGGTTCAATCTCATCTTCAAAATCTGACTGTTGGACCTTTTTGGGCGCCAAAATAGATTTGCGACGATTTTTCTTCTCAGGTACCAAAATCTCAGGGACAGGGGCAGGGGCAGTAGTAGTAGGGGCAGGGGATTCTGGCATGTCCTGAATTTCCCCTTGTGAAACATGTTGAAACATTGCATTGGGGTTGGTTTCAATGGCCTCCAGCTGAATGGTTTGTTTTTCTTGCTCTTTCTGTGGATAGATGGCTTGAAGAAGTTCTTTGATGGCATGGCTTTGCCCACCTTGTGAGGGATCTGCAGAAAGAGATCATAAAACATTAATCTTAAAAATTAAAGTGCACTATATTGCCAAAAGTTTTGGGACATCTATTTACTGGGGCACTGGCGATTTTCAAATTGGGTCTAATGACGCCCCTGTGCTATGCACTTTAAACACAACAAGTAATATGTGAATGTTTGCACATGGATTATAATTTTAACTCGGGGGAGAGTGGAGTGTGAATAAAATTAGCCAAACTTGACGGGACGTGTGTCTTAAAAGTTTAAAAAACCCCTGGTATGGAGAACCCACAGTACCTCTGACTTTTGAGTGTCTGGCAGTGAAATGAAACATGTTATAGCTGACTGTGAGGTGGTATCTGAACTAGTAACATCTTTAGGCCGAGCTGCAAACAATGCAAGGATTAACCTGGACCCGCAATGACTAGCTGCTGCAACATACCGCTGGTGCTTTTCTCCTTTCATGTGCGACTCGATGGCTTTGAGCCCCATGGCCACCTCACATTAACAACCGTGTAATGGCAGCACGCAGGTGCAGACCGACGTCAACGTCTGTAGCCGACCTACCGTAATAAGCTAATAAATCACGGAGACTGTCATTTTACTCCTGTTTCACACATACTAAATGGATCAACTATTAGATGTTTTACGGTGGACGATTGTGCTTCCCTATCATCATTAAGCACACCGGCTGAAAATTTTAATACCTACAGCAACTTTACGGTAAATTTAAGACAATTTAAGGCCTTAATTTCCCGGATTTTAATTAAAGACATTTTAAGACTTTTTGATGACCCTGTCTTCATCTCGGGGGGCATTTTCAGTTTTTTCATGACAATTTGCTTTTGTATAATGTTATTATTAGTAGTAGTAGTAGTATTTATTATATGGATATTTATATTTGTTTTATTAAAAAATATATTTGTTTGCTGGAAATTAGAACTGAATTTAAAAATAGTTTTGAAACAAATATTTGTGCTTATCAAACAAGATTAATTATGTAGGCTAATGGATGTCTGTGCGTACAACACGATACCTTATCCACGGATAAGAGCGAAAGTGAAAGTAAAGAATGAGGAAGCTCATTCTCTCACACTACAGATGCTCTGTTTAACTGTTTTCTCGCTAGTGAAGCACTCAGTTATTCCACTTACAAAGTCCGCCATATAAAAAGCAAATGCGCTATGGCGCGACGCAACTGACTTTTAAAGGGAATGGGAGATGAGACTCTGATTGGTTTATTCTCAAAACACACCTGTAACGAATTAAGAGAATAAGCTCAATCCTGTTAGGCCATGCGCTGTGGCGCAAAGCGGATTTTTCTGTCCTTAAAATAGCCGAATCAAACACACCCTTAATGCTTTTGCGCCCTGCGCTTTGGACTTTGCGCCTAGATCACTAAAATAGGGCCCCATATCCCATAATCCCCCTGCACCAAACTTTACAATTGGAAAATAACTAAAAATTTAAAAATTAAAACAACTGCCTCCCATGCAAGGAATTGCTGGTTCGATCCCAGCTCAGAGAGAGTGGGTGGTGTAGGATAGGCAGGTTACACATATACAGCAATAGTCCCAAACTCCAAGAACATTTTGTGTGGCAATTAAACTATAAAACTATTTTGTTTGTCTATGTCTTCTGCGTTAGATTAGGGTCCACTTTTAATACAGGCAATATGATGCTTGCCTATGGACAAAATGACGCTTTCCAGATACTCTAATTGTAAATGCCTCATACTGTCCGACGTAGTAAACATGCACCCTGACAAGTTATTTTTACATTTTTTTGACTCACAAATGTATTCTTGGAGCTTTGTATAAAAACAGTTGAACCACTGAAACCAGAGGGAATGTGTTGACAATGTTTTTGGTTCCTTTTATGGACATCTCAAAGAATTAAAACTGCATTATTAATTGGTGAATAATTAATATCAGATGAACAGGAAGCTGTTGGTTGATGGGCAGTTTTACATTTCTTTCTTTTTGGTTACATAAAAAAAAAGTTAATGGTATCCAATGTTTATCCAATTTTTTGACAGCACTTGATTATTCTTCTAAATAATTATTCTTAGGAAATATTCCTATAATAACTTAGGTAATAAGAAGTAATAATTGAAAAAAAGTTAAATAACTGAGAGAGTTTAAATACATGTACAAACCATCTGACTGAGGTTGTCGGGAAAAGCAGTAAAGCTCCTTGTGTGTGACCAGATTTGGTAGACCACGAAACAGACTTCGACAGATTTTACATTCAAATATGGTGTCAACTTCCTTCAACAGCATTTGTTTTAGTTGAGTTGTACCTGCAATAACAGCACAATGAATGCAAGCAGTTATCAAAAAGACAATTTTACTGGTGTCTCGTTAGTAGAAATCTCCATAGTCTCACTCAATGTAAATATTGACTGTTACTTTAGAGTGCATTTCACTTTCAGTAAAGAGAGGATATACCTGGATGCTGGCATATTAATATAACACAGTGTTGTGCCTGGTGAATATAACAGGTCTGCATGAGTTATCAAAAATCTGGGACTGAAGTACCTGATCGAAAACACTCAATAATTTGATGAATTCCTGACTTGGAGGTCTGAAGCTGTTGTTGAAGCAGGGGTGGATCACCAGGCTCAATCAGATGCGCTAAAACAAAAGATAGCAGAAAATAAATAATAATAATAAATATCTAGGCTATCAGTTATGTCAAACAGATAGCTGGTCAAGTGTGTTTTAGCTAGGCAGCATGTCTCCTTTTGGTTTCTTTCTTCATGAACTTCACAATTCAAACCTGGATGCAATTCTGCCTTTAATTTTAATTGCAATAAGAATATATATTTATCCCATATTTGTCTACTTACCCCAAACAATGGGATAAATTAACAATGGGCTAACAATGGATTTAAATTATTAACATAATGGGATAAATTAAGCAAAGTTGGATTACTACTTATGTACCTGTAGGGATGAATTTATTACTTTTTAACAATGATTGCAAATATGCAGGAAAAAGTTTAATTATTATGCAAGGCAAATGAAATCATATAAAGGAACATAGGGAAAATAACTTCACTTCAAAAAAGCTGAAAATCTTATATATATATATATATATATATATATATATATATATATCTGGAGTTATTTGTCTTTATTTTAATTTATGACCATAAATAAAAACAAGCTATTCATTGATTGATTGTATGGTATTTCAGAAGTTATATATATAACTTCTGAAATACCAAACAATCAATCATCGTTTAAATTTGTAAAATGTTACAGGCATTCGTAATACTTTTTAGCTCTTTTTAAAAGGAAAGATTCTACTGTGTTCCACTTGTCAACATCTAACTATTCCCCAGTATGTGTGTTACCTTTCTGCCTTGGAATAGCTTGTTTTTATTTATGGTCATAAATTAAAAAAAAGACAAATAACTCCAGGTCACTGAAATTAGCAGCAATGTAAAACACAAATAACAACCTGCTTTGCTAGACATCGTATTCTAGCATTAATAATTATAGAAATATGTAGTTTCATAGAATGTGTTTGTCCTACATTAACAGCCATGTGCCCCAAGACAGTGGACTCAAATCAAACTACACAGACAGATTTTTGAACGAAAAAAAATGTGTAAAGTAGGCATTAATCGTAATGCCTTTGCAATGCATGTGGGTTGATTATGTGTAGATATCACCAAGAGATGAAAACACTTAAATCAGATAATCAATTTCATAAAAATTGAATTGAAATATATAAAAACTTGGAAAATCTGCACCTAATTAATCTGTGTATTTATTAATGTGGTGTATTCCAGAATACAACAGAGTATTAACAAAAATGTTGGTGGAAGTTGATTTTATACATTCGGAATTCATTTGATATTAAAAAGTGTGCGTTGCATAAAAGAATTCTGCCAAATATAAGAAATACTTTTTATTGTATAAGGAAAGAACTTTTCCTCTTTGGGTAGACTGACAAATCGTGCACAATAAGACCAGGAATGTGTATTTAAAAAGGAAACAGGGTCAGTTTTAATTTCATGTTGACTTTAAGGTGCCGGGTTCCTACCTGGATTTTTGCCACAAGGCTCTTGAGGGGTTTCTGTTGTTTGGCAACAGCAGGCCTGAAGTGTCTCAGTCTGGCAGTATTTGTCAGTAGTCAGGCTTCCCTGAACTTCACTCTTAGTAGCCTCCATCTCAGAGGCCCCTTTTATGAACCTAAAAGGCTAAACAAAAAAAGTGAATTAGAGCAGTTTCCTCTCAGTGCTTTTGATGGAGAAAATTTTTTTTTACACATGGATCCCGAAATGGCAACATGTTTTTCAGCAGCAGAAGCAGCGTAAATAACAATTTACATTTTGATTATCAGATATAAATTGTAAAACACAAATTATAAGTATTTGCTTGTAAGTCCACTACAGTTGTTTATGCTTGTACTGATAAAGACAAACACCTATTAATGTCACTGTGATGACTATGTTGAAGACATTTATTTCACATTTACCACGGAAATGTCAAGATGAGACATAACAGAATAAAACATTACAAATTATGTAAATGTCTGTCAAGCATCAAACAACCATCAAGACTGGGAAAATAGGAAGAACCATTTATGACAATGGGACAAACTAAAATGAGATTGAGTTGTTGAGTCACAGTGTTTAAATATAATTATTTTTGGCTTATAGGGACCCTTTACACAAACTTGTACATTTTAAATTAGTCAAAATATTAAATATGCAATGATTAGATTATGATGATAAAACAACAATTAGTTTGGATTCCTACAAGCAAAAACATACAACAATCAGTAAAAACTAAATCATTCTTATATGTGGCAACCATTGTTCTCACCAGTTTAAAGAACAACAGAAAAGTAACTTCCTAAGTAGAGTAACCACAATACAATTTAATTTCATTTAAAAACATAGCAAGGCAAACTATGAAGGGTAAGGTTTGGGTAAGTGGCCAATAAGTATATGAACCCAATACTGCAGTTTAGATATGTATACATCTCATATTAATAGTTTTCTGCCTTATGCAGTTCACTTGAATATTGCATGACATGCTTGTGTTTTCATGTCAACTCCTTCCTTAGAGCTGTAGTATTTATTTGGGAGGTGGTTACTATGGTAAAAACAATGTTTTGATGTGCTTCGGTGTATGCCATTGTGTTTGAGTATTGCTAAAAAAACTGGGCAAATTAAAACTAGAATACTCTGTGTTGTGATTCTGACGGACACCTGACCGAGATGTCCTGCCCAAACATTCGCGAGGCAGGAAGTCGCGAGGGGTGTTTGAAAGAGCACGTGTCCGTGGCCAAATGTACAAATTAACGTAATTATGCTCCATATTACTACAATTCTGTGTTTAAAACCCGCACTTCGATTGATAAAAAACTAATGTGTTTGATACGAGTCGCATTGTCGGTGTCAAGTCAAAAAGACGAGCAAGCATCATAGTATCACGGTGGACTCGTGCACTAACAAGTACTTTGCAAACTTTATAACAAACAAAGTATTTCGTGTAAAGCTAAAGCCTAGTATAAGCGTAAGAGAACATCCAAAACAACCGAGAACGTCTTGAATTGACCATCGGCAGGCACTCAAAAGCATCGCAGACATTTGGCCACGTGACCGGAAAAAATAATAATTTAAAATAACAGACACACGATCTGTGCCAGACCATTTTAAAGCTTTGGAATAAAACGCGTGATATATAGCGTTTTACATTAAACGATGCAATAAATAATGACACACTACAATGTCGGACGTACATCATGTGCTTGTTTACAATTACGTGGTCACATAAGCTCACGAAAAGGCACCACAAAATATACCTCTACATTGTGCTTTTACCCGGGGATGCATTACCATATCAGACACAGGATAAAATAGCTATTTTAGACGACAAAGCCGTACCCAGAACCTTTAACACAAACTCATATTCGCACGTACCCATCAAAACACACGGGGTCCACAAGGGGCCAGATGTAAGAACAACGTGAAAAGTTGATGCCCAGATTTAGCTCCGACAGTTTCCAAATCAAAGTACAAATATACAACTACAAGTTCTGGATGACCAGAACACAAGCACTAACATCAGTTCACGCGTTTGAATGACTTTCGATAGGAAATTGTGGATGCATGTGTACGGGAACGCGCGAAGCCATTGGCAGCATGAGCATCGCCAAGTCCACAGATGCTAAAATTAAGCATCTGACCACCAAAGAGCCAATGTATCGCAGACTACCACTTGGATAACATCGAAAAGTGTGTGTTTGCGCTATTCGTGGCTATTTCTGTCCTACTAAAACCTGTTGGAAAACCCGGTGTTTGCGTTCTCCCCTATGCGCAATTTAGACACGTCGTGGCGCATACACGCTTCATTTAGCCAAACTGTTTAAAAATGTAAGCGCAGGTTATATCGCCGGGTTTTCCGGATATTCGGGCTATTTAGCGTTTTCGTAAAGCAATTTGCATCGCTCCATTATTCTGTAAATCTCTTTTACACGGTTACATTGTCAGGCCAAATCTCTTCTATCGCGAACCACAATGGGCCAGATTAACTTGATGGAGAAGGAGAGCCCATGTGCAGAATGGAGCTTTAAAGCGGCATAAGAAGGACTGATGCTTACCAGGAGTGAGTGCGGCGTAAAGGCGGGCTGACGCGAGAGGCGATACAAAAGACGACGTTGCCACCAACTTACGGTGCTTTCTGAGCACAAACCCACCAAAATATGAAATCGCGTCCCCAAACAGTGACAAAGCGCACACATTCGGGAGGATTTGCATGATTATAGGGCACGTCCGACAGATAAAGTGCTGCGCTTTGCGGCGCTGTGCCATCTTCCCGAAGCCGCTTTGGCGCACAGGTCTGGTGACCCTTCCGCCTTTACGCGTCCTCTCCTCTTTGCTGTTTTGTTATGAAGTGCCATATTCACTCCCAAGTAGGCCCGCGGACTTGCTTTATCTTTGCGGACGGTCGCTGCGAATCCAAATCAACTCTCGCTCTAATTTAAGCGCTCGGAACAAGTGCGTTTTCCCCGGTTGCACAGCCAGCACGAACGGTGACGCCATTTTCTGTAGAGAACAACCACGCTCGCGCAGGATAGGAAACGACACTGGTCCGCTGCACGATTCCGGGCCCGAGTGGGCAACTCCCGCGGTTGAAATCGGCTGAGATGTGTTCACAGAGTTCTTACCTCGTGTAAAAACAACGTTCGCTTTCGAGTTAAGATGGTAGAAGGCGATCTGGAGGTTGTTTCTCTCGCCTCTCGCGCTGACGCTGCCCTCTCGGAAGCTGCCTTTGTGCACCGCGAGGACCTCTCGGCGGAGAAGCGGCTGTTGCGCAAAGGTGCAATGGATGTTTGAGACCACCAAAATGTGGCACCCGATGTTGTCGCCAGATTGGTGATTTACATCTGACCCCCACAACGTGTGCATCTAACTAAGGAAATTAACGACCAGTTTAATTCTCACACACCCACATAAAACTCTTGCAAATACACCGGATTCCAAACACAAATTTAAGCCCACGGAGCTTTTCCATTGGCGATGACATATATTACTTTTTTGGAAATTTTAATTTTTTTAACTTTAAACATATATATTTCCAAAATTAGACAGCTAAATTTAAATTCATTAACACTGACTATTCCGTGGGCAAACTTTTATCTGCTTGAAGGTTTAAAAAACTTATTGAAAGTCTATTGTTTAACATGTTTCCACGTTTAGTAATAAAACCAGGCCTATAAAAAGTTAAATGTCTGCTAGAGTGGATTTGATGTTGTTGTCTGAACCACATGGTAGCAACTAATTGACATTTTTCTAAAATTAATGTTTCAGAACTTAAAGACTTTTATTTACTATTTTAACTAAACTGCCAGTGTGTGTGTGTGTGTGTGTGTGTGTATATATATATATATTAAGAGTTGAAGAGTTAAACTTCAAGAGTTAAGAAGTGTAAAAGAACAATGGTAAATAATTGAATTGTTTAAAAGGAAAACATGAATGAAAAAAGCACAACAGAGGATATTTTATAAATCATTTAAATGGTTTACATTTTTTCTTTAAAATCATCCTCAAACATAGAATATTTGTCCAAATTGAGGAATCACCTTCATATTTTTGATCAACACCATGACAGCCTGCAATTTTAGCATTTAAAAAACAATGCAAGTTTAAGACAATAGTAGGCTACTCATTGTAGCATGTGAACATTAAACTATTTATAAGCTAACACACCTACATTCATTCAAAACTTTGAACGGTTCCCACCAGAATTAGAATGTAGTCATTCTTCCCATTGAACTGTTAATGTAAGCCGTTCTCTGTCTCTCCACTGACCGTTTGCATTGTGAGAGTGTAGCTGTTTTTTTATTTGTTTATTTACTTAAAAGTAAACTTGCATTCACTGATAGATGTGCTATATTATGTCATTTCTGTTTTTCCACACCAGTGAGATTTTTTTTTATTGACAAAATGTACATCAAACTAATATCAAGCAAGTGGAACATGCAAATACTCTATATATTTTCTTACAAATCCACTAAATATTTTAAAGACCTCACATTTTTATTAATTTGGAGGCAAAAATTCTGTTCACACATAGGTGTGATACACTAACATCTAACAACCTCAAGTTGTCATGATAATTAACTTTTTGTCTTTTCCCTTTAACACACTATATAGTTTTTCACTATGTTAAATATGTTGACCTAATTACCATATATAAAAAATGATAATGGCTATAAAATAAAATGTAATAATATAAAGAAATACAATATGTGTGTTTATTTATACTAAATGGTCACAAATAATCCTAGTATAGACAAAAACAGGGTAAAGAATCAAGTTTTTTTTTTATTGTGGATAAATTATTTGACAATAATCTTCTCTGTCTCAATGTTATAATTACAAAAAAAAATTATTGTGCTATTTACTTTCTTTGAAAAAACAAAACAAGACGTTTCGTAAAGATCTCAAGTGTTTATTTTTGTCCATACATTACATTTCATTGGCTTCTGACTTTCATTGTATGAACAAACATGGATAGTTCATGATGATAAAGTTTGCAATTGTCCACCTTTACTTGCCAATATACAGATTGGTGGGAGTTGAGAGTTTTATTATCCTGTGCTCACACACAACCTATAACCTAAAACACTACTATGTTTAGGCACAGTCAAGTAAAATTTACATCAAGATACAGAAAATTAATGTGTTTGTGTGCATTTATTTCCATATGTGTATGCCTTCAAACACAATTTGTGTATGCATTTAAATTGTGTTCCTTACCAAATGTCCCTACAAGTATTTGGAAATAAGGGAAGGAAAATATAAGAAAAATAGATAATAAAACACACAAAATGCAGTATTTTCAAAATGTAAAAATAGAGATTGTTTCCTGCAATGCTTGGGTTTAGGGTAATGGAATATTATATAAAGATAGGTGTGCATGTGTGTGCAGCATCATTGCAATAGTAGAGGCCTAGTGTATGAGTACCAAGTCATATTTGTGATTTGTGTTGTATATATTTATTTTTATTAAAATATTTGTTAAGTTCTTCTACTGCTTGGATGTTGTTGCACTTCTTACAAGCCATTTGTCCTAAACAGAAAATAAGAGAGATCTGAATAAACCATGCACAAAATACACAGTCACTAATCTGCCTTATTAAAGGGTTTCAAAACATGAAAGACATAACATACTGCTGATATAATCAAATATATACAAAACAATACATGAGTGTTGTGTCTGCATTCAAACTTTGAATTCAGAGCCCTTGAATATCCAAATAATGTTATATCACTTAAGCAGTAGTTATACTTACACCTCTCTTATGAATGTTTCCTGTGATATCCTGTCTTCACTGGCTCCATCAGGGAACGCGCTGAAATTCTTGATGCCAATTGTCTTTAGCACTGTTGGGGACCCATGTTACATTTAGTCAGACCACTAGTATAATTCTTACATGCATGAACTGTTAATAACAAAGTTTTTTTAAAAAAAGTTTTTATATTTTTATTTTGTATCACACTGATAATATAAATAATATATAGAAATATAAATGTATACAAATAAATATAAATGACTTCACTTGACTTAATTCGACTCATCATTTACTTACCTTCGTATAGATCCAAAGTACCCATAAGAAAATAATTAATTTCCAGAACACTAAGATATTTTTGTTATTAATCTGACAGATTGCTGTGCTTTCATTGGAAATGACCACAAAAAAATGTCTGAAGCTTCAAAACATTAATAAAAAGATAAATAAATTAATCCTTATGAAATGAGCATGTCTTCAGTGAGATACTTCAGATTCCTTCATAAGGTTCAATATAAGATTATTCACATATAATATCACTTGCTTGATGAGTAAAAGCAAATCTCATTGGTTCTTAAAAACAAGCATACATACAGTACGTAAAAACAAACGTAATAAGTAATAAAACTATAAAACAAAAACATAACATACTAAATAAAATACAAAAACAATCTAAAAACCTACTGACATATATTTAGAAATATAGAAATCTTTTTTTTATTTACAGGTTTTTAAGACTGGTATTTCCAATAAATAAACAGGACTAAAACTTTCTTTAATAACAATCAAAAAAACAACAGCAAGTTTGTTCCAACTACTTATTTAAATTGAGCTAAAACAATACAATCCTTTTTTTTTGTTTGGGGGACAACTTAATTGTTTTATGTTCAATCCACTTAAATTTGTGAAAACTAATAAGTTAACTTAATTCCTTTATTTTATACCAACACACATTGATTGTGTGAAACCTAATATATATTTTAAGTGAATGTACGATGCTGTATTATGTAATATAATCCAATATGATTTGATATATATTAAAAAGCTCCCTTAAAAAGCCTGTCTGTGCATTTTACATTTTATTTTGTCTACTCAAAGTGACTTGAAGCGCATTTAATCACATTTTACTTTATGTTTTTATTTTGTGTTATTAAAGGTTTCCTATAAGGACAAAGAGTTTTACGACATCTGCAACATAAGGGATTTACCTTCTTTGTATTGACCATAAGTGATACAGCCTTGATTGGAAGGATCCAGGATTCCGAACAGCGCATCAAGGTTGGATACGTTCAGGAGGCACGGAGTGTTTCCTTGATGATCTTTGGAAATTTTGAGCTTTTCAAGCTGGTCAATCAGAAATGTCCTTGGACGATCTGTAAGACTGGGTATAAGTTATTTGTATGTACGCAAATTTAATATTTTTCTATGTACTAAAAGAGGCAGTTTAATCCAAACAATGTTTTCAAACTGATATGCAACAGATAGAGGTAGACGGTAAAATAAAGTAATTCAATGTTACCACGTATGAGGTAAAGTCTCACCTGGTCTGTAGAAAAAGAGCATACTGGTTAAATTATCCATTAAGTCAACAATTTTGTGTTTTTTTATGTATTCTGCTGCCTCGCGCTCCCGTGGTGATGACATCTTCACACTCACTGGTGGCCTGCAAGTTTATTACTGTTGCTATGAAACCGCACATGCGCATTGTAAGAGGCAAAAGTCAGCGACCTGCGCTACATCAAGTCAAATATATATTTTAATATAGAACTGTAATTAACATACTCTTAAAGTTACTCATAAAAGTACCAAAAAAGCAAACCCTCGTGTTGTACCAAACTGGTATTGGAGCACAAAACAAGACGCTAAAATGCTGGACAGAATGGTATCAATCACTATTGATTTTCATATGCATGTATATGGAAAAGATTCAACGAAAGCGAATGTCTCGTTCCGCCTAACATTTTTCCCTTTGTTCCATTTGAGTGAACTATCCATTTAAACCTACTTCCGCCCTAATCCTCTTCAATCTCATTACGTCTCTCGAAACTGAAGCTAGTCGTGTTATGCTCTTGTATTTAGATTAGTAAAAGGAAGAAGAAGAATTAATTAAATGAATCAATGGATGTTTTACACACTTTTGCATTGTAATGTGTTGATTTGTATAAGGCCTAATAATTAGCCTACTGCAAAATGAATATTTCATAAATTTAATTAATAAAACTGGCTATAATATCGAGGAGCAAATGAACAGATTAAAGTTCTTTTAAAATATAAAATATTCTTTAATTTTCAGAGTTTTATAAGCCAATGTTCGGAAAACGAATATTTGTGACAAAATGCCCATTTATTTAGTTTTATTTTTACATGTTAATTTAATTTTTTAACGCACATTTTAAAATAAACAACTGTCAAAAAAGAAATTTAGTTTTATTTGCATGGTGCGGAAAGTTTCTGTGCAGTTTTTACCACTAGAGGGAACTCTTTATTGTGTACCTATTGTATGGCACTGTTACCTATTTTTTTAAATAGCAGATACACGATGGTTATTGTACAGATGAAGACGCTTTCTCACATTTCTATTATATTATTCATTAATTTTCTTTTCGGCTTAGTCCCTTTATTAATCTGGGGTCACCACAATGGAATGAACTACCATATTATATTATATTATATTATATTATATTATATTATATTATATTATATTATATTATATTATATTATATTATATTATATTATATT
>CAIGQZ010032151.1:1891537-1902490 GCA_903798205.1 Danio tinwini
TTCTTGCAGTACTGTTTTTGTAATAAATGGAAAGCAAATTACATTTGGTTCCTCACCTTTTGGCTTATCTGAAAAAAAAATTATGAACTGAACTGTGAGATTTGTGATTCGTTACACCACTACTAATAGGTGTTCTTGCTTATGTTGCAAATAAAACAAGTACTAATCTGTTTACAAATCTTATTTAGTATCTATGCCATTGGAGATGTTGTAGCTGGACCCATGCTGGCTCATAAAGCAGAGGATGAGGGTATCATTTGTGTGGAGGGAATGGCAGGAGGAGCCGTCCATATTGACTACAACTGTGTGCCCTCTGTTATATACACACATCCTGAAGTTGCCTGGGTTGGCAAAACTGAGGAGCAGCTCAAAGAGGAAGTGAGTAACATCAATTTCATTTTAGTACATTTTAAGTCAAATTGTATGTCACATCAATTGGGGTGAAGTAAGAATGATTCCAAGTGCACTCATGAGGCAGGGGTTCCCAAACTTTTCAGCCTACGACCCCTAAAATAACAATGCCAGTGACTCGCAACCCCCAAATTCCCTCTGTGACTCGCGACCCCCAAAAATGGAGTTTTCGGTTCCAGCACGAGCTGATTTTCACAGAGGCAAAACAACACAAAGATGCAAAGGAGAAACACAGTGTATGTGAACATCAGTAATCTAATTATTTGCCAAATTATTATTTTGTTGACTTTAACTGCAGTTCAGCACTTTCACTTTCATTCAAGAACATTTCATGCATGCCCCCCACGTGACAAAAGAGATATTGGATGCAAGGAACCGCTGGAAGAGTGTAGTTTTAATAGAATGTTTGATACCGCATGGTGAATCGGAGGAAAAAAAACCCTCTGCATTTCTCAGTAACTAAGAGCACTCGGTAGGTAGAGTCAGAAAGTTGTGTGTGTATAGACTATCCTGTCACAAAATGAGGCGAAAATTCTACATGACAGTAATTGTTTGATAAAGGTGTTTACATTCGGAGAGCAGCATTTGCAGCGGACCTTTCAGTCCATAATATTGTAGTGATATTAACATACTGTAAACTTAGTAACTAAATCATTTTGACCAAGGTATGTCTTTAAAAACTGAAAGAGTACAGCTGACGATACTAACTACCTTTGCTTCTGATGAAACAGAAGCAAAGAACACTGATAGCACACTTACTAAATCTGTTAAGACAGGACAATCAACACCAACTGGAACCGCATCTTTTTAAAAAGAAAACGAGTGGCAAATCTGGATTTCCCCATTTCAAGATGCGAAAAGCTCTCGGGTAAAAATGTTCCTTACAGACGTATTTTTGTCACGTGTTAGCAGAGCACTGTAATCCACATGTGAGTCCAGCTGCGCTCTCATAACAAGGAATTAAAAACAAAACCTTTGTTGCAGCACATTTACACACACAACACTGACTACCCATGTCTCTGAACAATTATTTTTCTTCCACTTGTTTTAATTACGGTTGGCAACACAATGTGGCTTCTCTCTGTCGTCTGAACACTGTAAAAACAGGTCTTCGAAGCTATCATGCATATTAATGAAGTTGCACCTCATACACAATAGTGCATTGATTGGCGGTCTGGAAAGAAAAAGTCTTTTTCATGAATTAATGCTGAAAGCTTGAAGACGTTACTTTGTACCTGCTGGTACAGACATCCAGTCTACATGCCGGAAATCTCACAAGGATCTATTTGCTGTGACGTAGTGTGACGTAATAAAATTTATTTTCATAACGGAAGAACGAATTTGCTGAAATATCGCAAAAACAACCAATTTTCACTTTTTTGTAAAATATGTGTCCTAATAGTGTTTTTAGCAGCGTGGGACACATATGACTGTCAACATCTCAAAAATTTGTTCTGGTGTTTCATGACCCTTTATTATTCAATTAAATTCATCTTTATTTGTATAGCGCTTATACAATGTAGATTGTGTCAAAGCAGCTTCACATGAAAGTTTATAGTGAATTGAAACAGTGTCAGTTCAGTTTTCAGTGTTTAAGTTCAGTTCAGTTTAGCTCAGTTCAGTGTGGTTTAATAATCACTACTGAGAGTCCAAACACTGAAGAGCAATTCCATCGATGCGCAGCTCTACAGATCCCGAACCATGCAAGCCAGTGGCGACAGCGGCGAGGAAAAAACTTCACCAATTGGCGAAAGTGAAGAATTTAAAAAACCTCGAGAGAAACCTGGCTCAGTTGGGCACGACCATTTCTCCTATGGCCAAATGTCTTGTGCAGAACTGCAGTCTAGGCACAGTAGCTATACCTCAGCGAAGACACGTCTGTCCTTGGAGGATCACAGGAATCAGTCTCATGCTCTCCATCTTGACCACCACAGCAGCAGCTCAGGATACGGCCTGGTCCAGAAACCTTGGGATCGTCTCGTCGCTGGTCTTGGATCGCATCAGTGGCACTGCATAGTCTGAGGATCTCGAGATGAGTACCCCCAGGTGGAAATACAGAATAAGGAGAATAATTAGCGTAGCTGCTGTTCATAGTATATATAAACAAGAAGCAAAATCGTGTGTGGGGCACATCATGCGTCATACCACTATGTAATGCACTGAGTGTATGCTTAGCTAAAAAGATAGGTCTTTAATCTAGTTTTGAAGAGTGAGAGTGTGTCTGAGCCTCGGACATTATCAGGAAGGCTATTTCAGAGTTTAGGGGCCATAAATGAGAAGGCTCGACCTCCTTTACTCGATTTTGCTATTCTAGGTACTACAAGAAGCCCTGAGTTTTGAGATCTTAAAGAGCGGGTTGGATTGTAGCGAGACAAGAGGTTGGTTAGATAAACAGGAGCTAGATTATTTAAGGCTTTATAGGTAAGAAGCAATATTTTAAATTCAATACGAAACTTAACAGGCAGCCAGTGTAAGGAGGATAAAATTGGGGTGATATGATCATATTTTCTAGACCTGGTAAGAACTCTGGCAGCTGCATTTTGTACTAGCTGAAGTTTGTTAATAGAGGATGCTGGGCAACCAGCAAACAGAGCATTACAGTAATCCAGCCTAGAAGTCATGAAAGCATGAACTAGCTTTTCTGCATCTGAGATGGATAGCATATTTCGCAATTTAGCAATATTTCTTAGATGAAAGAAGGCAGTTTTTGTGACATGGGATATATGATTTTTAAAGGTTAAATTGCTGTCTAATATGACACCCAGATCTTTTATAGTAGAGCTAACGCTAACTTTGTATCCCTCTAATTGCAGGTCGAGTTGTGAGAACTGCTGTGTGCAGGATTTAGGCCCAATAAGTAATAATTCTGTTTTGTCTAAGTTTAAGAGAAGAAAATTGTTGGTCATCCAGTCTTTAACATCTTTAATACACTCAGTTAGCTTAGACAGTTTAGACATCTCATCCGGTTTAGTTGAAATGTATTATTGAGTATCATCTGCATAGCAGTAAAAACTGATCCCGTGTTTTCTAATAATGTCCCCCAGGGGAAGCATGTATATTGTAAACAGCAAAGAGCCTAAAACTGATCCTTGAGGGACCCCGTACTTTACTGGCCTTACTTGTGAAAGTTGTCCATTAATATTCACAAACTGGTAACGATCAGCTAAGTATGACCTAAACCATTGAAGAGCCTGTTCTTGGACACCTGTAGAATATAACCGGTCTATGAGAATATTGTGGTCAATGGTGTCAAAAGCGGCGCTAAGATCTAGTAGAACTAATAGTGAGATGCACCCTTGGTCAGCAGCTAAGAGTAAGACTGTGCTGTGATGAGGCCTGAAACCTACAAGACCAAGGGCCTGAAACCTACAAGACCAAGATGGCGGCGCGTACACATCGCGAGGCTCGGCGTCTCTCCAGTTTCTGCAATTTTGCAGTATTTTTCCTGCTCATTTCGGGTCTGTTCGTGCAGAACAGTAATGCCTTTACATCGTACACCCGACAGGAGATCTTGGATATTGGTTTGTGCATTTCGGACAGTTTTATCAGCAATCTACGACTCATCCCAGAGATTGCCAGGACACCCGAGGCTGAGCGCTCCGTCCGGCCGGGCAGAAGTGCTCGGAGACGGCGACGCGAACGTAAACAAAGGCGGGGGAAGCGCGGCGGGCTAAGAGCTAAGCTAAAGCTAACACCACACCGGCTCTCTTTACCCAGCATCTTCCTCGCCAATGTACGGTCCCTGGTGAACAAAATGGATGAGATTAGACTGCGCATCAACCACAGCAAAAGATTATGGAACTGTAATGTCATGATTTTCACAGAAACATGGCTAAACAGCGGGATACCAGACAACGCTGTATCTTTAACTGAGCATCAGACATTCCGAGCAGACAGAGCGGCGGATGACTCCGGTAAGACCCGAGGCGGAGGATTATGCATTTATATTAACAAAGCGTGGTGCACAAACTCTGTCATCGTTGGGAGACATTGCTCTGTTAACCTGGAATTTCTGATGGTCAAATGCAGACCGTTTTATCTGCCACGGGAGTTCACCTCCACCTTTATAATCGCTGCTTACATTCCATCCGATGCTGATGCAAAGCTTGCTATGAATGAACTTCATGCAGCCATCAGCAAACAACAGACTGCTCACCCGGAGGCTGCTTTTATTGTTGCGGGGGATTTTAATCACTCAAACTTAAAGACAGTGCTCCCCAAATTCCATCAAAACATTTTCTGTCACACACGGGGAAACAAGACTTTGGACCAGGTATACACAAACATGGCTGAAGCCTATGCTGTTACCCCCCTCCCCCACCTGGGTCAATCAGATCACCTTTCTTTGTTCCTCACCCCCCGATACTCACCCCTCATCAACCGTGTGAAGCCATCAGTGAGGACCATCAAAGTGTGGCCAGCGGGGGTAGACTCCACACTCCAGGACAGGTTTCAACACACAGACTGGAGTATGTTTGCTTCCCAGGCCACATGTGGCTCTCACACAGACATTAACAGCTACACTTCCTCTGTTCTGGAATACATCAACACCACCATTGACAGTGTTACAACCCAGAAACAGATCACCACATACCCAAATCAAAAGCCATGGATGAACAAGGAGGTGCGCCTCCTGCTGAAGGCACGCAACACTGCCTTCAGATCAGGGGATGCACAGGCCTACAGCACTTCCAGGGCTAATCTGAAGAGGGGCATCAAAAAGGCCAAGCACTGCTACAAGCTAAAGCTAGAGGAGCACTTTTCCAACTCTGATCCTTGGCGCATGTGGCAGGGCATACAGGCCATCAGCAACTACAAACCCAGCCATTCCACACCCACAGCCACAAATGTCTCCTTCCTGAACGAGCTTAATGACTTTTATGCCCGCTTTGAAAGAGACAATAATGAACCCTACATCAGGATCACTTCCTCAACCGACCACTCACCCATTACACTCACCTCCTCAGAAGTCTACACCGCACTGAGTCGGATCAATGTGCGTAAGGCTGCTGGACCAGACGGTATTCCTGGGCGTGTCCTCAAAGCATGTGCAGAACAGCTCGCTGGGGTATTCACAGACATTTTCAACCTGTCCCTTAACCTAGCAGCTGTGCCAACATGCTTTAAAACCACCTCTATTGTGCCAGTGCCGAAACACTCCAGCCCAACATGCCTGAATGACTACCGCCCGGTAGCACTCACACCCATCATCATGAAGTGCTTCGAGCGGTTGGTCCTGGCACATCTGAAAGACTCTCTGCCATCCACACTGGACCCACATCAGTTTGCCTACCGGGGCAACAGGAGCACAGAAGATGCAGTCTCCATAGCACTGCACTCTGTACTCACACACCTGGACAATAAAAACACATACGCACGAATGCTGTTTGTTGACTTCAGCTCAGCATTCAACACTGTCATACCCTCTAAGTTAATGATCAAACTTAGGGACCTGGATATAGACACGTCTCTCTGTAACTGGGTTATGGACTTTCTGACTAACAGACCTCAGAATGTTAGATCAGACCACATCTGCTCCACCACCGTCACACTCAACACTGGTGTACCACAGGGCTGTGTGCTGAGCCCTTTCCTCTACTCCCTTTTCACCATCGACTGTAGGCCTGTGAACAGATCCAACGCCATCATCAAATTTGCAGATGACACCACAGTGATTGGTCTAATCAGCAACAATGATGAGACTGCCTACAGGGAGGAGATACAGCATCTGGCCACGTGGTGCACCAACAATAATCTGCTCCTTAACACCGACAAGACCAAGGAGCTCATTGTGGACTTCAGGAAGGGACGAACAGGCTCACATGATCCCATCTACATCAATGAGATGGCCGTCGAGCCTGTATCATCCTTCAAGTTCCTGGGGACCCACATCTCCAAGAACCTTTCCTGGACCACCAACACCTCCAGCCTGGTCAAGAAGGCTCACCAGCGCCTATTTTTCTTAAGGCAACTTAAGAAGAACCAGCTGTCATCAGCCGTCTTGGTGAACTTCTACCGCTGCACAATAGAAAGCATCCTGACGAACTGTGTCACAGTCTGGTATGGAAGCTGCTCTGTTGCGGAGCGTAAGGCACTGCAGCGGGTGGTGAAAACTGCCCACAGGGACCACACTGCCAGCCATAGAGGACATCCAGAGGAAACACTGTCTGCGCCGAGCACGCAGTATTCTTAAAGATTCCTCTCACCCTGCTCACAGACTGTTTTCTCTCCTGCCTTCTGGCAGGCGCTTCAGGCTCCCCCGGACAAAAACCAGCAGACTAAAGAACAGCTTCTTCCCCAGAGCTGTCTCCCTCTTGAACTCTGCTCCCCACTGACTTTTTGCCCCCCTAATACACCCCACTCTCCTCTCCTCATAACTCAGACTCATCATAATCACTGCACTACTTAACATTTGCACATTTAAAAATTGCACATATTCATTGCACTGATTCATTTATCTGAACTGTACACACCTACTGCACATGTACATTTGTAAATTATGTACACATCCACTGTACATATACATTTGTAATTATGTTTATCTATCTGCACACTTCTGATTATTAATAGCAACCTGTACATTTATCCATCTATTGTAAATCTCTGTTCATAGCTAACACAACCTGTATATAATGTTCATAGTACATCCATTTGTAAATATCACCATAGTTTTTCTAAAACTGCACTTTATAACTAATACCTGTATCCTGCACTTGCTGCTATTGCACTCCTGGTTAGACCTAAACTGCATTTCGTTTCCTTGTACTTGTACATGTGTGATGACAATAAAGTTGAATCTAATCTAATCTAATCTAAACCTGACTGAAACACTTCAAACTTGTCACACTTGTCTGCAGAAAGGAGCATAATTGGGTAAAAACAACTTTTTCCAGTATTTTAGACATAAACAAAAGATTTGAAATAGGCCTATAATTAGCTAAGTTGCTCGGATCCAGTTGTGGTTTCTTAATAATAGGTTTAATAACAGCTAGCTTGTAAGGATTTGGAACATGGCCTAAAGCTAAAGAAGAGTTGATAACGTTAAGGAGAGGTTCTCCTATAACAGGTAGCAATTCTTTCAGTAATTTTGTTGGAATTGGATCTAACATACATGTAGCTGGTTTAGAACTATTTATAACTTTATCTAGCTCTTCCTGTTCTATGATTTTGAAGCATTGTAGGTTATTTTGATTCATTGGAATGTTTACTTGATCTGGAGTATAAGGTGGTGCATATTAACCTCAGCTAAAGTTTTCAGTACAAGTCAATTCATGGTTTAATTTTGGAGTGAATTAGAGATCATTCTCAATATTTATTTGTGGCCTGTATTTATTTTAAATGTATTTTGCCATAAAAGGTGTCAGAAAGTTTAACCTCGGTGCTATAAAATCAATCTGCTGCAGCTGACGCTATTGCTGTGTTGTTAATCTAATGTAAATACACCAATCCTATGAAAAAATATATTTATAGGCTGATGGCTTTTCATTTGCATGTTGTTGTTTTTTACTATTAACAACTATTTTTATCTTCTGTGGGTTATGGTTAAAATATGGTAGTTCTAATAGTTTAGTAATTTTTTTGACTTTTGGAAAATACCAAGTGAAACAATTTCTTTGCTCAAGTCATTTACACTGTCCATGGGTTTAAAAAACAACAATGTGTGTTAATGTTTTCTAGGCTGTGCCATATAAGGTGGGCAAATTTCCTTTTGCGGCCAACAGCAGAGCCAAGACGAATGCTGATACAGATGGACTGGTAAAAATCCTCAGCCACAAGGACACAGACAGGATGCTGGGAGCACACATTCTGGGATCGGTAATGATCTGCTTTTCTTTTCTTGTATAGGAAATTCTAACTATATGATCATTCATATATGCATTTTTAATTGAACAGGGAGCGGGAGAGATGATTAATGAGGCTGCATTAGCTATGGAATATGGTGCATCATGTGAGGATGTTGCAAGAGTGTGTCACGCCCATCCTGTAAGTTTTTTTTTTTTATTATTATCTAAATAAATTATTTTGTCTTGTAGTTCCTATTATTAATAGACATGATGAATGAGCATATAGGAATATTAATCTGATAAAAAAATTCTACAGATACTTATCTGATATGGCTAAATTTTTTTAACCATGTAGACTTTCAACATCTCTAATAATTAGAATTCTAAAAAAATTGACTAATCTGCTAAATACAGATACTTCATAATAAAGAAAAACAATATACAGTTGAAGTCAGAATTATTAGCCCCCTTGTTTATTTTTTTCCTCAATTTCTGTTTAACAGAGAGATTTCTTCAACACATTTCTAAATATAATAGTTTTAATAACTCATTTCTAATAACTGAGTGATTTTATCTTTGCCATGATGACAGTAAATAATATTTTACTAGATATTTCTCAAGACATTTCTATACAGCTTAAAGTGACATTTAAAGGCTTAACTAGGTTAATTAGGTTAGCTAGGCAGGATAGGGTAATTAGGCAAGTTATTGTATAAAGATGGTTTGTTCTGTAGACTATCGAAACAATATATAGCCTTAAGGGACTAATAATTTTGACCTGAAATGGTTTCTAAACAATTAAAAGCTGAAAAGAAAGAAGAAAGAAGAAAAATTATTATTAGATATACTGTGAAAATTTCCTTGCACTGTTAAACATCATTTAGGAAATATTTAAAAATGAAAGGAAAAATCAAAGGGGGGCTAATAATTCTGACTTCAACTGTATATGTAAAAAATTTTTATATAATTATAATATATAATACATCAAAATACTATTGCAGTTGTGTTAATTTCTGCAGTGTAAATCTCAGGAGTTCTCAATAATTGCCTAAAATATGCAACAACACAATAGATAAAGCAAAACAAGATGGCATAAATACTTTTTACAACAGTAGTGTAATTGTACAACAGTAATATAATGTTCAATACAGAAGGGTAAAAAGCACATATGTGCATCCAAGTGCATCAATAATGCTCTCAAAGATATATAGAACTAAAGTGCAGTTAAAAAAAATATTTTTCTTCTGATCCAATTCAATAATGGGAACATTGTGTCATGTTCGGTTATAATGGCCAACACAAAACTCTCCAAGATGACTCACAGTTGGAATAGAGAATGATTGACAAACGCAACAAAGGGAAGGGTTGATTTGAATATCTGTTTAGTGACTTAAATATTCATCTGTATCACACAATAAACTATCCAATGGTTTCAGAACACCTAGTACTTACTACTTTAATATAGTGCTTGGCTCATTATGTCCTTTGGCTTTTGTGGGGCTTAACAATTTAACAGAATATCTCACACGCAATATTGAATTTGTATCAGCCCCAAATGATATTGAAGCCTTAGACCAATCTATTAATAATTGGAACTTCAAAGAAAATTTACTGGAAATATTTAATCATTAATTAACCTTTTTTTCTTTTTTGTAAGGAAAATCTAGTTTTGTAAATTGAATTTCGTTTAATTATTTTTTTCTACTCTGTTTTTGATGTATATGATTTATAGACATTCTAATGAATAAGCATACTAATCAGTCACTAATTATTAATTGTAACATTCTTAATGTCTTTAAAAAAAGTTTTAACCAAACTTTTCTGCTTTTTTAAGACTGTATCAGAGGCCTTCAGAGAAGCCAACCTTGCTGCTTCATTTGGAAAAGCTATCAACTTCTAGATTTTCTTCACTCAAAATTGTATATAAATACAGTATCTGCTGCATTTTTTTCCAAGTCCACATGATCTGGAGTTCTTTAGTCTCCGATTTTTTTTTTCAGACGTACCCTTCATCCATACCTCCAGATTAACTCTGTAAAACACTTAGTCTGATATTTAAATGTCCTAATAAAGAAGTTGGCTCTAATGTTGAACTTCACCCGACTGAGAAAGGTGTCATTTGGATTATATATTGTTCATTGTTGGGTTATATAAAACAAGATTCATGGTGGTGTTGATAAATAAATGTCTCCCAAGTACAGAGTGGAAAATAATAATGGTTGGAAATATTGACTGAATTGAAATACACAGGAGATAAATAAAGAGGAACTTATTTATGCTGTGTTAAATTAAACTTTCATTTAGGAAGATGGGCTTTGCAGTTTAAGATGAGAAAACAACGTTCAATGCAGTTTGTGCTGTGTAGTTGAAGGAATGTACTAGGTTTTATATTTATTAAAAGAAAGCATGTTTTCAGTTACCTCCGAAAATAAATCTGTCCACTTCATCAGGTTAATGAATAAAAAAAACAGTTACAACCAATGGTAAAATTGGTATCCTGCAAATAAACAGTGAGGGATTATTCAGTTTGCCTTTTGTAATTTCATTGCTATTAATCAAGCATTAACTAAATATCCATTTGGAATCAGTAAGATTAGATCAAACATGAAGAATGCAGATTATAATGAGGTCAGTTATAATACAGTTCTAAAACATTTTTCATTATCTAAACGTTTTTATTATCCAAAAGGTTTTTCATAATATTTTAATTATTTGTGTGTGTGTGTGTGTGTGTGTGTGTGTGTGTGTGTGTGTGTGT
>CAIGQZ010032151.1:1902590-1929309 GCA_903798205.1 Danio tinwini
GTGTGTGTGTGTGTGTGTGTGTGTGTGTGTGTGTGTGTGTGCGCGCGTGCGTGCGTGCGTGCGTGCGTGTGTGTGTGTTCATTTGGTGGTACTCTCATAAAAATATAATTAGCATACTATGCATAACATACGTTACATATGTTACTTACAAAAATATGATTCTATGATCAATGAGTTGTCATTTCCTCCATCAACCACTAGAGGTCATTGTTAGCTTATGCTAATAACCCTTATTTTTTATTTTTTTTTTATTGTAAATATGTACAAACGTAGTACAAGAGAATACATCTCACAACATTTATAAACAAAATAAAAATGTATAAAATAACATAAAATTTCAGTTATACAAAGTATAAACAGATGCCAGGGGTAAAAAAATTAAATGGGTATGATAATAATAGTCAAGTCAAAGTCAGCTTTATTGTCAATTCAACCACATGTGCAGGACATACAGAGAATCGAAATTCCGTTACTCTCAGACCCTAGGTGCCTAACATATAATAATACAAAACATAGAGTTTTTAGAAAGAATTTACAATAAACACAATTATATGAAATGTAATCTAAAAAATATACATAAAATGTAATCTAAAAATATCTGTTAAAAAAAATTGTAAGCAATATAATTATACTTAAGGGCAATGAGTGCAAACCAGAGTTGTGATGATGTAAAACAGTATATAGTGCAAAAAGGCTTGTAAACATGATAGTTATGATAAAGTGACAGTGTCATAGTGTATAGAGAGGTAGTATGATGTGACTAGCCAGCAGTCCAATGTTACATAAGGTGACCAGTGCAGATGTATGTGTGTGTGTTTTCATGTGTGTCAGAGTGCAAAGGTGCGTGAAGAGGGAGGGTGGGAGTGGTGGCAATGCTGGGAGAGAGTTCAGCTTCCTGACACCCTGATGGATGAAGCTGTCCTTCAGTCTGTTTGTCCTGGCCTGGAGACTCCACAGTCTCCTCCCTGATGGCAGCAGACTAAAGAAGCTGTGCATTGGGTGGGTGAGATCTGCTGTTATGCAGAGGGCTTTTCGGGTGAGACTGGTGTTGTAAATGTCCTGGAGGGAGGGGAGAGGGACACCAATGAACTTCTCAGCTGTTCTCACTATGTGTTTAAGAGTTTTCCTGCAGGATAACTCATTTATAAAATGTTCACAATTTGGCTTCACTTTGGCCCATTTCTTGACATGAATATGGTATTTTCCCAATAATATTATTAGTTGTAAAAGAAAATAGGTTGTACTTTTTGAATCAATTCCATCTTGTACTAAAGCAAGTATGAGATCATATAACCCAATTTGTATTAGTGTACCAAATGTCCTTGAAATAAAGTTAGATACATCAATCCAAAATAATCTTGAGTATACACAAAAAACAGATGTGTAACATATTCTTTAATAATACCACAAAACTCATAAGAGTTGTCTCTATCAACTTCAAACCATTCAAATAAATCTGTTACAGGATAAATTCTGTGTAAAATTGTAAAAGATACCTGTCTGTCTTCATTATTTATAATATATATATATATTTGTTAGTAACCATACTTCCACTCAATGTTTCCAAATTTTGATGACCAGAAGACTGTTGAAGATGGTATATGATTTTTTTTAATACTTTTCTAATATATCTATTACTACATTTATCTTTAACAATGTTAATATCACCAATAAATAAAACATCATCACTTGTCTTTGGCTGTTGGTCCACATTGTATATGGAATTACGCATCAGTGATACAACTTTACTTGGAATTGCATCAAAAACAACAGCATAGTCTTTTGGTTTTACAGGAACTTTAATTTTTTTAAGGAAATTCGAGTTTGATAAAAGCAATCCATATTCATCAAGTAATTCCATTGTCCAAGACTAAATATTCCATTGTCATGCCATGATTGAATAAGTATAGACTTCCTTTTGTACAAGATATCTTTATTATTCCACAGAAATACAGATGAGGTAGCCAGCAATGCCTGCTTATGTAAACTAGCCAATTTAATTGGGATTTTATCAATAGAGAAGTTACATTTTAAAAGAAAACGTATGCCACCCAAATAGATAAATATAAAATTCGGAAAGATATGCCACAAAGTTTCTTTATTTTTAATGTATTCAATTATCCATTTTATCTTAAATAGTGCTTCTTTTAACAAGCTGATGCTATTCAAATTTTCTTTAACCATGTCTTTTATTTCTTCTGATGACTGTCGAATTATTTGAATGATACTGTGCTGTACCTGGCTAGCGTGAGGTCATCTGTTGCATCACCTTTTGCCATCTTTTTCGTTAGAGGTGCTTTGGATGGCGTATTTGGAGTAAAATCATTTTCTTCTTCTCCTTTGCCGTGACAACTACAGTATATGAACGAGTTTCACTAATGATCGTTTTTTTCGTCGATCATTGGAGTTCAATGTCCATCTTTACAGAACCTGACAAGTCCATGGTAACTTTCAGGATTTTCAATACGAGTAAAAAGCATAACTATGACTACTCAACTGTAACACGTTCTAACAACTGATATATATAAAAAAAAAAGCATAACTGATTACTTGCATCGAAATCTGTAAGATATACACAATTTTATTTTCAGAGACAAAGCATGTGCGTCTAATCAAGCCGCCATCTTGCACGCCTCCCCACTAAAAACTCATTTTGTTGGCCTTTCCAGAGTCTAAATGTGCAGATTGTGGCACTCAGTAGATGCTTTTTATGTGTTGTATAGACCAATTTGAGGGATGTAAACAATAACAGAAAGTCATTTCCTTTGGCTCCTTGAGGTCTCGCGCTGTTCTGGAAGTGAATCGTATTGTCACTGGCCTTTGTTTCTTCCCTTTGCCGCCGTCTGCTGGATCTTCTAACTCGATGAGCAATGTCCACATTACTTACAACAAAGTCACGATCTTGCTCGATGACCACCTCTTTGCAAATTTCCATTATTCGAGACTTGACATTCTCATCTGTACGCTCAGGCATCTCTTCCAAACAAAGATTCCATCTCCGGTCGTAACAATCCTGCTCATTCATTCTGGATGCGCTTCAGATTAGCTTCATTCTTGTTTTTTTAACTCCGCGTTCTCCTTCTGAATGTCGAATAGTTCTGAATGCACCGCCTCTAGTGCTTCTTTCAACAAGTTGATGCTATTCAAATTTTCTTTAACCATGTCTTTAATTTCTTCTGATGACTGTCAAATTATTTGAATAATACTCTGCTGTACCTGGCTTAATGTGAGGTCATCCGTTGCATCACCTTTTGCCATCTTTTTCTTTGGAGGTGCTTTGGATGGTGTATTCGGAGTAAAATCATTTTCTTCTTCTTTGCCGTGACAACTATATGAACGAGTTTCACTTATGAGCGTTTTTTCCATCGATCGTTGGAGTTCAATGTCCATCTTTACAAAGCCTGATAAGTCCATGGTAACTTTCAGGATTTTTAATACGAGTAAAAACGCGTAACTATGACTACTCAACTGTAACACGTTCTAACAAATGATATAAAACAAAAAAAAAGCGTGACTGATTACTTGCATCGAAATCTGTAAGAGATACATGATTTAAAAAAAAAAAACTCCCTCTCACCTTGCTCTTGAGTTAGAGCAGTGTGAGATCAGGGAGATAAAAAAGCCTCAGCAGTCAAGCACATAAAACACATAGACATGAAATACATCGCAACAGGGGATGTGGATATAGTCCGCCAAGGGCGGGCAGCCGTCTGCTCCTGCAGCCATGAAGGCGCTGGTCACAGACCTGCCTACCCCCTCCAGTGGATGAAAGCACACGAAGGCGTGGGATGAAGGGTTAGGTAGTGGAAGTCTATCTGTTGCTGTGTATGTGTGTGTGTGTAAGCCTGTAGAATCCAACAGGTGTCCTTGATAGGGAGCAGGAATTTCAGAGAGTCTCCTTATCTTGCTATCCGGGAGAAGTTGTTTTTCTCCAGCCGAGGCCATCTGGCTGGAAAAACACTGGGAGCTGAAAGAGAATAAAGTATTTCAAATTTAGGTCAATATCTGCCAACTTCACAGATATTTAATGTCCGTCACTGGTCTCCAGTCCTGGCCATATCTTGTTGCAAAGCCGCTAATTTCACCCAGATGTTTTCCAATTTGCGGTCTAATACAGCAGTCTGATTAGCAGCATATCTGCCCATTATAGTTTCAATCAAGCTGGCCAGCTTGGTGGGGTTTTGAGCAGCACTGACTACTTTCATCAATCGTCGATACCCTAGTGTCCCGCATAAGCCCATCAGCAGAAACCCTGTTATCAAAGTTCCGAATAGGTAGATATCTTCAATTTCCTCCAGGGACAGAGCAGCCAGGCACACGACGCGCCACTTCTCCCACCCGTCCATCACGTATCCAGCTGCAAATGTCCCGGCAGGACAAGTGGGCTTTCCCGAGCCCAAACTTCTCGTCACGTTCAGAGACCAGTTGATCAGATCCATAATTCCTTATTCATTTGGATAGCAGGACACGGAGAGCCTCAGAGATAGAATAAGACGAGACAAGAAGAGCCAGACAGGTAAGATAAGGGACGGAGAGAGAAAAAGTGCGACCGCCTTCGTCGAGAGTCAAGGAAAAGTTGGAAAAGTTGATGAGCAATGTCCACATTACTTGCAACAAAATCACGATCTTGCTCGACGACCACCTCTTTGCAAATTTCCATGATTCAAGACTTGACATTCTCATCTGTCTAAACTTGCAGATTGTGGCACTCAGTAGACGCTTTTTTGTGTTGTATAGACCATTTTGAGGGACGTAAACAATAACAGTGGTCCTATTTCCTGTTTTACATTTTTCATTTCCATAGCTTCCGAGAATACAAAAAGGTCCACATATTGATAATGTTGTTATGATTTGCGTCTTGTTACAGCTATGAAGTAGTTTGGCAACATGCAGGATTTATTCATGGGCCAATGACGTTGAAAAGGTCTATTATTAGTATTGTCATTCATAATATTTTTAAATAATACATACAATTTTTTTAAATTGTTATTTCTAAGTTGCACTTCCAGAATATTTCCTAAAAATAAATGCCCATTGACTTCCTGGAGGCAGTGTGTAAATCCCTACTTCAGATCATTTGTTATAAATGGATGAATAACTAATGACTTTAATAATTGTAATTGCTGAGACTTTTGTGTCTCACACATTGAAAGCTGAGTGACCGAATACAGGAAGGATAAGAGGCTTTCGGGTAGTACCTTATAGACCGGTATATTTGTTTTGTGGTAAAATAAGTTTTTTGTTTTGTGGTTTAAAAAAAGCTAAAATACCAACTGATGTATTTTGAAGTATAGTGCACTGAATTGGTTATGTTGGAAATTTCATTCCATTTGTCAAACACTCTGCACCAGGATTCTTGCTTTATTCCATAGCTAAGGTCAACGATGAGATGGGTGTTATTAAAACAACAGATAGTGATGAAATCTATTGTCATTAGTCCACATTCACATCCTTCCTGTTTCCTTTTGACATGCCATGAGCAAGTAGCTCCCTAAATTTTAGCTCACAGATACAAAAACATGCAGAGGATTAATGTGCTCTTTGATCATTGCACTGGCTCTAAATGCAAATTTAACAAGTAAAAATAAATAATAATGCAGTCTTTGTCAGAACATGCATATACAATATGCATACTGTATGCATTTTTATGAATACAATATAGGTATATTGTATTCACCATTTAGAAGTTATTTGGTCACACTTTACATTAAGGTTTCATTAAATGCTAGTTAATGTATGACCAATACATTATTTATTAATCATAGTTCAACATTTGCTAATATATTATTAACATCTAAAGACATGCTTGTTTACATTAGTTAATGCACTGTGAGTTCACATGAACTAACGATGAAAAAGCTTATTTCCATTAACTAATGTTAAGTAACATGAGGAAATACTGTAATAAATGTATTGTTCATTGTCTGTTGCTGTTAGTAAATACATTAACTAATATTAACCAATACAACCTTAATTTAAAGTGTTACTAGATATTTTGTTGAATGAAGATTACATTACAGATGTCAGGTATGCAGTTTTTATTGATTCAGTCTTGTTGGAGATTTTTAATATTAAGATATTTTAAACAACATTTGTGACAAATTTAGGAATAAGCTAATTTTACTTTAATCAGTATGTTTAATGTCATTATCTATTTATCATATGGATCTTCAACCTGCAACACATTGTAACAGTTGAGATCTTTAAATACAGAGCACTTTCACAAGTGAAAGTTTTATATAGTGTTAAACATTATACTGTATATTTATGTGAGTATGTTTGTATTTATCTTTAAAAAAGTAATAATTTAAAAGTATTAATTGCTGGGAAATGTAACTTTCACACGCAAGATGCATGCAAGAACAAGAACAGCATTATGATAATGTTATGCACAAAAGCAGTATTATACTGCAGCTGAGAAAATACAGTGCTGCTTTGTCATATGATGTTGTATCCCATTTCAAGCTTACTTAAACAGAACTAATACGCAGCTTTCAAGAAGCGATGTGCTATGCTGTATATGTTGTTATGTTATTTCATTAATTGAAAGCGTAGCACTATGTGCAACAATCTAAAAGTATCATATCTATATGATGTGAAATCAGATTGCTGGAAAGTCCACTCAGTGCTTACAGATGATGAGAAGGTTTTAAACCCAGGAGATTGCACTCAAATTTAGATCATTAGATGTGAATTTGTGTTAACAGTGAGATAATTGTGTCATCTTCAGTTAAAGTTAAATTCAGCTGGTTTTCATTTTTTTGAGTGATTCGTACGGTGGCCGAGAGAGTTTAACGTGCTGTTAAGAAAACACATGCAATCATTCAGAAAGGGATAATATTAATGTTTTCTTTGTACCATGACCAAGGGTGTAACTTTGGTTTGAGAAGTGGTGGGGACACAAAATTGTGGAAAATGTTTTTGATTTGAATTATAATTCCTGCATTTACATATATTTAGGGACGATGGTGATACAAAATTCATAGAAACAAATAGGCTGACTAAACAAATTGAATTACAAACTTACCTAAACTTTGAGTTGTGTGCTGAATCACTTTTTAGGGGTTTTCACCTTTATTTTGATAGACTGTGAACATTTTACAGACAGGAAAGTGTGGGAAGAAGAGGTAGGGGAAGGATCAGCAAAGGACCTTGAGCCAGGAATCAATCTTGGGTCACCGTGAGCACCTTGGTGCTGTGTTTGCTACTGGTTCATTATTTTGCCAACCTGATTCATTATTTTGTTATATTAGCTGCAGATAGACATCAGCAAAATTAATATTTAGGAAAATTATCTCAAAATCTTGATTATTGTAAAAAAAAAAAAAATTATATTACACATTAGACAAACATCAACAGGTCTAGACATATTCTGTCAGACAGATACTGAATTAGCATAGTTTAATCCATGTATGTTGATTTAAGCGGATATAAAAAAGGTTGGGGGGACACAAACAGGATTTTGAAAAGTGAGGGGATATTGTCTTCTCTGTTCCCAGTGGAAGTTACGCCCCTGACTTTGACCATTTGTAATTGCCTATAATAAAGCAAACCCACTGTCTAGACATACTAAATTAGAAATGTCATATATAACCCCAGTTTTGTCAGTTCATATCAAATAAGTTACAACCACAAATACTTCCAAAGTGTGTCATTTTGTCTGTCTGTAAAACGTTACTGTATGTTATTTACTGTCTTCATGTGTTTAGGTTGGAGTTCTGGCAATAAAAGTAACCACACTTGTTGAAGTTTTATACAACAAAAAAAGCTTCTTTTTTATTTTATTTTTTTAAATGCATGGGATCATAAACAGAAGACATAAAATTAACTAAACAATACATTTATTAATGACAAATAATGATAATTATTTATATTTAACATATATTATTTTATCATTATATTACTTATGCATTCATTATTTTAAAAAAAAAACCATGTATTTACTTATTTATTTTTGAGACAGTCCAAAACTTCAAAGACTGACCCAGTTTTCCGCCGGTTGACACAGCAGCTCCAAAAGCAGCAGGAGACCAGATGTTTATAAACCTTCAGCACTGTGATCTGCAGGATATCATTCCCCTTTAATGATTTTATCACAGCAAGCCCTGTGCCTTTTATCTTAAACTCTTTTCAGAGTATAATATTGGTGAAATCCATAAGTGAAGCATTAGGTCCGTGTGTGTGAATGGATAACAGACATGTTCAAGCACAAAAAAATAAAATTGTATTCATATTTCATTAATAAGCATGTGTAGAGGAAACATAAGATAAATGCATAAATACAATAAAGCACAACAAACAGGAAGGTAAGCAAAGTGAAAATGTTTCAGATACAGAGAAATGACAACAACATTAATCATAATATATGACATATGGAGCAAATTAAAAGAAAAAAAAATAATTTCAATGCCTTGCTGGTATAATATGATTTTGAAAAAGTATAATACATTAGAAACACAGCAGCCCCTTGACATCTGTCACTGTATTCCCTCTCAATAATTAATGTGTTTAGCCACTAAATGAAAAACAAAAAACAAAGTGAACATTACCACATACTCGGGCTCCTCATCCATCGCCTATACACAACAGCACTCAAAATGGATTACAAATAATGAGACAAAATAAAAAAATAGAATATAGAAAATAGAATACATATATGTGTGTGTACTTATATATATATATATATATATATATATATATATATATATATATATATATATATATACCTACTGTTTACTGTTTTACTTAAAGATGTTACAACTCATTACTATAATACTACATACTATGAGTACAGTATGCTATGATCTCAAAATAACAGGTTTCTCTGTAATAAAGCATAAAAGCAAACTTAACAACCGGTGTACATTTTGCAGAATAAATCACTTAAATCAATACAAATTTCAGAGACTCGCAAGAGCACTATGAAAGCAACCAAGGGAAAACACTTGCCCTAATGGCCTGCCTTATGAAAGTTGCATTTTCCCAGTAAACAGGGGAAAATGGAAAAAAAGGAGAAAATGAGGGCAGCAAACAACTGTTGTCAGTTGGCTCACAAAATAAGACACAAACCGTGCTGAGACCCTTGACTTTATAGTTTACAAAGTTAAAATGCAAAGAAATAAAGACTAAGTAATTTAATGCCCTGCTACATATGTTATTTGTAATTTCATATACACATAACCAAAATTTGTTATATCATTATAAAGATAATCATGTTTATATAAACACTAAATGAAGAGGACTTCTCTCCTCCTGAATCCCTAAATCAGAAAGCAGACACAGTGAATAGCAGTGCAGCAGGTCTCTGCTCTGTCCATCAACCTTGCCGGTAATTCTGAGAATTAAAAAAATAAGCAAACACAGCAGCACGGATATAAGCGATGTGTCTGAATGGTAACAAACTCAACTGATAAAAGACAAAGTCTGCCATTTTTCAATTTTCGTACAACTCTCCTGACAAAAATGCTTGCTGCAAACCAACAGCTTTGTTGTATTGGCCCTGACAGCATTGCGAAGAAAGTCATGCAACAAACTCTGTCGATCATGAAAACAAACACATACGACCCTTCATGAACAGCTAAATGCATGCCCTGCACGGATGCGGTCTCACCCAGTCATTGGGTCTCATAGCTTGCCAGGTCTGCTTTCCCTTCGGAAAGCATGTGCTCTAATGAATAATTAAAAAGCAGGGGCTTCTCATAGGATAAGAAAACTCCGCTATAAATAATATTGAGAAACAGATGCGTCATCACTCCACTAGGAGATGCATGCTACATCACCGATTTTGATCCGGCCCCAAAAATTATTTAAAACCCGGAAGATGAAATTAGCTGACAAAAGCTCAAAATATCCAGTCTTCCCCTCAATTAAAGCTTACAGGAGTCTGAACTGATGCTCAACACACACAAATCTGTTAAAATAAAAAAAAGTACTCAAGAGTTTCTAGAACCTTTAAGTTCCACATTTACCCACTTGGTCAGATATTAAGTCTTCTTGACCGTAACTACCAATATTAACCTGATTATTTAAATAAAAACCAGTGCTACCTCATGCTATTAATTGCACATGTGAAAAATCCTTCATCGACAAAACTACAACACCTGCGAAATGGGGACTAATACTGAAGTCTTTATACTGGCTCCCCATCTGGTACTATTTAGATTTCTGCGAAATGGAGACTAATACTGAAGTCTTTATACTGGCTCCCCATCTGGTATTATTTAGATTTTAAAATCAATCATTATGCTAATGTAAAAGGCTGTGTAATTCTTGTGGAATTCTTCATATTCTTTCTTCCTCTTTCCTCACGAGGGTCAAGGTGCAGTTTTAAAACGAGCGATCAACACAAAATCCCTATCTTCATCACAACCATAATGTAGGGCAATAATCATATCTTCATAAACAACAAACTGAATCTTAAAGATCATCACGCAAACACGAAATAAATAGACATGAAATAAAAACTTGCTTCAGGTTAACCACACTCATGCTGTATTTAGTGTTTTATATGGGGGCATTTAATAAGATTGACAAAGCAATAAAACTGTGGAGAAAACCTCTCTGCGTTTATCTGAACCAAAACAAAAAAATTCCAAGGGACTATCGAGAGGTTGTGGTTCAGCAGATAAGCAAATTAGCTTGTATGCTGTTCATACATGAACATATATTTATTTCATAAGTTGTTAAATAATCCTGCAAGTTCATGTGAAAGGGGAGGGGTGATAATAAGCAGTTCACATGGAAATTTAATGGTATTTTATCCAAATTTAATCACCTTTTTAGAGTCCATCTTTAAGTGCTGTTTGCTGTTTTTTATATACAGTGTGATTCTCTCGCTGCAAACTTTTACATCTTGTCATAAAGCATTTTATTTCAGAGTTGTTTTTACTTGATTAAAAAGTAGTAGCATTTTACCAATTAGATGTATTACTATTATAATTTTATCAATATATACAGGGAATATCCTAACACAATATTTGTGCAGCATCTAAAAATGCTCATACTGTATAATCAGGTTCCAAAGATTGCAGTTTCAGACTTTGATACACCACTGTATCAATTCAGCACACACTAAACAGATGGTTGACGTGTAATGGCAAGCTATCTTCTAGGATGGGCACTTCAGTGTTTACCTTCATAGAAACCTGACTTTGTAAGACTATTATCCTTGCCTACGAACTACTAGCCTCTTGACAACATGTGACTGATGGTTTTAATCAGCTTAAAGGTCGTCAGAAATGCCTAAGGACAGAAGCACTTATATAACTAGCTTGACCTTAAGGTGAGCACAGATAGAAGGCACTCGTGACAAATGGTGCCATCAGCCAATCTTGTGCTCTCAGCTCGAAAGCATCATTAAAAACAGGCTTAGAGAGGAGTTCATATTCTCTCACAACTTTGATGTAATCACGTTCCTGGGAAACACAACTGTAATTGCCATAATTGTCAGCCGTCATAGCTGGGATGAGGAGGAGGTATTCCGATTGTGTCTGTTGACAAGGGTTGCTTTTACCCCGGTGTTCCCATCTATAACTGGCATGATGTGAATCGACCGGACAAGACAGGTAGAAGGGGACATCAGTGGCCACAGAGTGTTGAATCCTTAATGGAGCAGTAGATGATTGTTGGGTGTCCCGTCTCACTCTTCCCACTAAAATCATTTGTTAGAGATACATGAGATTGGAAGACTTTTTTGTCATGTGTCTTAAAACAACTATTGGATTAGTCTTATACCTGATTTGTGGTCACATGCTTTAGTGACATTGCCATCAGAAATGTTTTGTATTCCTCCTCTGAAACAAAATCCAAAAACATTATAGTCCACTGAAATCAAAAACAAAAATGTAGCAAAATGTCTTATTGCAGCAATGAAATAAAAATGGACTTTTTATTTTATGTGTATATAGCTGTGCTTGTTATAAACAATATATATATATATTAGAAATCATGGAGGGGTCTAGAGTTTTCATTCATTTCCACTGTGAAAGACAGAATCAAAAAAAAATCACATTGTATGACTTTTTTAGAAATTCGTCATCTTGGAATTATAAGGTTCTATCTGCGTTCTGAATGATTTAGAGATATTGAGCTTCAAAGTTTTTGCATTCCATAGCAAATAGTATGTGTGTAACATTTTTTTTTTATATAAAACGTCTTAAAATGTAAATAACTTATAAAAAACATCCCATAATGTAAATAAGTTGTCATTTAATAAGAATATGTCAATAACTCAATTTTGACAAAAATGTCAGATAAGAACCTTATAATTCTAAGGTGATGAATTGTTTTGTAAATTACTGTAAAAATAAGTATTTGATCACTTGCTTTTTAGCCAAATTTCTGACCCTCAAATACCTGTTATTTTGCTTTTAAATAGTCCAGCTACACTCTGCTCGTGATTCTAATTTAGTAGCACTTGTTTGAGGTCGTTAGCGGTCATAAAGACACATGTGCACCCCACAATCAGTCAAAAGTCTAAAGCTGAGGTCACACTAGAGTTTGTGCATGCAAAATTCTGTCATAAGGCGCTGCGTAGAACGGCGGGAATAAACAAGATGATTAGACATTTAAAAAAGCAAGCGATTGCTCCATGTTTTAAAATTTCTATCCAGAGAGGTCATGTTTTGATCCTCAGTTGGCCTCAAGCAGTCAAGTGATGCGATTTCGCAGGTCAGAGTTCACCAAGCTTGAACTTTGCACCGCAGCGAACTGCAAAACTTGACACATGACCCTGCGATTCCAGTCTGACGCATTAGCGTGCGTATGAATGGAAGTCTATGGGGAGAAAAGTCCAGTGTGACCGCAGCTTAAGTAGCAACATGGGCAAAACCAAAGAGCTGTCAAAAGACACAAAAGACAAAATTGTAGACCTTCACAAAGCTGGAAAGGGCTACGGGGCAATTGCCAAGCAGCTTGTTGAAAAAAGAACAACTGTTGGAGCAATTGTCAGAAAATGGAAGAAGCTAATAATGTCCCTCTGACTGGGGCCCCATGGAAAATCTTTCCTAGTGGGGTATCAATTATGCTAAGAATGGTCAAGAATCAGCCTAGACCTACAGGGGAGGAGCTGATCAATGCCATGAAGAGAGCTGGGACCACCATTTCCAAGGATACCATCAGAAATACACTAAGACATCATGGTTTAAAATCATGCAATGCAAGGTAGGTTCCCCTGCTTAAGTCAGCCCATGTCAAGTCCCGTCTGAAGTTTGCCAGGGACAATCTGGATGATCCAGAGGAGTCTTGGGAGGAAGTCCTGTGGTCAGATGAGACCAAAGTAGAACTTTTTGGTCTTAACTCCATTCGCCGTGTTTGGAGAAAGAAGAATGATGTGTATCATCCCAATAATACCATACCCACCATCATGCTCTGGGGGTGTTTTTCTGCACAGCGGACAGGACGACTGCACTGTATTAAGTAGAGGATGAACGGGGCTTTGTCAGAGCATTAAAGATGGGTCGTGGCTGGGTCTTCCAACGTGACAATGGTCCAAAGCACACAGCCAGGAAAACCAAGGAGTGGCCCCATAAGAAGCATATAAAGTTTCTAGAGTGGCCTAGCCAGTCTTCAGATCTCAACCCAATAGAAAATCTTTGGAGGGAGCTGAAACTCTGTGTTGCTCAGTGACAGCCCTGAAACCTGACAGATCTAGAGAAGATCTGTATGGAGGAGTGGGCCAAAATCCCTTCTGCAGTGTGTGCAAACCTGATAAAGAACTACAGGAACTGTTTGACCTCTGCAATTGTTGACAACGGCTTCTGTACCAAATATTAAACATTTTTTACTCAAGTGATCAAATACTTATTTGACACAGTAATTTACAAATAAATTGTAAAAAGTCATACAGTGTAATTTCTGGATTTTTATTTTTAGATTCTGTCTCTCACAGTGGAAATGCACCTATGGGGAAAATTCTACACCCCTCCATGATTTCTAAATAGGAGAAATTATAAAATCATGATCGTGATCAAATACTTATTGACCTCACTGTATATACGTCATTATTTTGTAAAATTGTTCAAATACCATAACCTTCCCTTTTCCCTTTAGGTGGGAACTATCAGGGTGTCACCGTCCATGTCACCGTTCACTCAGTAGGCCTTCTCAGTATTCAAGTATCAAACATTTATGTTAAGAAGACATTTAGACTACTTTATAATTTTTACATGTTGTTTGAAGGCCCAATTGTGGTGTTTTTTTTTCTTTGTTAATGAACTGCTACATGTCCTTTTATTAAACATTTTGATAATAAATTGATGTTTTGACTTTCTGTCTCCAAGAATGCAGTGCAATTTTCTTAATGATCTTAATTAGACAATTAAAATATACTGTAAAAAAAGGGTAGACTAATAACTATTTTATTTTTGACTGCAGCCGATTTAAACTGCTGGTTTGACACAATAGACTATAAAGCAGTGGTCTCAAACTCAATTCATAGAGGGTCGCCGGTCTGCATAGTTTAGCTCCAAACACCTCCAACTCACACCTGCTTAATAGTCTCTAGTAGTCTTAATAGTCTCTTATAGTCAACCTTGATTAGTTGGATCAGCTGTGTTTGATTAGGGTTGGAGCAAAACTGTGCAGAGCTGTAGCCCTCCAGGAATTGAGTTGGAATATGATATGTTTAATCCTTATTAAGCGCTATTTTGTTAGATTGTAAATGGAGTCGATTCTGGAGTCGATTCCACTAACTCCAAAATTAGGAAAAAGAAAACTGAAACTGAACATCCCTTGGTTGATCTACACCAGGGGTGCCCAAACTTGGAAGGCCGGTGTTCTGCAGTTTACAACAATTTGCCTTAACAGACATGCCAGGATGTTTCTAGCAAGTCTAGAAAGAGCTTGCTTAAATAGCCCAGGAGTGTCTGATCACACACTTCCATACTATATAGTGTGGTAAAAACAGTATACAAGCCGAGTAGTATGTCCGAATTTATAGAATAAAAAAAAAACAGTATGCGAGAAGTACCCGGATACTACTTCCGGAGAGATTCTGAAGTGTGCATCCGATGGACGCTACGCTATCCCATTATGCCACACAAGAGAATTCATGAATAGAGTGACGCGATGCAACGGACTAGGGTAGGTCATATGATAATGAAAAATGGCGGATGTAGTACGTCCAAGTTCGATTCATACTACTCACATTCAAACTAAATAGATTGTAGGCCTACTTTTCTAACGATCATATAGTAATTTCAGTTGTACTGGCTACTGAGTAGTAGGCGATTTCAGATGCAACCTATGCTTGTTTATTTTAAATGTCTTTCAGAATGATCTACCTCCTAAATAAGTATGTAGTAACAGGTGTAGTGAATCTTGTCAGCTTCAAGTGTTAATCAGAATAAAATACCACCTTAAACAATAAACTAATTTCAAATACTTCATTCAGATAAACATTTGCTTAAAATGTCGATCAAAATGAACAATCAGTGTAAAAAACAATAAACAAATTTCAAATAGTTATAATATAGAAGATAGATAGACATTTTCAGCTGACAAGATGAACTACACACGTTTCTACATTGTTTATTAAGATAGTAGTTCATTCACACAGAGCTCATCTGATCACATTTGCTCAGAAACACAACAGTGCAGATTTAAATCATAACACCACAAAAAAATATAACACCAGTTTAAATTTTTCACAGAATGCTGTATTTTAGGATAGGCAGAGATTAAGTTAGATAGCATTACTATTGTACTGTGGTCAAGTGCTTCAGATTGCAGGTTACATTGAGTTTTGTGGGTAAAAAATGCCTTGGGACTGGGAGTGAGCACAATAGCTCAGTGGTTAATGCTCTGACATATATAGCGCAACAGCATTCTGTCAAATAAAGGCAAAAATATATATATTTGGGTAGTTTGACAAAATTTGGGATCAGTTTAGCAGGTTTGAATGTGCATTCATGTGCATCATTTATTCATTCATTCATTTTCTTTTCGGCTTAGTCCTTTTATTAATCTGGGTTCGCCACAGCAGAATGAACCACTAACTTTTCCAGCATATGTTTTACACAGCGGATGCCCTTCCAGCTAGAACCCATCACTGGGAAACATCCATAAACACTCATTCACACACATACACAAAAACTCCACACAGAAATACCAACTGACCCAGCCGAGGCTCAAATCAATGACCCCTATTCAGTAATCATCATTTGTAAAACATTCAAAAAATCCAGTTTGTGTTGTAGCCATCACTGACGAGCCCTCGCTTAGCCAATTGAGTGTTAGCATAACAAATATAAAAACCTAAATGACGAAGTGGTTATTATTTAATAGAAAGTTACTTTCAGATATTCAGTTGTGCTCACCAATATCCTGTCAATTTGCAAGTTGCTAAGTTTCAAGCCACTGCTATACAGTTTTTAGAATAATGCTAATACATTTAAATACATAAAAAAAAGGTGTACCTAGTTAGTGACGTGCAGCCTTTTTCAGACCACATGCAGTATGGATCACGAGAAAGAACACATTCTTCACAAGAAGCACCATAGTCTTGGCATCTCTGTAGTTCTAAAACCGACATTTGACCAGGATATCCTACAAAGAGCTTCCGCTGCAGACAAAATCAGCCTCAGTGAATGTGCAACAGAAACTGCAGACACTTTCTGATAAATCAAAATGAATGATAATCTTGATCACAAAGAGTGATTCACGGGGCTAAGTCATTACCTTTTTAGAGTCAAGCTTCATTGATTGAATGGGTGCACAGCCATTGCACAAATGCGTTTCAGAGATGATGAAAGGTTTGGAGCCATGCTGTAGAATCTTGAAGATCATGCCATTGTCTGAAAAAAAATTGAATTACTAAAAAGTAATTAGATGGTCTGAAAAAAAAACAGTGAAAGCACTGCTTGTCATTGAGTATATGTAATTATTTAAGATATAAAGTATAAAATGCTTATAGGGAAAATAAGTCAGCTTAGCAGAAAACTATTATTTATGATATGTACTAGTGATTTTTTAAATGTAAATTATGCTTAAATTTTCTTCTGAATAGCCTAATGCATTGGGAGAGACACACGGGGACCATGGATTACAAAATTTCTCATGAAGTGGACACAAAATAGAATATTTCGCTCCATTTACCTTTAGATTCGAATAATCAAGTGTATATTTAATATGCACTGTTCGAAATACTCCACTATATGAAACTTTGCTTATTAATGTTTATATATAAATGCTTAGGTAAAGATCAACATTACATAGTGATGGTTAGTCTTTATATTCTCAGGACAATGTCTTGGGTAAACTAGAAGTGGTTTGGAAAGTGAATTATGCGTAGGAAAATATTTAAGATTTTTAAAATATAAAAACAGTTAAACTGTAGACTATGACTATGCAAATGCCATTCACACTATGGATGACACCCTCCAGTGACCATTTCACAGATCCATCCAATCACAATGCTAGATGTGAAAGACACCATCTTCCTGCCTTCCAGGGAAAGGATAAAACATTTTCTCAAAGAAGCTGAATGTGTGGTTCACAATATAAGGATAAAGATGTTGGCGTGTTCACAACGTGTTCACAACATCAGAACCACCACCTCCAGAAATGTTCCAGAGTAGCCAGGTTTCCTCTTCTCAAAGCTCAAAGCCCAAGAGGCCCATGTCTGCTTGTTTCATGCATCAAGACCTGTAGGTAGATCCTGTAGGAACTTCTTCCAACCACTGCATCAACAGCAGAAGTGTAAATATATCACTTTCCAAACCTCTAAAGAGATCTTGGTATAGTGTCAGTATAAAATATACTTATTAATTAGATGTTTATAACTGATATTCATTATTAACAAAAACTTCCTCAGTTCTTTGTTATTTTAGAATAAGGTTTACCTTATCAGACTCTAGCTTGTCTTTACAAAAGATAAAAGAATTATTAATCACAACTCGTCATCTTAATCAACTTCATGTTGTCATGCTGACGCAATTCATTTATTGTACATTTAGTAATTTTAGTTACCCTTGTTTATTCTTTTGCTAATAAATACTAGTGGTGGGCCGTTATCATCGTTAACGTGCTGCGTTAACGCGAGACTCTTATCAGGCAATAAAAAAATATCGCCGTTAATTTATTCTTAAAGTTGGGTTGAGAGCTGGGTCTTTTCTACGCAAGCTAGGATGACTTTCACCATGATATTTTAGCACGGATGTATACCTGGCCGAATTGCACTGTAGGTGGCGAGAATGAGTCTTCGAACCTGTGTATATTCCTACTGTGAAATTACCACATCAAATGTGACGTGCTAACATGGATGTAGTTCACTAGAGTGAATCTGATTAATGTTAGCTCCACATCTAACTATCAGGCACCTGTAGAGTTTATGCGTTTGAGTAAAACATATACAAGTAAAATGGAGCGGTGCTTTTTAAAATGAATAACGGTGAATAAAAGTGAAACCGGTGAGCCGTCTGACAAAAAAGTGCCCTTCTGAATTTTTCACTTACTTCGAAGACACTACTGATTACGCTTACATGGATATCTGTAATCTAGTTATTTGCCTTAATAGACAATAATATAATTAAGGTTTTTACGTGAAGTACTTTCATGTAAGAGTTTCCTGTAATTTTAGGTAACTTCAATTTCAGTTCGGCAGTTTAAAATTCTCTCATGAACATTTCATTCATGCCCCTGTGACAAACTGGGGTATTAGACGCAAATAAGGAGTAAGACTGTTGAGAATGACTGTTGAGAGTCTGGTGAGAATGTTAAGAAAAAAACTTCAGCATTTCGCGATGTGTGTGTGTGTGTGCGGTCCTTTACAGACAGCCTTGTGTGTGGATCTTGTAGGAAAATATGGCAAAAAGTCCTACATGATGGTAATAGTTTGATTGTGGTGTTTCCTTCAATAATGCCACCAATATATGCATACTCCACGTCTTTATTCCATATCTGTTTAGTTCAGTTATGACTTTAGTCGGATTAAGGTAATCAAAAATCACTGTTTTGAGCTTATGTAGGCCTACTGTTTAAAATTCATGTTTAACTGAATAAACAAGTTAGTAAACACAAGTACATCTTATTGAACATAATTTATTTTCATCACCAATTATCATAGTAGAACAGTTTCTCAAGCAGTTTTTGATGCATTTTGTAAACCGGAGATGAGCCCCTGGTCTAATGCACCACCTTGAGAAACCCATTCTCAAAGACTTTTAGTCATTATTTAGTTAGCACACATATTCTGAATGCCTTCGGCAGAATTCAAAAGAGCAATTTTAATCTAGGTTAATTCCAAGATTACAGTGAAATTAATCTAAATTTAAAAAAATGGATCTATGCCCACCTATAATAAATACACATTTATGTGTCTTCCTTGTGTTGATAATACAGTAATAGGCTGTATAAGTCAGACAATCTTACTATCCTTCAGATTTGGCCAGATAATAAACACCTGCCACAGAAATGCAAAATATGAATTTGATGACATGAATGGCTCTGAGTAGAATGTCACATCACATGTAACTCGGAATTATAATAATTAAGACATGGCATGAGCACAACTTTTTAAATTATTATTAATATTATTTTTAAACAAAAGTCATCAAACCAGCAGTTTGCGTAAAAGTAAATAAAGCAGAAAATAGAAACTTGACTGATTTTATAAGCAGTTTGCAGGGAGAAATAAACTGAGAAAATTAAATAACATCACCACTTTAGGCTTTAAAAGAAAAAAAACAATTAAATGGAAATACAGGGGTGGGGACAAAGGAAAGGCTTGGAATGTTGGCTGTTGTTATTCTCTCTGTAGAGAAAGTCACAAAGCAGACATTAACTGTACCCATATACAATCCATGTGTACCTGTTGCAAGCAGCAGCACATTGTGTTTGGTTTCATCCAAAGCTTGGATTCGATCAACAACTATCTTGGTAAAATTCTTGTTACTTGTGAAGAAGGGTGTGTCTTTTTGAATGGGATGTATCCAGTCCTTCATCTCTGGATAGTCTTTAATGATTTTGAGAGTAGGAATTGGAAGAGAATTGCTGTTTTCTACACACTGGAAAAGATAGAGTTGTATAAGTCATAATTTAGTTTCAGTCAGCAATGTTCAGTCAGTAAAATCTGAGGTTAAAACTGTCCCATTGTTTGTAGAGGCCAAAACAAAATGACAGCTCATTTCCTTATAATAGCTGTTGTTGGAAACAATGACCTTAGTTCATGAACAATGGCTATAACAAGAAGGCTTTACAATCGACCTTGGGTCAAGAGTAAAACGATTGAGGAAGTTATAGGTTATAAACAACATTTTTAAAAAGTTCAGAAGAAAATGTGTATTGAATGTCAGTTTGAAAATAATAGGCCACACTTTATCGGAAGGTTACACAGTACAGGTCTTTTGAAATATTTTAGTACAAAAATATAATAATCCAACTTCAATAGCTCCCATGTATTACATTAAAATCAATGATCAACTTTGATAAATCCTGTTGTATTTGCATGATTGTTAATTAAAATTGTTGTTTATTTATAAAGCCATACCAATTTTATTCTTTATGTTTTAAATGATAGTTTTTCAGAATTAATAGTTTTTATTAGGTTTTTCTCTGAACAGTTTCGTTGACCACAAACCCCAGTTTAACTCAGAACATAGTTATTAAAAAAAAAAGTACCATGAAAGCAAAGTCAACACTAGGAAATCTGAAAACAATACGTAGAATGTTTCGTCATGCTTATGGAAGTTTTTGTGAATACCAGGAAAATGAGAGACGCTGGCATTAACCATAGTAGAAAGTGAAAGAACCTGAAAGAATCAAAAGTTTTTGTCCCAGACAAACTAAATATATAATCAATGATGTTTCCTCAAATTGTACTGCAAGTGTATAATTTTGCTTACCTTTCCTGGTCTTGGGTTGGGAATGGCCTCAGAAAAACCTTTAAAGTTAGATTTCTCGAATACATCATCGAGATCTGCCAAAGAGTATATGCAGACAGCTGTAGAGTTCCTATGACAATGGGAATATATACAATATATGCAAACAAGTTAAGGTAATGTAATTCATTTCACAGTCATTAATGGTAAAAAAAAGAAATCTGAATGGAAAAATGTTTTACATTACTATCTATTAGATTACCCATCTATTCAATTCAAATCAAATCAATTCAATGCATTTCTATCTAAACTTACTGGTTAGTAACCAAAGAAGCTCTCCTTTAAATTAAATATTTATATATTATGATAATCTTTATACAGAAACTTTTGTTTCCTTTTTCTGAAGGTAAAATATGTACAAACTGAAAAGAAAAAATATGGACCAAATATTGTCTTTATAAATCCCAAAAGATAAAGTGTTTACCAGCTACTGGAGAAGAGTGCATAAACTAGTGAATCCTTCCAGTCCTCAGCATGCTGGACAAAAACATCTTGCAGGCGGTTAAAGTACAATGACTCCCTTGGTATCCCACACACAAGTCGTGCCTTCAGGAAGGAGGTCCATATGTTTTGGAGAAACTGTTTGGAACCACCCTCATCAATCTAAAGGAAAATTATATTTTTAAGGATGATGAAAGATCAAATATGTTAATCTACACTACATCATGCCCTGGAACGTGTCTTTGTCTAATAACCCTTCACACCAAAAACACAAAGTGCCAGGTGTGTGAGACGTGATTTTGTGCTATTTTCAGACCAGCGCAGCAATCATTTCATGTTTTGCACCACGTTGTTTAAATAGCAAATCCATTAGTGCTACTTTGTGGACTGGAGATACTGGTCTGAAAAGTGAGTTAAGGCGCATTGTTGGTGTGTTGCTAGTTGCAACTGAAATAGGCCATTGACCAACAAAAAGCTGGTTTAAAGTCAATGGCACAGAGTTTTTGCACCTTAGTTATGCACTTATGCGGGTCCAAAGCACATGTACATATTGTTTAATACACACAAAATATATCAATGCACAAATATTTTAAAAACACACAAAATGTTAAAAAATATATTATTTTCTAGATAAATATATAAACCACTTCCTCCATGCCTTTTTCACTTCTGGGAGCTTTGAAATCCAGCTCAGTTGTAGTCAGTTTATTGTTGGAAAAAAGGAATTAATTTCTTTAATTACTTTGGTCTCTTTTACTTTTCATTAAACATTTAGTTTTTGTATTGCTGAGTGATATATTAACCAAACTTCTTCTTTGAGTGTGATATGCTTTGCATATTAATAAAGCATTTTTGCATAAGCAGAAGTAGCTGGATAGATAGAGCGACATTGATGTATAAATAATAACTTCTCACTTAAATTTCCTGTTGAAGCAAAGATGTGCTGAAAATGAACACAGAATATTTGCAGTTGAAAAGTCTTATGCTTTTAATGTTGTGCAGAGAATTTGTAGAAAAGAGGAAGTATGTTTGGTACAGGCTGGAGGACTGTAGAATGATTGACAAGTGACAAATTCCATAAAAACTCCACCTGTTAATATCAACTGTGTAGAAATACTGGAGTCAGGAAAATGTAGAATTGTTGAGAACCTTTTGAACGTAATTCTTGTATTGCAGAGCTCTGTTTATCGAATTATGCATTTGTATCTAATGAATTACTAATATTTTTGGCATCAAAGAAAATACTTTTCTGGCCTCTTTATGGAGCACGCATGGAATCGGCTAGATATTCCAACATTATTCATGACAATTTGCATGTGTATAATTTTATTATAATTAATAGTATTATACATTATATGCATATTTATGTTTGTTTTAATAAATACAAGTTTAGATTTATCCACCTGTGGGTCTTGGAGACGTATGCATCACCATAATAGCCAGCCTATTAAAAGGGGTGTTTTTTTCTCTCAAAAAGTGGACTTATTTGCAGTTATTCTAGGTTCAAATACTGCATTTTAGTGATCATACTATTTTTTGTTTATAAAAATGTATGTGCATTTACACTGTAAGTTATTACAGTTTTATATATCATGTAATGAGATTAGAACTTTAGAAATATGGACAAAAATACTTTTATTTTATTTATTTTTTTAATGCTAATTTATTATCATCCATCATAAAAAACTAAAAATCTTTTGAATTTGTTAACTTGTTTTAAATTACAAATTGTAGCCTACAGGCAAATAACAAACTGACCAGCTCATTTCCTCAGTCAGAATTTGTCCATTTAGGTAATAACAAGCTTCTTTTATTGGTTCTTTTCTTGGCTATTCTTCTTAGAGCCTTCTTCTATTGTTTATTTTCACAATTTATGATGAAATACTGTCAAAAATTAGCTCATATAGGGGCCAAATTCTGTTCTTTGTCAGAAGCGGGGGTGGGTCTTTTGAACCACCCGAACACCCCCTGGCTACGGGCCTGTAGGAATAAGAAGTGTGTTTAGATATAACTTAGTTTTTTTTTTACCACACTTCATTATTGTTGTTCATTTATTTGTTTGCTGTAAATTAAAACTGAATTTAAAAACAGGTTTAAAAAAATCTTTGTGTTTAACAAACGAAATTACAAAAATAAATATGTAGGCTAACGGATGTATTTAGTGGAGTGAGTCTACCATTGTTAACTTACTCCATGAAAGTAAAGAAGTAAAATAAAGAGTAAATGTAAAGTAAAGTGAAAGTAAAGAGGCCGAATGGAGGAGGCTAGTTCTGCAATCGTTTTAATTGTCTTTATCCTTGCGCAGATGATTTTCAAATGTTTTCTCGCTAGTGAAGCATTCCGTTTTTCACTTACAGCATCTGCCATGTAAAATCAACTGATTTATGGCATGATGCAACTGAATCTTAAAAATAATGGGAGATGAGACTCTGATTGGTTTAATGCATGTTATGCTCAAAACACACACTGGTGCAAAGACCATATTGTTCTTTCATTAAAATAGCAAATGTGGATTCAGACACATCATTTTCCTTCAGCTTAGTCCCTGATTATCAGGGGTTGCCACAGCGAAAAGACCCGCCAACTATTCCAGCATAAGTTTGATGCAGCGGATGCCCTTCCAGCTGCAGTCCAGTATTGGGCAACACCCATATGCACTCATTCACAGACACTCATACACTACAGACAATTTAGTTTATTCTATTCACCTATGGCGCTTGTCTTTGGACAGTGGGGAAAACTGGAGCACCTGAAGGAAACCCACGAGAACAAGGGGAGAACATGCAAACTGCACACAGAAACACCAACTGATCCAACCTGGACTCTGTGAGGTGACAGTGCTAACCACTGAGGCACTGTGTCGCCCCGTATGTCAGGCTAAATAATTAAAATAAATCATTGACTTCTGCTCGCCTTATGAATTTTAAAAACACATTTTGAAAAGGCATCTTTGAATTGTAAGATCTGAGATAGCTAAGGTACTTTAATGTCTCTACATACTGTATGGACAATACAAGCACACCTCACCGAGTAAGAAAGCTTCTTCTTTGCTTTATTTAACTCTTCCACACTTCCACAAATCTGTTTATACCCACTCTCTTCTTTATCTAACTCACACAGAAAGATCATTTCAAAAATATAAATGTTCTGTATAATGCAAGAGACTTTATCTATGTTTGATATCAATTAAAATGTCTCAGTGCGACTGGTACAATGGTCTCATTCCCTCAGAAATCGGCATAATCAAAATAATAGAATTATAACTTCAGGTGTCTTTTGACCCACTATTAAGGGTGTACCCTTATCTAGATGGCTTCTATTCAAATGACCATTTGTTCACATAGACAGAAACACTTCAAATCTAACATTCCATTCTGTGCAAATTCCTATTGTTTTACACGACCCTCTTTGAAGGAGATCTGAGGATAAATACTTAAGGAAAGGTGCCAAAAAGTTCAGTTTGCGATTCTGTAGTCAGATCAGCCCATGGTATGCAGCTCTCACACTCCATACCATAAGTCAGGTATGCATCTTTTTGATCTTAGAGTTATCTTTGAGAATTTGATGTCTTGTACTGCTTGTTTATGATACACGCTTACCAGACTAATAAATTGTTATGTTTGAATGTATTTTGATAATTCTATTTGATATGCTATTATTTTCTTATATTTTTGAAATTCCTATTCATTCTAATAGATTTTTCTGTTTCTTTGTCATCACATTCTGTGCATCAGATTAGTAATGAACTAAAGTTCAGCTAAGATGTAGCATTGGGAAGCTGTATTTTTAGAGATCTGACTAACACTTGATGTTAGTTCATGTGTTTTTAGGTGGAAAAGGATTCTTTCCGTCTAGGACAACAAAGTGTTGTATGACTAACCTAGATAGGGATAGAGTCTTGTTCAACTGTAATTGACATTTTAATTCAGTATACATGGAAAACTACAAATCATGACTAAACCAAAATAAATGTAGCAAAACAGTAGTCAGCATACATCTCTATTAATGGTCGTGACCTCTGAGAAATGATATTGCTTTTAATTTAAATGTGTGTAACAGAACTAATAAACATACTTTAGAATGAGCAAGCAAAAGCTGCCAATTAAGGTGTTAGTCAATTTTATCTCTGTCTAATAATCAAGACTGATCGATGTGTAATTGTGAACTGCATAGACTCTTCCATGAATTTGTGTAGTGATTAAGAGTTAAAGCTATAAAACATCAAACATTCATTTAAATTAGATATTGAAATATTCTTAATGTTTTATGATTGGAGTCAGATGAAAATAAAGATAAATAGATGAATAATCTAAACCACCTCATATTAAAACTGGAGTCAGATTTAAGCTTAGTTTAAACTAGAACAACATTGTGCACTGGAAAAACCGAACCCACAGTGAATCTTCATCAACCAGTAGACACCTTCATTGGACTAACTGGGTAACAAAATGGTGATTGACCATCATGATCTCCCAGCACATGTGAGTTACATCTTTTCAGCGCAATATGGATTTACACCAAGCAAGAAGTTTGGATCTTCTTCTTTTCTTTCTTCAGCTGCTGTGGCAAGTCAATTCTTCTTTGTCTATTAGAAATATTGAGGGGAAAGTGAGATGCACCTCATATAAACACATGGATAGAAGGAGTCAGAAATACTCAAAGTGTAAGATCAGAGTGCATTTCCCAGTAGGGCTTGAGAATTAGATAAAATCCTTTTGCTTATCAGGGACATGATAGCACAATAACTATTATAGATACACCATTATAATTATGGTTGAATAATGTGTTGAATAATTATTCATAATAAACACTTATTTAAATGTATTTCATGATTATTATGATTATTTATAATACATAGCATCTATTGTATATTCATGTAACTATGTGATTTTTTTTGATGAATTCCATCTATTTGAATGTATTGTCATGATGATTATATGATTTTATGATGTACACTTTTTTTCAAATAGGATATACTGTTTTAATAAGTTGCACTGATGCTTTGATACACTAATATGATAATTCATACTAAGAATACCTAAATTCCACTACCAGTACACCCCATATCAGTGGTGATAAAAAATTGGCTGACCTCCTACAGGTAAGACCCTGAAAGAGACCTGAGACGCACTTGTTGACAATTTTTATATTTTGGTTATATATTCACCTTCATTGGACTAACTAAGTGGGCCTTATAGGATATCTTTATTTTCTTTGGTTATAAATAAGCCACTTAAGGTCCATAACATGCTTGGATGTTGGTGCAAAAGCTATGTGTTTTTCAAATATTTGTTAAACCATGGGCTGACCAGCTTGGATGTTCATTTGCTGCTGGAGATACTGTTGCAATCAATAAATCAATCAATCAATCAATCAATCAATCAATCAATCAATCAATCAAT
>CAIGQZ010032151.1:1929319-1941445 GCA_903798205.1 Danio tinwini
AATCAATCAATCAATCAATCAATCAATCAATCAATCAATCAATCAATCAATCAATAAATAAATAAATAAATAAACAAACAAACAAACAAACAAACAAACAAATAAATAAATAAATAAAATCATGTCTTTGACAAAATGTAACTTTCCCAAACTGGTTATCGTCTCATGCCTAGTCTGATCTCTCTACTACAGTCGGCTTGTTGCTGAAAGTAATTATACCTTTATTTGCTGACATCAATGGTGTTGTCCTTGACATGTCAAAACTGCATAATAATTGGAGTTGGATGTCAAGGTAAAAGATAAGTTGGTATTTCTGTGTGGAGTTTGCATGTTCTCCTCGTGTTTGCGTGGGTTTCCTCCGGGTGCTCCAGTTTTCCTCACAGTCCAAAAACATGTGGGCATAGGTGAATTGAATAAACTAAACTGGCCATGGTGTATGTGTGTGAATGAGTATGTATGGATGTTTCCCAGTACTAGGTTGCAGCTGAAAGGGCATCCACTGTGTAAAACATATGCTGGATAAGTTGGTGGTTTATTTCAATGTGGTGACCTCTGATGAATAACTGGACTAAGCCAAAGCAAAATGAATAAATCGCGTTTAAAGACATTCTCTTTTATATTATGTGCACAATTAGTGTGACTGTGAGAGACTTTGTCAGAATAAATTGACAAAAATTTTGAAAATAGAGCTGAAAATCAATTTTAGCGCTGCATGGAGATCTTTAAGTAAGGGATAAAGTACATCCAGGTTGTGATTTTGTTAGGCATAATGTACATCCAGGAGGTTGTTATCGCAGAATCTGTTGCATCAGATTGGATGTACTTTATCCAGCTTATTACAAGGCTACTTGCCACAAAACAAAACAAAAATAGGCACAAAATTTTGTTCTGAGCCATAATAGTTTATTATTTCTTTATTTAAACGCAAAGTTGACAGACACTAAAACAGCTGATGGAGTATACACTAACTTGAGCATTATTCAGTCACAAGTTGGCACCAAACTGTCAAAAACCATGGCATGATAGAGAAACAAATAAACATGAATGTTAATGTAAGTACATGTCTATCATACATGGCTAAGACTGAAGGGCTTTATTCTGAGAAAACAACCTGGATCTTTTACCTGTTTATAACATGGCTATATGCCACACAATATAAAAATTTGACTCCAAAAATTGTTCTGTGCCATAATAGTTAATTAAATCTGTAATTAAAGGCAAAGCTGACAGACAAAAAAGTGGCTGAATGTAGCATTTCCTAATGATTACCCTGTTCTTTTAAATTTACCACACATCCATCTTTTTTTGTATTTTTTTTTGTATTAAACAATCCAACAGCTAAACATACGTACCTTACACACTCTGGCAACTCTAGATATCCAAGGATCCGCCTCTGGACTAGGGTCTGAGTTTTTTTCTCGGAATAGGACATATATCTTCTCATTCAAGGAGTCATTTTTGCGCTTGGCCAGGAAACTGGAGATAAAAGTAGGTTCTGTGTGGGAGAGTTCACATAAATCATGTATTATTTCTTGAATTTTAATGAACCTCAACTTCAGTTGCAAGTGATATATGCTACAGTATATGTGATGCTTGGTGCAAGTGATAGTCAAGCAATAAACAGATATGTAAAAAAAAAGGTGGCTAGAGTGTACTTTGATAGCTTGGGAGAGGCAAAATCCTGACTGGTCAGCAGACACAGCCCTTTTGCTTGCTCAGCCCACATTGTCAGCAAATACCCTTAAACTGAAGAGCATGCTAAAGTAAAAAAAGCACTAGCACACTAACGTAAGCACTAAATTTACTATGCTACCATTTTACATTGTATCTTAAATCTTATTTAACCTTCCTTGAAAGACATTTGGAAATATTCTCAATTAGGAAATGCATATAAGTAAAATCATGCAGAAATCTGTAAATAGATTTCGCAAGCTAAAAAAAGGTAAGCAATGTGGAAATTATTGTGACCTTTTTAAGTAGAAAACAAAATAGTATATTTTTTACTTGTAAACATTGTTTTTTAATTATTTCATACACTTTAGTCAATAATATTTTTGTATACCAACCTGAGACCCACTGATCATGCATCCATACAATGATTCGCTTTCCAGCTTTTCTACGGAACTGCAGAAGTGTTCCATCACTGTATAGAGGAGCTGCTGCATATAGATCTCCATCTTAACATATAAAACATTCATTGTGAAACTAATGTAAAATCCTTTCTCTGCTCCACATAACATCACTCTGTGTTTGCTGCCCACATACCTGCTACAAGTGACAAGGAGTTTTGTTCACAAGAATGTGGCGAGATCCCTGTGCCTTTTACAGACTCAACAACAGAATGATGGCCTTCTTTTGGATACTGGGAAAGAGAATATTACTAAACAATGATATGGCAGGCCATATAAACATTTATCTATATGCAGGACATGAATTACTAAAATTTTTTTAACTCATAAAAACTACACATAATAAATCCTGAGAGTGTCTAATTGCTTTAAGTAGAAATTATTTCCGCCAAGACATAAGCTCACATTCACATATGAATATAAAACAAATCAACAGTCATTAACATGTTTACTAAAGTTAAATCTAAGCCTACAATAGTAGTATAATAACTGCACTTGTTTAATAAATGTATTTGCAAAATGACTAGATTAAATATAGCTGAAATAAACACTTAAATGCAGCACAGTTCTAAATATGTAGCAGAGACCAAAAATATGGCACTACTAATCAGTTCTCTTACCAGTTCCCAGCACTGTGGCTCTTCTCCATTTGTCCCACATACAAATTTGTGGTTTTGAAAAGTCTCAATTACTGTGACTATATTTTCACAAGTGCTCTATATAGATAGAGAAATGTCAGTAAGACTGAAACGACAACTCTACTAAATTTGTTCTTCTTTTTTTCATCATCTTCAAATGAATTACAAAACTCACCTCACCACATCTTGTCAAGTTTGTATTTAGAGTAAAATTCTGAAAATAAATACATATAATGAATACCAACAATCTAAACAAATCATTTGCATCGCTATGATGTTTTCAATTATAATACAAAAATCTATTAAACACTTATAAGCCTCACAACAAACATGATTTAAAGTGAATTTATAATGGCTAAGAGGTATTGTAAGGTGTGATATAAATCAGAGTATTACACCTTAGCTGTAATAAATTTAATGTAAACAACACGGGTTTATCTCTTTCATAAAAACGTTATTCCATTTACATAGAATGATTTCACAAAATAAAACAAAACAAACAATGAGTACTTTGGCTCAGTACCCATCAAAAGGCTATAGAGGCTCATTGAGGTGTGTTATTCTATAAAGTTTAAATAATATGTTTAAATAAAAGTTTATAAAATGTTTGATAATTACCTCCAAAATCTCGTAACTGTCTACATCAAAGTGTAGAACAACATTTGATCCTCCCACAAATAAACTTTTCGATCCTTCTTCATGGAACAAAACCGTATGACTGTAGTTTCTGTTGTAAATCAATGGAGCATTATCTAAAGAAAAAAAGAGTATATGTATGTTGTCTAGAAGACATATAGCCAAATATGTCCACTCCCTTACTGACATTTAGATATTGCCTCATTTCATATAACGTTACTTATAACATAATAAATAATACATATTATACACAATAATTTATATCAAATGCTGGATATGTGCATTAAAAAAAGAATAGAATAGAAAGCTGCTTTTAGTATTAAAATATAGTGTGTACATGACAAGCAAACCATTAGTCCGATTGGAGAAGAAATTAGTATTTTGTCTCACCTTGTTTCAGAGTTAATCTGGGATTACAAGAGCAAAACACGCACTGAAAACACGCTCCATAAATTAGCCAAGGATACGCCAAGTTCCCTTTGATTTTGAGAGAAGAATAATGCCGGATCATGGTAGTACAGTGTCTTACTGCGGTCACGCCTTCTGCGGTTCCGAGCGAGCAGTCAAGTTGTCTGGGCTTCAAATTATAATGCGCGTCTATTTAGTGTTGCGCGGTAGATTAAAGATGCGTGCGTTTTGCGCTGCGTTACATAATCTTGATTCAGGCTATTAAACTTGTCTAGTTTTCATAAACAGGCTTTAATATGTTGGTCCCCTACATATAATTACAAATTTTCTCCTCGTACTTATTTTATTTGGAATAATAAAAATATTAGATATAAAAATAAATCTCTTTTTAAATAACTGGTTTAATAAAAAATATACTTTTAGTTATTCAGCTCTTAGATGACTGTGGTGTCCCTTTTTCATATGAAAAATGTATGCATCAGTTTTCTTTTTTTGTTCCCCCCAAAGAATATACCAAAGTTTTTGGTGTAATCCCTGATTGTGTTATACCTTTAGTCAAATCTGGCCTCAAAGGTTCTTTAGATTGTTTTAATTTTGACAACACAAACCTTTTTGTTGACCAAACTCTTCTCAGTTCTTTATTAAACAAAGATATTAACTTTTATTAAATATCAATAGTTCTCGGATCTCTTTCTTAGCCTGCTTGCATGTTTTTGAAATAATATATTTGGTGACATAGATTGGGATCAGTTTTGGCTTCTTCTGAAAAAAAAGAAGCTTTTTATCTAATAAAGATGCTGAAGTCTCAATCAAAATCATTCATAGTTACTATTTAATAAATACCAAACTAGCTAAATATTTAATAACAATATTTCCCTAAATATTTTAATTTTGTACTTAATATGATGAAATACTAAATTATTTACTTTGAAAGTGAACTTACTGTAAAGTTTTTTTTGGGGTAGACTTTTCTAATTTCATAAAAAAAATTAAAACTTTTGTATCTCCCCCAAAATTAAATTATTTGGTTACTCTCTGAATGTAGATCATTGTAAATTTATTATTAATGTATTGCTTTTTTTTTGGCTTAGTTTACATCCATAAATGTAAATTTTTAAATAAACACAGTTACATTTTTATTTTCAGAAAGGACTTTGATTTATATGTGAACTCTTTAAAAGACTCTAACAATTATATTGCATGTAAAACTCTTTGTAAATCATTTAAACTTGTTTAATTTGATGAAGGGGACGCGGTGACGCAGTGGGTAGCATGTTCGCCTCACAGCAAGAAGTTCGCTGGTTCGAGCCTTGGCTGGGTCAGTTGGCATTGTGTGGAGTTTGCATGTTCTCCCTGTTTACGTGGGTTTCCTCCAGGTGCTCTAAATAGGCTACATGTGGTACAGGTGAATTGGGTATGCTAAAATTGACTGTAGTGTATGAGTGTGCGTGTGAATGAGTGTGGATGTTTTTCCAGTGATGGGTGGCTGGAAGGGCATTTGCTGCGTAAAACATATGCTGGATAAGTTGGTGGATCATTTCGCTGTGGCGACCCCAGATTAATAAAGAGTCTCTTCGTTCATATTGTATCTTTGTAATGTTCTTTTTTGCATAATAAAAAAAAATCTTGATTCAGGTTTATTAGTGTAAATTAATTCAAATTAGAGGTAAGCAGAAACTGCTTTTTTCATATTTGGATATATATAATATTCATGACTTTCTATGTAGAGTTATTATTTCTTTGTTTTGCTGCAACTGTGTTTAATTTGTGGGTTTAAAATACAATTAATAGCACTTAAAAATCATTATCCGGCTGTCAACTATTCACATTTGTTTTCATATTTACAACCTGTCATTCAGGTGTTTACTGTGTAATTATGTTTTATCTGTTTATGTTTTTCTCTAAATATTTTCTTTTTTCATGTAAAATGTAGCTAAATGAATACACATTTTGAATTAATTAATTCATTTTCTTTTCAAAGATGTTATATTTTATTTTGACTCAAACCATTTATCTGTGGAATTTATAATGAACCTTTTGATTTTATTTGCTAAATTTCATATTCATAAATGTAGAATAATTCTAAACCTTGTTTAAAGGTTTCTATTATAATTTTTCATTAATATATAGACTCACTATATTAATAGCAAGAAATGTCAAGATACAATTATAGTTGCAAAGGAGTTGAATGTTTATTGAATAGTAAACGTGCTGTCAGTTGGGTAGGCTAAAAAATCCTTTTGTTATATTGTCACTGTAAAGGTGTCTATATTAGTCTATATAAGTTTTTTTTTTGGTTATTTTTTTTTTTTTTTGTTATTTTATGTTTTGGATACGTTTAAATTATCGTTTAAATTCATGTTTAAATTGTATAATTGCTGTTGTTTAAAAAAAATGCATCCGCCAGTGAAACTCCAATCCAGTAGGAGGAACAAGCTGGTTTGTTGCAGAAGAAGCCGAAACCGAAGAAGAAAAAGAAGAAGACAAGCAGCTGATTGCGATTGACACAATGGTATTTATCTGTTATTAAACGATAATTAGTTTATTCTAATTTCAAATATGATACAATTACATGTAACATTGTTTTGAGAAGTATTCGTTTTAATCCATTTTAATTTTGTGGATAGCCAACGCCAAACGCCCATTCGTCTTTTAATGTTAAAATGTAAACATTTGTAATAAACTAACTTAACGTGTGCTATTTGTATTACAGAGGTTCCGTTTTTGTGGCGATTTGGACTGTCCTGACTGGGTCCTTGCAGAAATTAGTACCTTAGCTAGAATAGTAAGTATGATTTGCCTAAATTGTTTAGGTGCTTTATGTTTTGATATTCTTTGTAAAAAGCTAACAATAAGCACAAGTCATAAGTATAAGTTTCCTAACTGCTTTTCTTCACAGTCTAGCGTCAAGATGAAACTTCTATGCGTGCAAGTTGTTAAAGATCTGCTTGATGAAGGCATTGATGTAAGATAGCACTCGATACAGCAGTTAAGACAAAATAAAAGTCTACTAAATGCATAATCATCTAATTAATATATAATTATCTATTTTTAGTATGACAAAGTCTCAAAACTGACATCAGACGCCAAATTTGGTGAGTAAAACCCAGTGTTTTTTTTCTCATGTGATCTCAATAATGAAATAAAATTGTTGTTACAGTATATAGATTATTAGGTGTGAAATTCTGGCCATACTAATAAACTATAAAAAATGTTTTGTGTTATGGCTGATAACAATAGATGATATAAAAATCCAATACATTAAATTTTGAATGATATGTCATGTTTACTATGAGCATGTAGAATGATTGATTCGGACTGACTGATGAACATTCTAAGGTTTTGAGTGAATCACAGTTTCAAGCCACCGTGCAAAATGGCTTAAATTACTTTAAATAACCTAAACCTAAACACACCTACAAAAAAACTACCCCTTATTCAATAATTGCCACAATAACTATGTTCATTTGTTGTCAGCAACATAGTGTTGTCTGTTGGATACAATGTCTTTAGGTGTAATAATCGTAGTATAAGCAGAATCATTGATCCTGTCCATTGCATTATTTTAAAAAAAGCACAAATCTAATAATTCATTAATTTCTTATTTCTTACACATAATATACCAATGTATTAAAACTAATATTTGTAATTTTAAATGCTGAGTGGATTTTGGGCTCACATTAAAGTGTACAGTTTGAAAATTGATAGTATTTTTGCTTTGAATTAACATTATTAAGTTAGTGGTTTTAAAGTTTACCTTGAAGTGAGCATTAAATAACAGCAAAGGCAAATCTGAATGCTAAAACTGATGGAATGATCAATGCAAATAAACATGCATCATAAACAAAGACAATTTATAAGTGCAAAGGATGAATTCTCAACTAATAAATGTTCTAAATCTTATTTCATAATGCATTGCCTGTTCCTACATAAACGTCTTGGCCATTTTTTATTTTATACCATATTTCTTACTAATTTTTCCACACATGCAGTGTTATTTTTAGTATTGTTGATATACCTTTATAGTTTTATTGATGCATTGAAGTTTTTTCTTTTTTTGATATCTTCCATTTACGCTATAGTAATTGTGTTGTGTTATTGCCATTGCAGCAATTTAGATATGACTATAGGTTCATTCTACTGCAATTTTAGCATTTTTTAATCCATTCAGGTTAGCTTAGCATAAATCATTGAATTGTATTTATAAGACTATCCAGTAATTGTAATTGCTTAAAAAAGATAATTTGTCTATTTAAAGTTTTACTCTTCTGTAGTTACATCGTGTATTAAGACCTACAGATTGTGATATTCTTATTCTGGTAAAGCAGTCATAGAACTTTGCTACCATATCATGGCTGCAGTAGGGGCAATGATACTACGCATCACTGTTACCTAGCTGGAGGCTATTTTTAGGTCCTGCAGGTGCTGCTGTACTGTAGCATACTTTGTAACTACAGAATAGTCAAACTTTAAATAGAAAATTATCAAAATTTAAATTTGAGCGAGATGCTAATGGTCCAATCTGATTCAGTGATTTATGCTAAGCTAAGCTAAAAGTGATCCTGTCAGACCTGGAGATTGGCTGAATGGTAAAACTGTGTCAAATGTGACATGTAAAAAAAGAGCCTATTCCTTAATTTAGTTGAAATATTTTTAGAATTTTATTTACCTTTTTTTGTTGGATTATGGATTGGATTATTAATATTATTAAATAATTAGTATTTATAATATAATAATAATAATAATATATATTTTTGATAATTAACTGCAATAACCATGATTACATGTTCTCTTCTAGATAGTGGAGATATTAAAGCCTGCATAGCTGTGCTGAGTTTTATTCTGTCCAGTGCTGCGAAGCATGATGTGGACAGTGAATCTCTTTCCAGTGAATTACAGCAGCTTGGCCTGCCTAAAGGTAAGGGTATGCGCTTATTCTTTTTGATGACAGAATTTTATAACTTTTTTTGAAAGATAAAAACATGTATAGTTGAAATCAGAAATATTAGCCCCCCTGAAGAGGCTAATAATTTTGACCTTAAATGGCTTTTAAAAAATTAAAAACTGCTTTTAATCTAGCCGTAATAAGACAAAATATTATCAGGCATACTGTGAAAATGTCCTTGCTCTGTTAAACATAATTTGAGAAATATTTAAAAAAAGAAAAAAAATCAAAGGAGGGCTAATAATTCTGACTTCAACTGTGTGTCCATTTTTAGAGCACACCACAGTATTGTGTAAATCATATGAGGATAAGCATAGCGCTCTACAGGAAAAGCTGAGAGAGAGCAGCCTACGCTGTAAGTACTGCTAAAAAAAATCATGTAGTAAAGTAGTACCCAGACTACTACTTTAAATGCGATATTCTGGTTTATGTCATTTGTCAGTGGGTCGTCTGCAAACAGTGAACTGGCGGGTTGATTACACCCTGAGCTCCAGTGAACTAAAGCAAGTGAATGAACCTACAGTGCAGCTAAGACTTCAGGCTCAGGACCCCCTGACAGACTCCTCAGAGACCACCGTTGTCTCCATCACTGCTGACAAGTTCAGAGTATTGCTAACAGGTGAGAATGACTAACTTCTGGTACAAATAAGATTTATGCATTTAAATAGCATATTACCACACATAATTTCCTTTTAATTTGTTACAGTTTTAGTATAAGCAAAAAAGTATACTTAAAGGTGCAGTAGGTGATCTGCCAAAATGCTAACCGGTTAGCATAATATCTTTGAAACACAGTCCCTCCCCTGCTGTCCAAAGCTACGCACATTAAAGATGACAGCAGACAACCCACTAGTTCATGTCTTTCGCCAGTTAGAAAACTTTACAGTACTTTATAATATTACAATTTCGAACAAAAACTGTATTATATCTAGCATGTTTTCAGTTGTGAAGCAAGCTAAACTTATCATAATGTGCAATGTTTCATGCATGCAAGGATTGCTCGTCTCACTCTCTCATGAGCTTTGTCCTAAAGGGACTACTTTATGCTTGGTGCTTGGCTGGCAGAGTGCAGGAATTACATTTATTACTAAGCTATGCTTAAGTGCTATTTCAGACCGTATATTCAAAGTTGCATGGTAAACAATACAGGAACCGCTTTACAGGTTGTCATTGTTAAAAAATTAACCAAAGTGAATATAAAACCAACTTCACCTCAGTAAAGACGGCTAGGCAGAATAGTGCTATTTACTTATGTTTTTTTAATAAACTAAATAAAAAATCTACATTTTCGATGCTGTAAAAGGTTCCTTATGAAATTGAAAATAGTCACATCTATCTTTCGCCGGAAGATTTCAGTGGTGCAACATTTCTGTGCATATAACCCATTCATGACACAACACAATCTACATACACTTTGCGTGATTTAAATAGTTTTAAAGCACAACATTACCGTCTTTCGGATGAGACGTTAAACCGAGGTCTTGACTCTCTGTGGTCATTAAAAATCACAAAGCACTTCTCGTAAAGAGTAGGGGTGTAACTGGCTAAATTCTCTCTCGGCCCTTACGATCATGGCCTCCCAATCATCTCTTATTCACCGAATTGGCTCTATCACTGTCTCTTCACTCCACCAATAGCTGGTGTTTGGTGAGCGCACTGGCGCCGTTGTCCTGTGGCTGCCGTCGCATCATCCAAGTGGATGCTGCACACTGGTGGTGGTATGGAAAGCCCCCCCCCCCCTCATGTTTGTGAAGCGCTTTGGGTGTATGGCCATACACAATAAATGTGCTATATAAATACACATGACCTGTCTAAAAGATATACTGCAGTCATGATGTCATTCTTTCTCTAGCTTGCAAAAGTAACTCCAATATTGATTCAGGATTTAAAAAATGTTTTATTCAGCATTTGATTTTAGAGCTTTATCTTGTGTGCACATGACCGAGTGGCGGATCTGCATGAACAGAAATACAGTTGTACAAATCTAAATTTGTTGACAGACAATTTGGGCTACTTATCAGAATTATGGGAATTGTCGGCCCGACAATATTTAATTGGATGAATATTTTTAGTCTTATGCTTTACCCAGAATATAAATATACATATAAATACATTTAGATAACTTACTTTAATCATCACTATCGGATACTTTCAACCAGCACAACGAAGACAATCACCTACTGCACATTTAATGTCATGCATTAAATATAGTGTGATATTTGTCAGTCAGATATACCTGATATTGGTAAGATTTATGTAGTAGTCCTAATAAACAGAACCTATTCTGGGGTTCATTTTTCACACGCATATTACTTAATTAGCTAGATTTTGTTATTGATGATTTGATACAATCCAGGATAGTTTTGTTCTTTAAAATTCATCTGAGAGTTGTTGTCATAGCAACAGGTCTGGAAGCTCAAACCTGCTCAGTAATTTCAAGCAAAAGCTATACTAAAAGTATGTACCAACTGCTGATATTTTCTCACAATAGTAACCTATAGGTTAAAAATAGCGAAACTGTAAAAATATCTAATTTATTTTTATTTTTTTAAATCAGAAGATAAAACCTTTTAAAAATAAAACTTATGTAACTTACACTCTGAAATGAAAGTACAAAAATTGTCACAGGGGTGGTCCTCCCCAATGGGTTCCAATCGAACATTTTTAGTGACTATGTAGGCATATGGACAATTTTTAAGATACCAATAAGGACTTTTTAGATACAAACATGTACTTTTAAAAGGTACTGACCCATAGATATTTACATTAGATCTCACCTACGCTATTGTTGTTTTTTGGAAGGAATGCGTTAATAGAGCCGCCATTTTAGTACAGGGTAGCGCTCCTTTGAAATGAATGTGGGACCAAGGTGTTGTTGGGGTCTGGCCATCCAGAGCCAGATTTATATATACGAGCAATTCCAATGTTATGGATGTGACATTTGCAGTAAAAACTCAAAACATAAATTCACATAGATGTGTCAATATAATGTTAACGTAAACTTTCTGTTTATATTTTCCAAAACAACTAACTACAGAGTTATGGCATCAGAAAAATATCAATCTGTAAAAAAAATTATACTTTAAATGAGGAAAATAAACATGCATTATGGATGTGACAAAAAAAAGTTTGTGAGTTTACAGTATACAACATACTTTGTAGAAATTCTGTCAATTAAACTGTTCAACCCAAAAAGAAACAATGCTAACCAAACATATACGAGTCGGCTCACTATAGAACAAACTTTATTGATTTTATTTTGTTTAATATTTTTGCATTTATGAGGAAAAATGTTATGGATGTGTGTGGCGAGGGGGCGTGGTCGAGAGCCGTGGGAGCGAAACGAGGCCCGCCACAGATGAGATGCACC
>CAIGQZ010032151.1:1946445-1963234 GCA_903798205.1 Danio tinwini
AAGGTGGGTTTGTGCACGATTTCTTTTGAAATAAATTAGCGATTTACTGAACACAATATTACTCGTATGGAGCTTATGTCGCCATGCGTCAGTTTATGATCTGCGTGTAGCATCTAAACGTAACTACATTAGCTGCAGTATCGTATGTAGTATTAAGGTGTCTCTCAGGTGGAGGAAAAGTTGAAAGCACAGAACGCTTGAGCGATGGTCTGAATACATATTCATACATGTGCACTCAAGTTTAACAAGCTTTATGTTTAAAAAAAATATGTTTTTAATAGTCACGTATACAGTCATACGCACAGTACGATGTAAAACAGTACTACAAACTACCCTCATCTTAAATTATCTAAAGCAAACTAGTTTAGCTTAAAACGGTTTTCTTGTGATGAAGTTAGTCGTGGTTGTCACTTTTATTGCTTTGATTTTGATAAATTGACAACTACAATAAGGGTAGAAATCTAGATGTTTAAATAAAAAGTTATAGTATAACGGCTGCACAAAGAAGAAAAACAAGTTTGATGCCCTTATAAATCTTAATTCTTTGCCAGGTTAAGCACTTTTTATTTGAAAATTATATTTAAAGCTATAAGCCTGTCAGGCTTGATTTGTGAAAACATTCAATTAACTGTTGTAATAACATCTGACTACTTGTTTAATTTTTTTTTCAAAGCCTATTTCCTGTTTGAGAATGCCAGAAGGTCCTGAGCTGCATTTAGCAAGCCTGTTTGTCAACAGGATGTGTGAAGGGGTTGTGTTTACTGGAGCCGTAGAGAAATCTGAAGTCAATAAAAATCCAGAGGTCCCATTTTGCTGTGACGCCTACTGCATCAAAGCACAGTCTAGAGGAAAAGAAGTCAGACTTACACTCACACCCATTAAAAATGATGCAAGCGGTAAACGAAAGGTTGATGAACGACAGTCCCAGCAGCCAATGAATGTGGTTTTCCGATTTGGGATGTCAGGCTTTTTCCGCTTCACCTTAGTAGACGAACTTCCAAAACATGCCCACCTGCGGTTCTACACTAATGAGACTCCACGCAGGGTTCTGAGCTTTGAGGACACCCGCAGATTTGGCAGCTGGCAACCTAATGGGAGCTGGCAAAAAAACAGAGGGCCTTGCATCATGTTTGAGTATGAGAGCTTCAGGTAAGGGAGGAAAAATGACTGCCAATGCACTAAACAGCAATGGTGCAGTCACGTTTACCTTTGTTCAACAAAATCGAGTCATTCCCCCCAGTATTCCTGTAGCCAGCCTGGTGAAAGTGGTGGTTCTTTTTTTCTCAAAAAGTGGACCTTTTTGCAATTATACTAATTTTCTGTTTAATTCTGAAAATGTTTAGTGACATTTTAAGCATTATTCAGAATTAGCATGTTGGATGGTCATCATAACCACACCTTTTGTCTATTTAGAGAAAATGGTATTCAAAATCAGTTTTAATATGGTACACTTTTGGTGCTTCACACCTTTTTATTGGTCATTTTTTGTTTCAAGATGAGGTCCAAGATTTACAGTAAAAGTTACCTGTAAGATGTTTTCTCTATTTTAAAAAATATACAGTAGGGAAAGATGACTTCTCTTATGTCAGATTGCATTTTTTCTTGCACAGCTGGATGTTAGACACATAAAAAATATTTGTTAGCATTGGCCAAAACTAATTAGCTGAAGTTACAACGAAGCGACAGCCAACAGACGATTCAGCTTGGTCTTAAAGCCTTTTTTGATGGGTTATTTTCACCATGATGGCATAGCAGTCAAAGTAGGACAAATGAGCTCATGTATGGGACAAATTCTGGACATTTGTCAGTGAGGAGGGGTGGGTCTTCTGAACCACCCGAAATGTGATCATAAATTGCATGAGGATGAAAACATTTAGCCCATTGTTTTAGATAGAAAATTTAAAAGAATAGTTCACCTAAAACTGAAAATTCTTTCATTATTTACACCCCCATTACTTGCTTCAAACCTTTTACGAGTTTCTTTTGTTAAACACAAAATAAGCCATTTTAAAGAAAGCTGGAAACCTTCAATCAATGACTTCCATTGTTTTTTCTACTTTGGAAGTCAATGGTTACATGTTTATTTAAAATGTCTTCTTTTGTTTTCAAAAGAATAAAGAAACTCATGAAAGTTTTGAACTACTTGAGGCTGAGTAAATAGTGCGTAAATCTTCATTTTTGGGTGAATCATCCCATCCATCTTTAAGTCACCACACTGACCATTAGAAAACTACCTGATTTGAAGGTGAATACTGTGTAGGCAATGGCCATTGACATGTGCAGTGGACCTGCTAATGTACTGCTAATGTGACTGCACCTAATTATATTGTACACAGTAAATATTTAAATTAGTATATATATTTTTAAATACTAACAGCATATTTAAATATTTCAGGGAGAATGTTCTTTCTAATCTATCTGACAAGGCATTTGACAAACCCATCTGTGAGGCTCTCTTAAATCAGAAGTATTTCAATGGGATTGGGAATTATCTTCGAGCAGAGATCTTGTTCAGGTAATCCACTTTTTTCAATGTTTAAATTAAATTAGAGATCCACTGGTTGACCCACCATCAATCATAACTAGTCATTTTTTTTGCACTTGCTTATAAAAAATCTAATAAAAAATAATCACAATCAGTGCATCCCTAAATCAAACGCACGTCCTCACATTTTTTTATGAGATCACACTGTCTTGTTTATTTCACTTATTTTATGAAATCCCATGAACTTTCCCTTATTTTGATGGCCTGGTGTGACTTTCATGTCAATCTGTATCTAATTCTTAGACAAAGAAACACTGTTTTTCCTACATATCTTTTTCAGATTACAAATCCCTCCATTTGAGAAGGCACGAACAGTTCTAGAAGGACTTGAGCTGAAAGACGAAGATAAAAAGAAGGTTAAAAAGGAGATTTCAGTTGCAGAGGTGAAGGAATCTGGCCTTCCAGTTTGTGTCAGTGTATTAATAGGCACTTGATTTGGCATAAATCATTGCTTTGTTCTGTGTTAATCAGACTACAGACACAACTGCGAAGAAGGGGGTTAAGACTGAGACCCCAGACCTCCTTTCATTGTGTCACACTGTTCCTTGGGAAGTGGTGAATTTGGGTTCGTTTACTTTGAAACCAATTATAATTGACTGTTTTTGCACAACTGTACATGCTTAGCAATTATGGTACATGCATAACCATCATGGTTTATGCACTTCCTTTCTTCATCATTAGGAGGAAAGGGTTATGCCCCTGCAAAGGGGGATTATTCTGTTCTACAGGCCTGGATGAGGTGTTACTCTGTGGATGGAATGAACTCATTAAATGACCACAATGGACGGACAATTTGGTTCAAAGTACGAGCTTGTAAATCTTAATTCTAAATCTGGAGGCCATTCACTAACATGTATAGTTCATTTTTTTCCATTGTTTTCTGTTTCAGGGAGATCCTGGTTCTTTGGTGCCTAAAGGTATAATAACTCTGATGTAGTAATGGAATGAATGCAAATTGACTCCTATGCTACAAGTAGTTTGTAACAAAAAAATACGCTTCCGTTAGGTGCCAAATCCCGCAGAATTGTGTGGAAAACACAGAAAGGTGATCATGATTACACTGATTCAAAGGTGAAAGGCTGTCACAATTTATAATACTTGGGTTCTTGAATGGATACAAGAACATTTATCGACATCTGCTTTACTCTAGAAACCCAAAAAGACACACACTGACAGCATTAAAAAAGAAGCGTCTGTCAAGAAAATGAGCAACATAAAGGTGCAGAGAAAAAAAGGCAGCTCCAAAACACAAAGTGGATCAAAAAGGCAGGAGAAAGTCACAAGAATTGTCAAGTTAGAACCTGCAGACAAGAAGAAAAAGCCTAACGCCGGAAAAAAGAGAAGCTCGAAAGGTCAGAATTTTACATTATATGCAATGCGAGTATGCTCAGATGTGATGTTTAGAGTTTGTGTACACTTAAATCCAAAGCGATGTTCAAATTATTGACGTGGTACTTACCACCACATCAAGGTCTGAACAGGTGTACGCACTTTTTGCGGAAACTTGAGGTTTTGTTTCTTTATGGTCATTTTCAAGCATAAAAATTCTTATATTGGTGTGCGCTTTTTACAATTGTTATTAAATTAACTAAGGGGCCCTTACAAGGCAGAGATCATTTGCCATTTATAAAAGTTTTTTTTGTGCACTGAATCACACTTTTGTGAAATGATCTTAGAACAAATTGAGAACTATTTCTGTGCAGCATTTTATAAATGAAGCCTCAGGTCCTATTATTGTTTTTTTTTTTTAAGTTACTCCAAAGACTGGAAGTAACAGAATAAAAGGCAGACGTGTGAAGGAAGTAAATAAAAAGATTTCTACCACCTGCAGGAAAAGCACAACAAAAGGTTCAAAATGACATTTTATTACAGAAGCAAACTGTGATTGGTGAGTTGTTGTGTTTTGTGATGTTGACTCTTATTGTCTGAATCCTGTAGCAAAACCATAAAGTTGTGGCACAAAATGAAGCTGTTCAAGATGATGTAACTCAACAATCAGAATACTTTTCAAAAAGAAGTTAAATCTGCAAACTACTGTAATGTACCACCAAGCCCTTTTATATTCAGTAATGATTTTGAAATCAATAAAAAAAAGAAAATATATTTTTTTAGCTGTGCACAGTGCCTGCTTGTGGTTTGTCTTTTCTCTCTCTCTCTCTCTAAGGCTAGGTAAACAGGACAAATTAAATCAAGGGTGCAATCACATACAAACTTTAATGATAGTGAAACATTAAGAGATCATTCACCCAAAAATAAAAATTCTGTCATAATTTACTCACCCTGATTCCAAACATGTTAGAATTTTTATTTTCTGCTTTTGAACATAAATGACCACTGACTTCCATAGTATTTGTTTTTTCTACTATGAAAGTCAGTGGTTACAGGTTTCCACCTTTCTTCAAAATATCTTCTTTAGTTTTAAACATAAGAAATTCATAAAGGTTTGGAACCATTTTAGGGTGAGTAAATTTTTTTTTGCGGTGAACAATTGTGTGACTTTTGGACATAGTCCTAAAAAAACAAAACAGGCAGCAATTAAAAAAAAGACAAGATTAAGTTGATGATAATCAGCCTTAGATTATTTACTAAAACCCCAGAGGGGTGTTACACAAAAGTGAAATTTAAAAACCCAGGATAACAGAAAAAGTGCAGCTTGACCTAGTTTAATCGGGTTCTCCTGGTTTAGTCCGTTGCACGTTTGCTGATCCAAGATGAGAAAGCCGCTATGTCAAGCCTGATTTATAGCCAGGACAAGTGCACATTTGTTAACACCACAGAATAAATTATACAAGTATGGATAAAACCCGATGTGAGCCAATCAAGTAACGAGTGAAAAAACTCTCCCATCAATCTAGGAACTCCCATTACTTTTATTCATACAGAAACATATTAGGTGAGACATTAACAAATTAAATAGTTCACTTTGTCTTAAATTTGACCAGTGGACATTCATGCTACTATTGAATGTATCGTGGAGATTATTGCAAACACTTACAAAATATTGAAGATCTGTATTGTATCTGTTTAGTTTATCAAGTTAACTTAATCTATATGATTATATAATCGCTTTCATTTTTAATTTTTCTTTGTAATTGAGTATTTAATCCATCTATTATATGAGGTTTCATCATCAAAATAAAATTATCATTATTTTTTATGTATAGAATTATACATATTAATAACAAAAAATATAAAATTGTTGACTTTTTTTGCTAGATCGCATTTAAATTTAAATGTATTATCTTTCTATACCTGAATGTTAGATGAACAAAGTCTTATTTGAATAACTAACTTAATAACTGTTAAATTTAAATACGGCGGAAGAATCGTAATAATAATAATAATAAAATAATAATAATAATAATAATAATAGGAACGCTAACGGAAGCAATAGGTGCCTTCGCAGCGTTGCTGCTTGGCCCCTAATTAGGGTTGATCCTTAGCCTGGTTGTTAGGCTAGCAGCAAGAAATACATCTCCAAAGTTAATTTAGCTTAAATTAGTGACTCAGGGCTAAATTAAACCAGGATTAGACTTTAAATCCCAGCTTAATCCCTTATCTTAGTTTTATGCAATACCCCTCAGGTCAAATAGTTTTTTGTTGTTGTTGTCACAAACACAAGTTAATCACAATACATTATTAAAAAAAAACTCAAACTTTGTCTGAAACAAACATTTCCTCAAATGAATATGCAATGAAGTCAATCACTAAAATACCTATGCCCATGTTGATTTGTATTAAAGATCCCATGAGTAATGTCAGAATCAGTGCTTTGTTTATGGCTCATTTTTTACTGGGACTTTTCTCAAGGGATTTACATGAGAATGAATAAACAACTGTGTTTCAGACTCACAGTATGTCATTACCATGTATTGAACTCTTATTATTCAGCTTTGCCATGGTAAATTAAAATTTCACTAAGAGAGTTATTGACCCAGATAATGCATCGCAAATCAAATGTAATATTACATGAAAAAACATATACTAATAATAAAGCACAAGTTTCCAAAATGAAAATCTATTTAGGGATTTTACTCAAGTGGTTTAAGCATCTGCATCATAATTGACATGCAATCAAATGGTTCACTGTATAATCAAAAGGAGAGATCTGATCTGAAATGGTTTGAATGTTAAGGATATTCCAGAGGTGGTCTCTGACACAGGAATTCTGAAATCTGGACGCTCCAAGAGATCACAACTGTAAAGATAGTAAGTTATAAATTAGTGTTCTTGGCAATGTTATAACAGAACAAAAGTATGCTTTGTGCACTCACTGCCAGACTTCTTGTAAAAGAAGGGAAGTTGACAATGTCACAGTCACACTGCTTCCGTGAGACTCATAGAGGCGAATAAGAAGGGCATTCTCTGTTCTTTCCGCCTGTGAGGACAAAAGGAAACAGTTGGTGCTGACAAAGTGACTACAAAGGAAAGGTCATCGTCTGGACATTTGATGAGTGGCCACCTTTTTTATGGTTTCCAGGATGATACCAGGTGAGCTCACGGAGAATGCACTCCAGGGTTTAGGATTGACACCATGATGGACACGAAGAGGGTAGTTAAAGTTGTAGGCATACTGGATAACTGAAGCTTCCTGAAAGGTGCCTTTTCAGACACACCGATGTTATTCAGAGCTGTCTGGGAATTGATTATACTGTATATAATTTCTAGATTAAGCATGTACAAACCTGCATGTGGCATCAACGCGTAGCTAAAAATATGATCCCCCATATCAGCATTGGGATCTGGAGCTTTTGGAGCCCGCAAACTGTAGAAAAAATATCTTATTTCAATAACCTGTTTGAAAAGTTGTAAGAAAGATCCTGTTTGTTTATTTAGAGTAGGTAGCTTACAGGGACAAGGTCATGATATTTTGATGGACAGAGTAGCCATATTTGGAGTCATTAAGAAGAGCCACTCCAAAACCATGCTCAGACAGATCAGCCCATTTGTGTCCCCACACCTATTAAATAAACCATAATTTCACACATAGCGTAAGAAGTGATAATGAAACCTTAACCACAAATGTTATAAAAAAGAAGACGAGAATTTGCATCAAACAAAGTTGTGGAAACACTTTAAATATAAACTCATGTACATTTATTGGACAAAGCACAAAAATGCAGTTCTTAATCTGGTTTGAGCTAAAGAACCAAGGTTTGCAAAATCATTTTATTAGTTTAATTGGTGCTTGGACAAGTTGTACACTTGGCAAAAAAAAGAGACCCCAACAGAGTACTTGTAGACTTGGGCAACTTTTAGTATAAACACTTCTAACTATAGCTACAACTACCAAACAGGTAAAACTAATTTTGTCCCTCTGAGTCTACTTTCATTTAGAGCAGGAGTGTCCAAACTCCGTCCTGGAGGGCCAGTGTCCTGCTGAGTTTAGCTCGAACTTGCTTAAACACACCTGCCAGGAAATTTCTAGTATATCTAGTAAGAGCTTGATTTGCTGGTTCAGGTGGGCTTGATTAGGGTTGGAGCTAAACTCTCTTATTGCCTTGTTTCCATTGAATAGTACAGTATGGGTCACCTTTATCAGGTTTGCGTTTCCACTACCAAGGGTACCCTTTTGGTGGGCGTGGTGTACGACAGTGTTTCAGTTGACGTCATTACAGTAAAGCTGTACAGGTTGTTCACATATCCTATGAGAAGCTCTTCTCACAAAACAGATGCTTTTAACATAAATACTTGTTTATAAATGTTTATTACTAACTTTTCTATAAACATGATTTGATAATAACTGCAGATCAAAGACAGTGCGAAATAGCCTACTGTAATGTCTGCAATTATATAAATATATAAATGCAACATATATAAACACATACAGACCCTTACAGTCTCTGATATGTTACCAATTAAAGAAAAAACTACACACAGCATACATTTAGTCCTTATTTGAGTTCAAAAACAACACGCAACATAGTCCACAGTCAGAGCAAACCTCTCATCTGTGTCTGTAATCTTCAGCAGCACATGTAACCTCTGTTAGAGAGTAATTCTGTCATTCCCAGCTCATAATAGTCCAAAAGGCGATGATAAACATGGCAGTTTGTTCATGATTCAGGTTGCTGAAACAATTGGTTTCTCCTTTTTTTCACGCTTCACTCTCGCATTTGTCTTTTCTTTTCTGAAAGGACTAATCCGTCGAAGACACCTCAATAATCACACACACCTTTAGGTACCCTTACTCGTGTTTGGTACCCTTTCGAAAGGATGCCGGAAAAGTGGTACGGTACGCTTTTTGACAGTGGAAACATGACAGTGGCCATAAAAGCGTACCGAACTGTACCGTACCACTCAGTGGAAACGGGCCATAGGATACTAGCCCTCCAGGACCAAGTTTGGACATTACTGATTTAGAGTTTAGCTTAATTAGGCCTGGAGTTGCAGTACGGTGTCCTATTTATCATTGTATATTTATAAAGGGTTCTCAAAAGAAATGCTTTGCGGCAGCAAGCTCCCTCTCCCAGCATTTTGCCAATTCTACAATTTGCGAGAACCAATACTTGACAATCTATTACCACTACAGAATGCGGTCAGTTAAGGAGGACAGCAGGGTGGAATTTAGGATCAAACTAATTTTGGAAGTCTTTAATATTTAGTAAGACCGGAGCTATGGGGGTAACCTGATATAGAATATTAAAAATAGACCCAGTACCTCAAAACGAGCCCAGTCCCAGGAGGTATTTCTATGAGTAGGCCTCTGCAAGTGTCCAAACTGTATCTCGTAGGTAGCCTCTGGGCTGCGCACTTGCACAGGGAACTCTACTTTTAGAAACTTATGTGCCTCTTCCCAGACAACCTGAAAACAAAAGTTTCTTTAGAAATCAGTTGATTAAGTATTAAGCATAGGTGATCAACTTCCGCTAATTCATCTTCCCTCACATGCGTTTTAAATTTGATATAGGGACAGCAGGCATCCAGCACAATCTCCTGTCGAATAGTGCTTTTTCCATTAATCCTTAGTGAGAAGGCGACACTGGCCTGAATTCCTCCTGATCTTAGCACCTTGGCAGGCTCAATGACCTCAATTACAGGCTTCCTATGAAAGTAGAATAATTGCCATCATGATTCATTCTGGCTCAGAATCTGTTCCCACCCACTGAAATGACAAGAAATAGACTCACCTGGTTTGAAGGTGGTAGTCCATCACATCCCAAGCATCCCAATACAAAGGTACATCATCAAACAATGCAAACTGGTTCCCAAAGCAACCCTCGGAAATGGTTTCTCTTAAAAAAAAAAGCATAAATTATTTGCTGGCACCAAGTACTCTAAACAAGCCTATGAAGCACTCTGAAGGTCTTACATTATGACTAACCTGTTTGTTTGGATTAAAAGCAGTGACATCAAACGGCCTAAATGGTCTATAGTTGCCTTCAAAAGACCGTTTTCCATAATGATGCTTCCATTGACCTGTGTCACAAAGGGCACCCACTTAATGACGAAAATGTGTGGGATAAAGAAAAATCTGAAAGGACAGATATTGTCCAAGGGAATCAAGTACCATCATTGTGGCAATAACAGACTCCGCAGACTCGGCTGTCTCCTTGACATGAGCTACACCCACGCTAGGGACTCTCACCAAGGCTGTGGAAACAGGTGGGGACAATAATGGGAGTATGTGGTTCAATGAGCCTTACTGTGCTTTAATATAATCTTGCAGTTATTGCACAAGTAGTAATTATCTTCTCAGTTGATCTAAACTAAGGTCATATGAACAATGTATTGTTTTGTCTGGTGAAGGTACCTAATTTTGTTTCTTTGTCCTTGCTTGGTAGTGATATGACTTCAGTTCTCTCCCAAGATAAAGTGTTCAGCACAGCAATACCATTGTCAGGAGAGGACAGCAGTGATTTGCAAGCATCAAGAAGAAGTCTGGATGCCATGCTGTGTATCTCTGAAATGTTAGGTTCATTAGGCCATCTGATGCTACAGTTCATTCAAACCACAGACACAGGAAACAGGCAATCTTATGAATCATCATGACGATCATGAATCATCACTACTCATGTAAAAATCATCATACTTTGCAGACAGAATCACCAAATTGTGTATCATGAGGGGATGGGATAAAATGCTTAGAAGAATGTTTACATGTCTGTTTACCATACTGTTAAAATGAGTAAGGATTTGCGTTTCAAAATGGTAAAAAGGTACCAAAAGAGCAGTTATGACTACTATACAAAATAATCTAAGTATTCTCAAACTATTCAACATGAGTTTAATGATTTCAACAGTACATCACAAAGCTTTTCTGGGGACCAGAAATGTGAATTAGCATATGCTACATTTTTTTTTCATTCTCTCTATACAAGGCATTATTTTCAATAATATTATTAATCTATATTATATATTTTTTTCTCGATAATAAGAATAATTAATATAAAGTTTAATAAAAATCAAAAAAAAAATTTTCTCCAACTAAATAATTAGGACTTTTATGTGATCATGCAGACAAAAAAAAACAATAACTAGTTTGCCAGGTAGTTTAGTTATTCAATCACATGATTTTTTATGCAAGGAGAAACATGATTTAAAAGCAATTCTATTGTAGTTTGTGCATGACTTATATAAAAAAATAAAATAAAAAACACCACACTTTTTATTAGAGTGCATATGCTTTCATCATTATTTTAAGATTTTATGAGTTGACCAAGACAAACCAAATTTTTGAAGGGACAGTTTTTTGTTGGAAGTTCTTTTGATCTTAGAACTCCAGTTACCACAACCTCTCATGGGTCCTATACACATACAATGCTGTTTTATGTTTGACGTAGATGTAGGAATGAAAAAATTACACTAGCAAAATACTTTTAGACAATTGCTTAAATTTCAATATTTTTGTCACACAATGCTTTCACATTTGAAAACCTTTTGATATTTTTAACCTTTTAAGCAGTTTTTCTTTTCAAAGTTATTTTTAAGCTTGCCAGACATTTAATTTTTAAAATAACATAAAGGTATGTGAACAATTAAATTTTAAGCTAATAATTTAAAAAGACTACTCATTTTTCTAAAATTAATGGCCCAGAAAAATAGGCAAACAGTAGTATAGGCAAATGATTTACCATCATAGTACTGTAATGCATCCTCAACAACCATCCCAATACAGCTGCCAGGAATCACATCATGGAACTGGTTGAGTAGAAGCAGTCTATAATAAAGAAACCAGGGAAATCACATGAGATCCTAGCTAATTGTTTATTAAAATTATCTTTGACGCATTGGGTACTTGCCTCCACAGTTCCTGAAGTTTGCATGCTGGGTATTTGAAACTATCATTTTTAGACAAGGCCAAACAGCTTGCCACCTCAACATCATGAAGCAGTGTTTCACATTGCCGATTTTTTATCTTGATCTACAAAAGAGGAAAAAAGGCTAATTAAAGGGGAGTACATGATAGCCATGTTAGTTAAATTAAAAAGTTCAATGTAAACTTAATCTGACTATATAGTATCCCATCCAATTCAATTAAAATCAAGGTGGTGATTAAGAAATGAAATGTATCAAAATGAATAATGCTGATCTGTATGTAAAGGTTGGCCAATTATCATCAATCAAACAATTATTTACACAAAGCTGTAAAGGTACAGTGGCAAAAATCAGTACATTTTCTTATGTTAAGAACTGTTTTCATATTTCAAATTTAAATGTATTATCAGTCCCTTTATAAAATCCTAAACTAAACAATAAACATGAATGCTATATAATTCATTATTCAGTAAGGAAATGTGCTATTTAACATTTTAAAGATGGACACATACCTTTGCTTGTGTGGTGTAAGTGCCATTGTGTAGCTCAAGGAAGAGCTCACCAACCCATCTACAAAGGAGTGATGAGTCTGATTCCAGGTGAGAAAACAGGATATCAGGACTTGACATCTGAACCCTGGATGACACAGTCATCACTGAATCAAAACATAACTGAAAGACCCCTCAGTATGTTAACAAGTTTCATTGATGTCATGTACATATGCCACAGGGTAAGATCGTATTTTTGTATGCACTAGCATAAACAGAGGAAATGGGTGTTTTGTGTTACACCCATGAAAAGGAAACTGACTTAGGCAGACAATCTGTGTCCTTGACACGGTGTAGTCGGTCAAGCATTAGCTGTGTTGGTCCACCACCACCATCTCCAAAACCAAACAATAATGCACTATGATTGGCTCTTCCCTTGTCTTTGTTGTTCTTTACCGTGTTAATCAACTGTATTGAGGCAAAGGAAGCAGTGATGAGATGGGCGTTCACTAGAGACATTTCTAAAATTTTATATCACATGATGGTATACTTACGTCTTCCACTTTACCCTTCATCTCATAGGAGTTACCTGGAGGAAAATGAGTGAGAACTGCTGTACCGTCAATACCCTCCCAAAAGAATGTGTTGTGCTATTGGAAATAGAGAATTTAAACACCATACACAACCAGAATATAGGAATTTCACATGGGCAGATATGATCGGTACATACTGGAAATGTGTTAATAAGGTTCCAGCTCAGCTTCTGAGTAATAAAACGAGAGATCCCACACCCTTTCATAATCTGAGGCAGCTGTGCAGAGTAACCAAACGTATCTGGTAGCCAAAACTGTAAGAAAAACAGTAGAAAATGAGTTAGCACAGGAAGTGTGGGAATTTAAATTGCGATTCCGTCATCATTAACTCTTCCTTTAGTTGCTCCAAACAGTTTTGACTTTCTTTATTCTGTTAAACACAAAAGCATTTATTTCAAAGACAGCTGGAAACGCTCCGGTTACTAAGGTAACCCTCATTCCCCGAGGGGGGGAACGGAAATGCTATGTGGAAACTTCCACTATGGGGATTTCATTCAGAAAGCCAATCATCTGAAAAATTATGTAAACGGGCCAAAGAAATGCCAATGAGTTGGCAGCTTCAGCTTGTGCACCTGATGCTCGTTGCAATCAATTTGCTATGCGTATTATGCACGCCCCGGGGCCAGCTGTGAGCCAGTGGACTTTGCAGGGTTCGCCAAGTTACATCCCCGCAGATGGATGGTCCATCGTATCCGACTGCACCGCCGTGAATTCCTGTGTGAATCCACCAATGGTGTTGCTGAATGGGCCAGACTGGTATATGGGGGAGTCAAGAAAGTTAACTTTGTAGACTCTGCGCATATTTCTGCCAGGTTTAGCCCGAGGTGGCGCTCCTGGACCACTAATGTGGCCATCATCCTTCCCGGGGCACATGCAGCAGACTTGAGGTCCGTGGAGCTCAGTCGGGTGCGGTGCGGGGCTTGTAACAAGCCTGGGTCGGAACCACCCTCGTGGGTGGAGGGTGGAAGCAGCGTGGTCCGCGGCTGTGTGGGCTCTGGCTCGGGAGGCAGAGGACCAACACGCCTTGGACGGGAGTTGAGGCTGATTCCAACAGAAGGAGGCACCACGCGGGCTCGTGATGGCACTCTCAATCTGGGAAATCGACTCATACTCCCTGGCTGCTCCACCAGCAAGGGTGGTGAGGCGGAGGCGCACGCAGATCGGGCAGAGAAAGGTGCCCTCAAGACTGCGTGAGCCCACTGTGCACTTCCGGGAAGAAAGGGATGGGAGGAGCCTCGGATGAGCCTCGGTGTCATCAAGTGAGAGGGCGGCCATCCGAGGATGGAGCGCTTCTCTCCCTCGAAGCTTGGATGGAGCGCGTGGAGGAGCGAGAGGTCCACAAGCCCGAGGGCGGCAAATTTACTCTCACTTTAACCCTCAGATCTGCCCGAGTGCCCACCGCGGAGCGGGGGACAACTAGGGTGGGTGGCCCTTTTGCAAGAGCGAACCACGATCTTAACTGCGCAACAGACATGCCACCGAGTGATGGCATGCACTGCCCGCGAGCACCGCATTAACATGCTGGACCCCCAGACATGAAACGCAGTGCTCGTGCCCATCATCCGAGGACAGGACACCACCGCATCCAGAAACGCACAGTCGGAGCGACGTCTTAAAAAAGACGTGCTGCACGACTGTGTTGCTCTTTTAGGAAATTCGCAACAATACATACCACTCTGGAGGACCGGACCCAAAGGACGCCAGGCAAGGGAGAAACCCAGCTCGACCGTCTGCCGCTGCGTGTCACACACTCTGGACCTGAAACTCAGCTGGAGGAACCCTCATCGACTCTCTCAGAAGGCTGTTGAAGTCTCTGAAGTGAAAATGATGCTTTGCGCGTGCTGGGCTCTTATAGCAAATTGATTGCAAGGAGCATCAGGTGCGCAAGCTGAAGCTGCCAACTCATTGGCATTTCTTTGGCCCGTTTACATACTCTTTCAGATGATTGGCTTTCTGAATGAAATCCCCATAGTGGAAGTTTCCACATAGCATTGAAGTTCCCCTCCCAAAGGAGAACCTGTAACCATTGACTTCCAAAGTCACTGGTTACAGGTTTCCAACTTTCTTCAAAATAACAGAATAATAAAAACTCATAAAAGGTTTAGAATCACTTGAGGGTGAATAAAAATTAACAGTATATAGTATATAAAGTAATCTTAAAGTGATTACTAATTGCTTAGGGCACAAAAACAAATATAACAACCTTTTTTATTACAACTTTCTGAATCACAACTTTTTTTATCTTTTTTTTCTTTACATTTTTTAAAGACTTGGTAAAGTTCAGTTGTTTTTGTTTTCTTTGCTTTTTTATCTCTTTTTAAGGTCCAGCTGTGGGTTGTGTCTGAAAGATATACAGTCTCGTGTTATCTCATAATATTTTTCTTTCGAAAAAAAATTTTCTCAGTAAAATGCAGATTCTTTTTTTAAAAAAGATTTCAAGACTTAGCCAACTGTCTTGCTTAACGTTAACACTGATAAAAATCAAAGAGAAAATAAACTAAATATACAGCGTCAATGGGAGTGAATGTACTTTTTGTACACTAATACCTCTTTACAGTAATTTCCAAATTCGTCTTTGAAGAAGTTCTGGCCATGTAGAAATTGTCTGACCATGGACTCACCAGATGGCAAGTTACCATCCTAATATGATAAAAAAGTAGGTTAATAATCTTTGCATTAGTTTAAAACGGAGTGATGTAAAAAAAAAACATTTTCATCCTACCATCTCTACCCAAGTGCCTCCAACTGGAATAAACTGGCCTTTCTGTACAAAGTGCTTGATCTCTGAGAACAGGCCTGGGTACCAGCTTTTCACCCACTGAAACTGCTGTGCCTGCACATACAAGTTTTCCTATTATAATGGGTGCTATCATAATATAATTTATGCCACTTTTTATAAGATAAAATAAGAATTCATTCAGAAGCTACATTGCTATTGGTGATGTGAAGACAAAAGGGCTGTAATACACAAAAACTTGGGAGCACAATCCAAATGCCATTTTATTCCACATAACTGCAGAAAAAGGCAGAAAAAAAAATCAAATGTCCCCTAAAAAAAGATATCTTTAAGTAGACACATGCCGATATTCAATAATTTACCATATTATGATAATGAACATGCACAATATTGATATTGTGGGTGCTTCAAAATACAGTGAATAATTTAGCTTGGAGACCTAAGTTAATTAGCTTAATAGTTTACATTTGCACATATTAACCTGGCCTACATGGTAAAATATTAATTGAACATTCTCTGACTAGGCAATTAATAAGGCAATTGTACGTTAGCAATGTGCAATAAGACCACAGTAGTTAATTGAACGAAACTCAATGACAACTAGAAAAGCTTTTATTAATCTTTTTTTTTTATTATTTCTAAGCTAATGCCCAGCAACAAATTAAACCATAGTCGTTAATGATTACAAATCATAATGTTTTATTAAATGGAGTTAAAAACTGATAAAACACAGCTGTATTTTTTTTTACTAATATTACAATATCCATAATACATCTGTTACATGTTACATCCATAACGCTGGAATTGCTCATATACAATAAAACTACACAAGTATGTTATTTTACCAACTTTTGTGCAGCAATATAGGACAATATAATTATATTTAATATTATAAAATAAAAAAAATTTGATAGTCAGAAGTCTATTTGTAAGTATGGTCAACAACTTACTTGGGAGCATGTGAAGACAAACTCTGGGTTCTTTTCCATCAGTCTGATCACAGTGACCCAGCTGCGAGCACACTTCCTGATGGTCTCTTCATATGGCCACAACCAAGCTGAGGAGGGAATTGAACGTATTCTACAATATCTGACATTTCCACCGTTTAAATGTTTGGACTTAGTAAGTCTATTATCTTGTTTTTGAAAGACGTCTTTTATGCTCAAAA
>CAIGQZ010032151.1:1964179-1981933 GCA_903798205.1 Danio tinwini
TATATATATATATATAAATAAATTTTAGCAATACTGCATATTTCCACTAACCCATGAGATTCGCTGTCCTTCAGGCACTCAGTCAGAATATAACTGGTCTTCTCACCTTCATTGGTCAATCCCTGAAAAATAATTAACATTACACTCACTCGTTCACATCAGCAAGTAAATGATATTATGATACAGCCCTCAACCTACTTACCTGAACTGGATGTTGATTCAGCCATACCATTCCCTCTCCATCACTTTCCCATCTTAAGTGGACTTCCTTCCCTCTCCAAGTCTCTGGGATCTTCAAGATTACTTTGAACCAGCATGTCCACCAGCTGTGAAACATTTACAATGATTATGTTACCATAAACATGTTTGCTGCACTGTAAACCATATGTAACTTACGTGGGTCCAAATGAATCACCAACTTTACAAGGCTGAAAGTTTTGTTGAATGGCCTCTGAATAGGGAATGCGCTTCTCTGACTGGAACACAGAGATGGATTCAAGAGGGTGAATGTCTCCAAACAGTCTGCACAGGGAATGGGAGTGTTTAATTCACTGTTCATAAACCATCTACCATAGTAAACAGGGTAAAAGGTCTTTTGTTAACGTTCACATCTTAATCTTAACACACAGAGTAGGCTACAAGTGGGATGCAAGAATAATCAGTGGATTTTCATAAAACATACCAAACTGTATGTATTGAACCTGTTTACTTAGAAGTGCACTTGCTTACCTTCCTCTAAGGTTGCAGTCTGTGAAATATATTTCTGAAATAAACTTTTCCACACGCTCCAGCAGAGTCCGTCTGTTTTTCAGTACGGGTTGGTGGTACATTTTTTTTTTTTTTAAAAGCTTAGTTATGAATCCATTAATAAGCTCAAGACGCGTCTCTGCGCTAGCACCCGGAAGTACATATACAAAAACAAGGAACTTCAAATGCACAGCATGCGGTTCTTCGATTAATGAACACCAGAGGACGCCATTGCATTACATCGACAGGGTGTTTCTAAAATATAGCTCCATCACATCACCATCAGTATTATTATTATGCAAACAAGAAATATGACATGCCATTTTATTTGTCAAAAATAAAAATGTCAGACGAAACGTATCAGCAAAATCTGTCTAGTTGGCTAACTTCTGTGTCCAACTCCATGAAACTAAGTAAATTATATAGGCTATTTATATTTTATATATTATATAAATTATATATTTATAAATTATATATTAATTAAATATTAAAACTGATGATATTGGACATTCATAGATAGATGTGCATTTATTTATTTTTTACCATTTCTTGTAGCCTACCTTGTAAAATTGTAGCTTTTAAAATGAACAAATGTTTTATTTATTTATTTTTTGCTTTGTCCATTTAATTGTAGCTCAGACATATCACAACACAGTAGTACACAATAACCAAATACAGCACAAAATTCAGTTTTCATCCATGTCCTTTAGCTAACAAAATCACATTAGGTTTAATTCTATTTACATTTTCATCTAAGGCGATGGTGGCTCAGTGGCTGCCACTGTCGCCTCAGCAAGAATGACGCCTGATTAGAGTCTCGGCTGGGTCAGTTGGCATGTTCTCGCTGTGTTTAATGTTTCCCATACTGGGTTGCTGGAAGGGCATCCGCTGTGTAAAACACATGCTGGATAAGTTGGTGGTTCATTCCGCTGTAAATAAAGGGACTAAGCTGAAGGAAAATGAAATGAAATAATTTCCATATGAAAAGGGTCTTTCTCACAGCTTTACAACTGAAGAAGTGAATCAGAGGTCTCTTACAGCTTTTCAGCATCATTTGATCAGTTAGCAAACAGACCATGCTAGTTAACCAATCTTAACAAGCCTGAAACAACACGGAAAGTTGTATGCAGTCTCATAACATTATAGTTATATAGATGTTATTAGCTTCATATCTTTCAGAGTTTCCAATTCTAATCATTGTTATTGCTTCATACTTCCATAAAATACATCTTCAAAAATTGTGAATCTTCAGCATATAGCTTTCAGTGAGGTAATCACTGTAAGTACTTGGGAAAGTCTGAGCATTCTTGTAAATCACATTTGTATGGGTTACTGAGTTTGTATGGGCGTTTAGTCTCATGATTGCTTCAGCAATGACAGGTCAAAGGTCAACCTACACGTAAACTGAGGAACAATAGGCCAGTTCTGTGGCACACACAGTGGGAACTGAGAGTGCGGCTCTGCCTGTACCCTTTCATTACTCTAATCGGTCAAACAGCACAATAGTAAATATAGGGTGGGGACATCATAACTACCCATCTCAGGCCACCGCATATCCACGCTGAACCAAAACGTCCTCGTTGCCTTAGGCAGAAGCTGTGTTTTCCCACCACGTCTGCTTGGCACTGCAGAGAGATGTCACAAGCCGGTAGACATCAAAGGAAGGCCACCCTGGCAGATGATGGCTCCTGCTTCTCAAAGCACCAGGTTTGATGTTGATTGGTGGGTTACGTGCAACAACATATTTTTGTTCTCCTCTTGTGTCATCTTAGGATTTGGGACTTGTTGGAATATATTGTGGTTGAAGACCTCTTGGTATTCCAATAGTCAATCCTGTAACATTTCTGAAATAAATGCTGCATGCAACCAGACAGTTCCTTTGTACCCAGGACCATGAGCCAGAGACAAAAATACATGAAGAAAAAAAAAAATCATCTGGCACAGGAATTTCATGTTTTAATTTGTTCAGGTTTCATCAGATGTTGAAAGGTTATACTTTAGAGATGTGTTCTTCTTTCTCAGGGAGCTTAAACCCATTGTTTTTCTCCTCCTGCTCTTCTGTGTAAGATCTAGGGAAAGTACAGAGGGACTGTTTGTGGTGTAAATATGTGGAAGTATAAAACTTAAACATGTACAATTAAGTAAGATTCTGTAGAATTAAGGTGAAGTCATGTTAGGAAAGCTTTTCAGGCAAAAAATGTGCATTGTCTATTGTCAATAGTGTAACAATATAGCACTGCCCACACAGGAGGTCTCTTTCAAACCAAACAGCTTTCTGCAAGCCAGACTTTTTTTGCCCTCACACAAAACTCCTAATTATACAGATTATATTACATTTCACAGAGAAATTATATCACGTTTTAATTGTCGTGGTATGTCATTAATATGAAGATTTTATGTATCTTTTTAACAACTGTCATTAAATATCATTAGTTCAGTTGTTATTTTAAATTCAAAGATGTAATAGTTTGAGATGTCTCTGTTATGATTTTCATTAATATTTTTATTATCACATTTTCCAATGCATGGAACAAACTGAATTTCTCAATAAAAGTGACAGAATGGTTTGATGAACATGAAAACTCTCTCATATATTCTCTTCATTTTAATATAATTTTGACACTTTGGGGTGTTTCGAAGGAGCCATTCAAATCCTGTTTCGCCAGAGCCAGTCACATCCCTTATTTTTCTCTTCCAGCATTATTTAGCAAACTGATAAGGAGAAATGGCTTAAAATGTCATTGAACAGGACTTGTATCTGTCATTCCCAAGACAAGTAATGCTATACTGGCCACAATAGGTGGCCCTCAATTATTACAGTATATTGTTTATATATATATATATATATATATATATATATAGTATATAAAAAAACATGTTTTTTTAGTTTCATTGTCCAATCTGTGTGTACGTATTTCGCTTAATACATGTAATAAACATTGAAACATGATTAACTGAACATTAACTTTGGACAAGCCTCTACGTTTTAAATAATTTAGAATAATGTACATAATTTTCAGAACAAAACATATTGACTTGCATTATATAATATGCAACAATTAACTTTCTTACCTTAATTTTATACTTTGTTTTAAAAAAAATTTTTTGATAAAAAAAAAAAAGTTTTAAATATGTGGCACAAAGACATGTTTACAAAAAAAATCTGACTGAATATATTGTATCAGTGCATTAAGCATATCTCACAAAAAAGGTAACGTAAAATGTTGTGGGTAGAAGGTCTTCTGTCAAAAGTGTAGCGCAGTTTAAAATTTTAACAAAATCAATTTTCAAACCAAGAAATGTTTGGCCAAGGTGGTAATTTTGTGTGACCAACTTAGATCCATTTAGAATAATCACATTTGGTGCTTTTTTACAGCAATCTATAAATCTGGAATTTTGGCTTCCCTGTGCAGTTGAAAAAAAGCTTTAAATGTGATCACTTTCAAAACTTTAAATGTCTGTATCATTATTTCATTTCAAGCTGAATTTACCACTTACCTTTTTCTTAAAAGACACCAAACCAGTGTAATAATTAGTAGCAGTCCTAGCATGGATGCTGCTGTTATTGCAGCTATGACACCTGAAAGGAGAATTAATCTTACAATTATCAGAATGTTTGCTTACATTTATATGATGTTATGTTACATTAATTTTAAATATTATATTTTAAAAAGCTAGTTGTGTGTCATGTAGCTGTGAACATTTTTCAAAGAACGTGATCATAACCTGGTTGCAAATTTATGTTGTAACTCAAATGAAATCTAGTGACTTTAATTTCAACATTAAATGACATTTACAAACCATAATCAAATTTCCATAATGTAACTGATTTTGGAAAATTTATTTAATTTTATCCATTAGAAATAGTCTAGTTTGTGAAATTTGGTCCCTAAAAAATTATTACATTTTGGGTGAAATGTATTTGGAATAATGTTCACGAATGAATCATGCATGTCAATGTGTATCAATGGTAAATTCGGAAAATTGTTAATACTTAAAATCAAAAATACCTTAACTCAGATTAACTTCTTGTTTAACTGTTGTCAGTATGATTAATAGTCATCACACACTTGTGTAAAGCCACAAACATAAGAAGCAAAATTACACATTTAATCATTCATTAATTTTCCTTTGGCTTAGTCCCTGATTGGGGACTCGCCACAGTGGAATGAAATGCCAATTATTCCAGCATATATTTTATGCAGCTGATGCCCTCAACTCAGTACTGGGAAACATCCATACACTCTTACATTCACACACACACTCATACACTACAGTCATTTTTGTTTACCCAATTTACTTACTTGCAGTACCCAGAGGAAACCCACACAATCATGGGGAGAACATGCAAACTCCAAACAGAAATGCCAACTGGCCCAGCCAGAACTCAAACCAGCAACCTTCTTGCTGTGAGACAACTGTGCTAACCACTGAGCCACCATGCCACCCCAAAATTGCACATTTGTAGCTATTATTACACATGTGGTAACAAAACCAAGCCCAGTGGTATATTATGAGGCACACATACAGGCATAGGACTCAGTGGTGTAAAGTAGAACTATTTGTCAACCACTGCAGGACTACAATTAGAACTAAACCATACATACGTCAATGATAAGGTCCTAAAGTCATGCTTAATGTACAAACATGCCCTCTCCATGTGTTCATTTTATGTCAACAGCAATTATGTTTTGGCCAGAGACAGGGGTGATGCAACACTGCAACTACACGTCACTGCATGGTCACCAGCTCATCGCCTCGCTTATAAGTGTCATGACATAAGACGTCACGTCTGTTAGCCAGAGGTGAGGAATTGTCTGAAATCACAAGCACATACACAGCCATGCATAAACTGTTTATTATAACATACCCCAGCTCATCCATGTAAAGTCTCCTTTGAAGAAAAAAGAAAATATGAACTGAGATAAAAGTTTGTAAAACAGTATATTGAAAATGTTACAAATGAAGTGGGGCCTTTTGGACAAACAAGTAAGTAGCTAGGTAGATTTAGGAGGGTTTTTTTATTTGTGTTTGTCCATACAATGAAAGTATTTATCTTCTAAGACTTCTCGTGGGCTCAGTAAGAGAACAAATTCGAAATGGTTTTGAATGACATCAGGTTGACTCTTCCTTTTTGCGCGATCTATTCCTTTCAGATTAAATGTACTACTGATGGTCATAAATGTGTAAAAGATTAATAAATGCAGAACTTTTAAGTCAAATACAAAAATACAGAAATGTATCCATAGTATCATATAATAATCAGAATTTTCAAATAAAAACAGTGACAGTTATCTTTATTAAGTGGAAGTGATTCATTTTAATTGAAGTTGTGGGTTTTATTTTACAATCCATGATCTAGACATTTCAACAAAAAATGATATAGACTAACCTCTGAGTCAGTGTACAAAAAAAGATTATGCTGTCTGCTTTCTTTCGTCTCAGATCACACCCAAAAGAAAAACAGCACCATGTAGTTGTTTGAGAATGTTAAAACGCTTAAAATGCTGATTTTGTCCCTTTTCATTTGAACATAGCTCTTTTCAACCACAGAATACAATTACTGCAGTATATAACTTAACTTTTCCCAATAAAATGTAAAAATATGCCCTCAACATTATGGTCTTTGTCTTTTTGTTGTGCACTGTATATCATAATTAAGATTGTTTGAGTCTCTCTCGCCCACAAAAACCTCACTAATGCTTAAAACAGACACACTTTTAGTCTAGACTAATCATAACATTTTAATCTGGATCCTGAAAACTGAAAAAGTGTTTCAAGATTCATCAAGCAAATGTCATTTAGCACGCTAGACTCTCAAAATAACTATTTTATTTAAATCTAGTGGCATAAAATGTTATGAAAATTGTTTGCTTATAAGTAATGTGTTTTGAGACAAAGACCATCTGAGTCTCTGAAACAGTGTTAGAGGGGGGTACTATCAAACTAAATAAACATTAGTCAATGATGTGCTAGCCTTAGGAGTTGAGCTGACTAAATATGCATGACAGCGTACTGCATACTTTTAGGCCCTCTAGGAGGTTTGCAGCCTTCCCTGGCTTTAATCTTCCCATTCGACATGTTGAGGTCTATGGTAAGCAAGCTCCAAGTTGTAGTCTTTGGGAACTGTGGCTTGAGGATGCCCCATGGTGGTTTTTATGTTTGGGTTTCTACGCCGCTTAATTTGCCTTCTCATCTGCCTCAGCATGGCTTTAGTCAGTGATTGTTCCAGCTCTGCAGCCTCATCTCGGGATCTTCCTTGTATGAGTTGTCGTATAGTCTGAAGGTCTAGATCAGATCGGCAGTGCAAATAACTTCTAAGGTTCAGCTCTGGGAAAACTACCTCTCTCAGTGCTTCGACCATCAGACCCTTTGCTTGGTACCTCTCCAGCTGACGAATGACCTGCTCTTCCAAGGATACAAAACACATCCCTTTACCTGTATCAAGTGCTCCCATATACCATGGTGTTGGAATGTTTTTCCCAACAGAAGTAAAGTAGCCATTGTCGCTTGACACACTGTTCTTTGACAACTGATGTTTCGGAGTTGCCTGGCTCCAGTGTCTTTGCTTCTTGGGTCTCTTTAACTTTGTATCTGCATCTGTATAGAGACTCAACTTTGGGAGAAGCTGATAGAGTTCCCCGTCAGCAAGGTCTGCAAGGTCACCCACCAGAAGCTTCTGGATGACTTGTCTTCTATGAAAGGGGCTTGCCACTGAAAGAATACCATGCAGTCCTGCACCAGACATAATGAACAGAGGAGTTCAAGCATTGCAAATGAGGACTGCTTGGACTAAGCATTACTAGTGCAGGGCCTGGAAGGAAAAATTAAGGACCAACCATTCTTCCATCATTCAGCTTAAAAGAAAAATGTTGCTATGCAGTAAATCATGCAGCAAGTGGTACATTTGGTTTTTCATGAATTGAGCCTTCATGCAAGAATGTTAGAAACAGCAAGACTGAAGCAGGCTCTGGTGAAGACAGCAAACTCAGACTTCTCTCATAGCAATAAAATACCTAATAAGCAAACTGTGTGATGCAGCAACTCTAAAACAGGTTTAGAGGTAAAGATTTGTCAGTTGAAGCAGCTTATAAAAACAGCCATTGTTTTTTTTCTTTTGAAGGAGCCCGCAGTAGTAGTTTTTTCATTTAAGAATAAAGGTAACAGTGCATAAACTGAATCCTTGTGCAGTTAAAAGAGAATATGAAACAAAGCAATCTACTGCTAAAGTATTGGCCTGCTAAACTGTATATGTACAGTTGAAGTCAGAATTATTAGCCCCCTGAATTATTAGCCCCCCTCTATATTTTTCCCCAATTTCTGTTTAACAGAGAGAAGATTAATTCAACGCATTTCTAAACATAATAGTTTTAATAACTTATTTCTAATTAAATCGAATAAATAAGGTTTTTACAAATAACAAGGTCATAAACCATCATTATACAATAACTTGCCTAATTACCCTAACTACCCTAATTAACTTGTCTAGTTAATTTAATTAACCTAGTTAAGCCTTTAAATGTCACTTTAAGCTGTATAGAAGTGTCTTGAAAAATATCTAGTAAAATATTATTTACTGTCATCATGGCAAAGATAAAATAAATCAGTTATTAGAAATTAGTTATTAAAATTATTATGTTTAGAAATGTGTTGAAAAATATTTTCTTTATTAAACAGAAATTAGGGAAAAAATAAACAGGGGGGCTAATAATTCAGGGGTAATCATTTTGACTTCAACTGTGTGTATATACTGTATGTACATATTATATACGTGTTATATACATATACATTCCACTTACCTTCCCTGAAGGAAACCAATACCACTCTGTTATCTGTGAGTTGTGACTTCCGGTAATTTTCATGAAGTGGCATGGAAGAAGACTCTTGAGCAAAGGAGGCATATAAAGCTGTGGCCAATGCTAAAAACTAAAGATAGTACAACAGTAAACATTATTAAAAACACAGCTTAAACTATTACATATTAAAAGATCAAGATTTGGCTAGTTAGCTTTTAGCAGCTGATCGTAATAACTACTTTTATTACATACTACATTTATTTATGGCCAATTAAAAGTAAGTGATAATTCATTGCTTTTTTGCAAGCATCATCATATGGATAGCCTAGTTCTAGGTAATAAAATTATACGTGGTCATAATAATGACAGTGGAAAGGAATTTGAGCCTAATAGGCATGAGTAGTTTACCTGTTTTCTTGAAATTGTGACTGGTTTTCTGAACACTGTCCATAGCACACTAGGAAAGCAGGGTGGTGTGGTCAGAGAACCATCGTAACGGTAATACTGATCCAAGCGGTCTGGTAGCAGAGCACGGATGTTAAATGCTGGTACCTGTATTTTCTGATCTGCCAGTTCACAGGTCAACCAAAGGAAAGTGTTAGAATATTTGTGCACACTGATAATTCAAATAACATTAAAGTAACATACCTCTGTACTTTACTCCACTGATAAATCTGAAGAGTTTGTCAAAAGCAGGGTTGGACTCTCCAATCTAAATGGTACAAAACATTGACTGATTAGGAAAAATACTCTTATAAAGATGTGTTGATGTGACAGACAATTAAGGTACACAGGAATAATCCACCCAATATACTATGAGTGAAATTCTATGCTGTGATTTCTCAATTATTTGCAAGAATAAAACCTTGCTAGTCTTGGTGGTTTTGAGGTTTGAACTCACCTCAATAAAAACTCCCAGCACAGCCAGTCCATCATGTTTGTCCACAGCCATGGAGACATTGGGGTATTTGTCAGAATTGAAGTGTACTACATGCATCTGGATACAACAGAATCTGTCCTTAATAAGCAATTAGGTCAATCAATCAATCAATCAATCAATCAATCAATCAATCAATCAAATCAATCTAACCTTGAAAACCACTAGAAGTCTCTGCCTTTCTTACACAGAACAATTTCTTTGACACTAACTGGTTTGAATTCAAAAGCAGGGACTAAGACTGCTCTCCTCTCAGCAGTGAAAGCCCAGAGATTCACAAGAGCTGCATACAAATCCTCAGTGTTCTTGCTTAGTTTGTCTGCTGATTTTGATATAGTAAATCACCAAAGCAAAACTCAAGACAATGGGGATCTCAGGAAATGCATTTCAGTGGTTTAGCTCTTACCTCTCAGATAGGATATTTAAGGGTCTCTTTGAGGGTTGAAATATCAGAGCCTTGAGTTATCCCAGGAGCAAGATGGTGTATTCTCATTCAGAAAAAAAGGGCTTTTCATACACCTGCTATACTGATGACACCCAACTCTACCAATCATTCCAACTGAATGATCCAATGGCCACTGCCTTGATATTAGCAAGTCTGAAAAATAGTCTGCTGTATGAATGACCACCATTTTTAACTCACTCTCTCTAAAACGGAACTGCTGGTAATCCTGGCCAACCCATTAATTAACCATAACTTTATATAACAGGACAGTAGTAGACAGTAGACGCTGCAGTAGTCGGGCTGTATCATGCCTCTCGATTCTACTTCTAAAGACAATAACTATGGCAGCTATGAGAGAAGAACAGTTTCATTTAATGCAAGCAGCCTTTTCCAGCCTGTCGCACAAAAGTGCCACAGAGGCATGCCACATTGCTACCTATATGCTGAGGCTAGACCAGGGGTGTCCAAACTCAGTCCTGGAGGGCCAGTGTCCTGGAGAGTTTAGCTCCAACCCTAATCAAACATGCCTGAACCGGCTAATTATGCTCTTACTAGACATACTAGAAACCTCCTGGCTGGTGTATTGAAGCCAGTTGGAGCTAAACTATGCAGGACACCAGCCCCCCAGGACTGAGTTTGGACACCCCTGGGCTAGACAGTGAATGGAACGATGTTGATAACTTTATCAGACTAGTGCAACACGGTTGTGTTTATCATCTGGTGTGTGACTAAGTTTTTGCAATCTCTTTGCGAGTGAATGTACATGTGTGGAATGGATACATCTATACCAACTCTGCTACTAAACCCTCGTTTATTAATGTTGCTATCGGTGTTGTTGTGCTAGATGTTTTTCGATTGTTGCTAGAAGGGATACAGTTGTGAGCCCTCACAGTAATCTAAAAACAGTAGTGCTGGACAGATTAATCACACCCAAAATAAAAGTTTGTTTTGACAATATATTTGTGTATTATATATATTTATTATGTACATTGTCACATCCCTGGCTCGTTCCTGCTCACCCAATCAGCATTCTCATTCACAAACCACCTCCATCCAATCCTGTGAACTCTCACCAGCCTTCTAATGACTTGCACCTGTTCCCCATGACCAAAGGACACTATAAAGACCCACCTTCTCCTCTCAGTCGTCGGCCGGTATTGAAGTCGGATGGTTGTCTTCATCTTCACTCCTTCGTCTTCTCCACCTCTTCCATGGATGTTCCTTGTGAATCTTCGAGTCCTTCATATTGATCAAGTGAAGTGATTATTCTTATCTGATGTTTACTAGAAGATCTGCTATCACTCTGATAAACTGTGTGCTTGTATACTCATCGACGTATGACCATTGCATGCTTACTGATCCTTCTCACCGATCTAGAAAAATACTAGAATGCTAAAAGAATTTATTCTCTTTCCCGTCCTGAGCACGAGGCGATGAATACCTACATCAATGAGGCTTTCCATCAGGGGTTCATCAGACCATCCACATCTCCCGCAGCATCAAGTTTCTTCTTCGTGTCCAAGAAAGATGGAGGATTACGGCCCTGCATAGATTATAAAGTGTAGAACTCCGCTACTGTAAAGTTTGCAGTGCCTACAATTTAATCTGGATCCGCAAGGGGGACGAATGGAAGACAGCTTTTTTTGTCACCCCTATTGGTCACTATGAGTACTTGGTTATGCCCTATGGCCTAGCTAAATTTTCTTTTCATCTCCAAATTTCATGAATGAAATCTTCAGAGACTTCCTTCGCTGTTTCACAATAGTCTACATTGATGACATATGCATCTATTCCCGAAACCTCGAAGAACACCAAAACCATGTTCAACGAGTTCTCCAATGCCTCAGAGACAATCAACTCTATCTAAAAGTGCTAATTCCATAGAACCACCATCTCGTTCCTTGAATATGTCATCTCTGCCAAGGGGGTCAGTGTGGAGCAGGGCAAAGTGGATGCTGTTTCCCAATGGGAACCTCCTAAGACCATCAAGGAACTCCAGCGTTTCCTCGGCTTTGCCAACTTTTACAGACAATTCATAAAGAACTACAGTATCCTTTCCGCTCCACTGACTTCCCTCCTTAAAGGCGGACGATGCACTCTTACCTGGACCCCTAAAGCACACCATGCCTTCGAGAAGCTAAAAGCGATGTTCACCACAGCACCCATCCTTCGTCATCTGGAACCCACCTTACCTTTCATCGTGGAGGTGGATGCTGCTGACACTGAAGTAGGTGCCGTAATCTCCCAATGGTCTGGTGAACCCAAAGTCCTCCATCCATGTGCAAACTACTCCAAAAAATTAACATCAGTGGAGCAAAACTACGGCATTGGTGAACGCAAGCTGTTGGCCATCAAGCTGGCCCTCGATAAATGGCGACATTTACTGGAAGGAGCTTAACATCCTTTTACTGTCATGACGGATCATAAGAACCTCTAATACCTTTGAGATGCCAAATGCCTCAATGCCCGCCAAACTCGCTGGTCCTTATTCTTTGCATGATTCAACTTTAGCATCACCTATCAGCCTGGCCATAAGAATGCGAAAGGCGAGAGATGCTCTCTCTCGGATGTACAATCCTAATCTTCATCATGATTCACCTGAACATATCCTGCCTCCCTCAGTCTTCATCGCTCCCATTTTGTGGCAATTAGATGAAAATATTCATTCAGCCACAATTGAGGAGTCAGCTCCTCCTGACCTTTCTCCTGGTCTTCTTTATGTGCCCACCAGATATCGCATACCGCTCCTGGATAGTATGCACACCTCCCTTGGCTCAGGGCACTCTGGCAGCAGGCGAACCCTCTCGCTTCTCAAGCAGGCCCAAAATGATCCACGATGTCAACCTGTACGTTAAGTGTTGCTCGGCCTGTGCCATCACTACTACTTCACACCGCCTGCCGGAAGGTAAACTGCAGCCATTACCCATTCCCCGCCGACCCTGGACTTATCTGGGAATCGACTTTGCCACTGATCTACCTCCATCACAAGGGTATACCACCATTCTTGTAGTGGTAGATCGATTTTCAAAGATGTGTAAACTAATCCCTTTACTGACCCTGTTTCTCCTCCTTTCACAGAACCGGAATCACCCTCCCCCCACCCCCCACCCCCAGGGCAAATGAAGATCATTGGCGTCAACATTTACCAAGTCAAGAAAATCCTCGACTCCCGACAAAGGAGTCCAATACCTTGTAGACTGGGAGGGCTTTGGTCCTGAGGAGAGATCTTGGACATCCGGCGATGACATCTTAGATCCAACTCTCCTTGAAAAATTCCACCAGAGTCATCCCGATCGTCCAGCTCTGCGAGGATGTGGTCGTCCCCGCCGCCGGTCTAGGGTGCCAGGAGTCACCCGTGGAGGGCGGGAGGTACTGTCACATCCCTGGCTCCATCCAATCCTGTGAACTCTCACCAGTCTTCTAATGACTTGCACCTGTTCCCCATCACCAAAGGACACTATAAAGACCCACCTTCTCTCAGTCATCGGCCGGTATTGAAGTCAGATGGTTGTCTTCATCTTCGCTCCTTCATCTTTTCCCCTTCTTCTTTGGATGTTCCTTATGAGTCTTCGAGTCCTTCATACTGATCAAGGGAAGTAATTATTCTTATTTGATGTTTACTAGAAGATCTGCTATCACTCTGATGAACTGTGTGCTTGTATACTCATCAACAGATGACCATTGCATGCTTACTGATCCTTCTCATTGTTCTAGAGAAATGCTTACACTTGTGTAGTGTTTGCCAGAAGATCAGCTATATGCTAGATATACGGTGTGTCTGTATACTCACCTGCTGTGTCTCCTGCAAGCGAACTTCAAGTGAGATCGATAACATCTACTGTTGACACTTATATTGCTGTGAATGAAGATCACAACAGCAAATATAACAACCCTTTCAATTCCCTGTGTGATTAGTAACTGTGTTTTAAATAAAACTTGAAAAAAAGATAACTATCTCTGTCTTCCTTGTCTACCAGCGTGACATATATGTGATACACACATACATAGACAAAGAACTATTTTATTACATAGATCTTTAAATTAATATATAATTTGAATCATATACATATATATTTTATATCTACCCATAGATGAACATTTCCTCATATACATAAAAATATATACAGTGCTAACACATACACATTATGTCAAATCAAACTTTTATTTTGGATGTGATTAATCATGATAAATATTTGCCCCGCACAAAAAAACATTAATTATATGTGATAATTATTTATATTATTGATTAAATTACCTATTAAATTGTATTTTATCAATGTCTACCCCTACCTCAACCCTAAACCTACCCCCCTTAATTACTGTTGTACAGAGTTGCAAACATTTAGCAATTTTCTTGTGAGTGTCTGCTGCTTTATCCCATCTAGACTTTACCATATTATTCTCCTGTTATGACTCTGAACTATATGGCTATAAAGCACATTAAAGAAGGTGGAGTTATAGAACATGCCTACCGTTTTTTTTTGTTGTTGTTGCAATTTTTGTTTTAAAGTATACCAGGGCTTTAACTCCCTTCAGGACTGTTAGGAACCGAGGAGTGGTTATTGATTATTTGTTTCTTAAAATAAAGAGCAATTCTGAGTGTGCAATGCTGAGTGTGCTTGACAAACCACTTGCTCTTAAGGTTTAGACTATGCCAGTATTAGGTCATAGTTTAATTGGAACATTTTTGTAATTGTAAATTATTACTAGCTTCCATCCTGAGACAAAACAAAGCCACTGATATATTTTAAGACCAGTAAATGCAAAGTTTCCTTCAACTGAAACAACTTAGACTTAGGTTTAGGTCTTTGACAAGACTTAGGCTTTGAAATCGGGCAAATGTCTCATCTTTGAGCTGTCATAGATGATCATATTTACTGCACCTCTCCAGCAAACTGCTTGCCATTAACAGTGTGTTCTGATCCAGTCAGCAGGTTGGAAGAGCCCCAGTGGAAGTGGAGCTGAGCTGCTGAATATCTGTGAGGAAGGCTGGATATGTACATGTGAGATGGCAATGACAACTGCACTGTGGGTACAGAAAAGAAAGTAAATAGTAAATTTCACATTTAAGCCACAGCCACAGCAACAATAAGATCAAAAAAAGTAAATACACAAAGTACTATTCACACAGAAGTTACTATATATAAAACCAATTATATATATGCATAATATGCATACGGTAAGTAATTATAGCTCTTTACTTTTCCCACATTTTTTTATGTTATAGCCTTATTCCAAAATGGATTAAATAAATTTATTTCTTAAAAATTCAATGCACAATACCACACAATGACAATGTGAAAAAAGATTTTTTGCAATTGTTGCAAATTAATAAAAAATTAAAAACCTGAAAAATCACATGTACATAAATATTCACAGCCTTTGCCGTAAAGCTCTAAATTGAGATCAGGTACATTCTGTTTCCACTGATCATTCTTCAATTGGAGTTCACCTGGGTTCACCAGGGTTGACAGTGCATGTCAAAGTACAAAGCAAGCATGAAGCAAAGGAATTGTCTGTAGACCTCTGAGACAGGATTGTCTCAAGGCACACGGCTGGGGAAGGTTATAGAAACATTTCTGCTGCTCTGAAAGTTCCAATGAGCACAGTGGCCTACATCATCCGTAAGTGGAAGATGTTTGGAACCACCAGGACTCTTCCTAGAGCTGGCCGGCCACCTAAACTGAGTGATCAGGTGAGAAGGGTCTTAGTCAGGGAAGTGATTAATAACCCGATGGTCACTCTGTCTGAGCTCCAGCATTCTTCTGTGGAGAGAGGAGAACCTTACAGAAGGACAACCATCTGTGCAGCAATCCACCAATCAAGCCTGTACGTCGGTACAGAGGCCACTCCCCGTCTGAAATTTGCTAAAAGGCATCTGAAGGACTCTCAGACCATAAGAAACAAAAGTCTCTGGTCTGATGAGACTAAAATTGAGCTCTTTGGAGTTAATGACAGGCGTTACGTTTGGAAAAAAACAGGTGGCAGCATCATGTTGTAAGGGATGTTTTTCAGCAGCAGGAACTGGAAGACTAGTCAGGATAGAGGGAAAAATTAATCCAGCAATGTACAGAGACATCCTGAATGAAAACTGCTTCAGAGTGCTCTTGACCTCAGACTGGGACCCAAAGCACACTGCCAAAATATCAATGGAGTGGCTTCACAACAACTCAGTGAATGTCCTTGAGTGGCCCAGCCAGAGCCCAGACCTAAATCTTATTGAACATCTCTGGAGAGATCTGAAAATGGCTGTACACCGTCCCTTCCCATCCAACCTGATAGAGCTTGAGAGGTACTGCAAAGAGGAATGGGCAAAAATTCCCAAAGACAGGTGTGCCAAGATTGTGGCATCATCATATTCAAAAAGGCTGTAATTGCTGCCAAAGGTGCATCAATAAAGTACTGAGCAAAGGCTGTGAATACTTGCACATGTGATTTTCTTGAGAAAATAAATGAATTTAATCCATATTGGAAGGCTGTAACATAAAACAATGTGGGAAAGTGAAGCGCTATAAATACTTTCCAAAGCTGAAAACCTATAATCAATAACATTCATAGTAGGAAAAAATACTACAGAAATTAATGGTTAGTTTATAGTTTTCTTCAAAGTATCTTATTATTTGTGCTTAACAGAATAAAGACACTCAGACAGGTTTGAAACAAGTGAAAAGTGAATAAATGACTTCATTTTTATTTCTGAGTTAACTATATTTAAATCGATTCATTACACTTGCCCAGGCCTGTGACATCATGTAGCATACATGAGTAATGTATGAGTACAAATGTGTGGAAAGCATCAGTATTTACTCTTATGGCACGAAATCTATGGCACAACTGTAAACTTAGTTATGTAATATTTAACTTAATTACTATAAATCTCCCTTCTCTATTTTACCACACATGACTCTTTGGAGGGAGAGTGAATACAATAACATAAGTCACACTTAAGTAAGCATTCACAGTTCAGCGAAGGTAGATGGAACAACTTCAGTCTGTTTAATGCACATTTGTCCAAAAATACAGCAGAACATGCCCATTACCTAGGAAAGCAACACTTGTGATGTTAAGACATTACCTTGAATTAAAACTTTGTTGCATTTTCCAGACTAAAATACAAACAGGTTTGATCTATTGTAATAAGCAGGTACTTATGAAAAATTGCTATGGCGGACATGCAAAATAGATCCTTCTGTCATTTTCTTTATGGTGAACCAGAAATTAAGCTTAAGAAGAAAGTCTATTTTTCTTTTATCTGTGACACAGTCTCATTAGTCTAACAACCACAAATCCTTTCATCTGTTATAAGAAATGAACAGTCAACTTTGCCATATGAAATGTAACTTAAAATGTTGAAGTATTGAAGATGTGTTAAACAAACTGTATGCTCTACACACACATAAAAGTAGAAAACCTGTAACTGGGGTGGTATCTTTTCAAAAAGAACCACCCCAGTGACAAATTTTGTACCTTTATTTCTGAGAGTGTATAATGTACTCACCAGAGTGCCCATTGTTGCCAAGAGTGAGCTGCTCACTGCTTGACAGGTTATAGTTCTGGACTTGGATGGGTGGCAAGTTTGAATCATATCTCAGCAGTTGTGTCTGGAAATCGATTGGGGACTGGAATGCGCCTCCACAAAATGGGTAGTTGGTGGGCCAGTCGTGTTCTCCATCAAGTCCTGAAACAAAAAGTCAGCGAAAGCATCATTCTCTGACTGATTTACTGAATTAAACATTTGATGGTGTAATAAAGTTACGGGAAGAAGGAGGCGGAGAACCGACGCTGTTTAAATAAATATTTATTAATAAAAAGGGGACGGCAGCTCCTCA
>CAIGQZ010032151.1:1986933-1997460 GCA_903798205.1 Danio tinwini
AAAAAAAAAAATATATATATATATATATATATATGCTTTCACAAAAATATCAAGCAGTATAACAAACACTGTAAAGATGTCTGTTAAATGACTTGTTTTAACACTGGTAAATAACAATGAAAATTACTCACCATTATATGTCCATTTTTTGCCTGAAAAAGAGACCAAAACAAATTTTAGATGCTATTAAAGTTTTAATAATCTAATAAATCAGTCAGATGATGCATTCTGTTGCAGATGGACACCATTCTGGTTACATCCTGTGGCTCATTGCCAGCTACTCTCAAGTCAATCTGACAGGCTGAACCAGACCTGAACCAGACTCTTTCCCAGAGACTACTGGTTGACAATACCCCAGGAGCATGTGAAATTCTTCACTACTTAAAATGATCAAAAAGTAAGTTACTGGGATTCAAGGCATTTTTTTTCATAATGACAAGTTCACAGAAGGTCACAGTCTAACAATCTATGATGAAACACAAATCATTTTTATAGCACAGCTATTTTTTTACAGCAAAAGCACCATGCATTAAGTGTACAGTGATGGAAATTTTTCTAAATGACACAGAAAATTATGATATTTAATGAGGCTGAGAGTCCAAACAGGAAGATGCAAAATGTCCTTTACAATTTGGTTATTATTTTAATTCACAAACGTTAATCATCCTTGCTATTCTAGGACCACAAGTCTTTTTCAGGAACAGACCCTTTTGGGAAGATCTACAGACAAGATATTAACAAGGCAATTTAGTCAGCACTTCTGTGCTAATTTAGCATGACAAATGTTTTACCTGAAGTTATTAATACACTCTGGTCATTCAACATAACGTGTCAGACCTGCAGAGTGAAACCACAGTCTAATTATATTGATAATTCTGAGCATTTTGGGGATTATAATTACATTCTTACATTACTCACAAAGTAGTTCATTTATGGAAACAACATTCACCAACTTATTATGTTGACAACTTAAATAAACTTCTAGGAATCGTTTCCTTCTTTAGGGATTATACACCAATATGGCACCATATTATCAATTTAAAGTGATGCAAAATGCAAACATTCAAAAATATGCATGACAAAAATTATATATTTCAAAAATACATTAAAACAACACATGAAAATGTTTCAGAAGAATGTAAAACATGTCAAATAATATCAAGTATAACTCATTTAAAAAAACTACAAAAATAATCATAACCATATAAACAATAGCTTGACTAAACATTATAATATATTGTAATAATCCACATTTCTCTTCGCAATTCTTTGTTCATTAAAATGTAAGGCACTCTGAACATTTAGAACACATGTAGAATCGAGTTCATGACCCTATCAGTGGAAGTGAGACTTCAATTAATTTTGCAAGACTTACCTGTGAGCGCCAGGGGACACGCGATCAAGACGATGAATATAATTTTGAGTGACATTGCAGAGAGGTAGCGGCTTTTTGTAGTCTACAGTCAGAAGTAGACTCGAGTAAGGGAAATGTTGACATAGCTGTCGGAACCGGCCCTTATATCAAGCAAGCTGCGCTCACGAGCTAAATAAACTGACGTCACGGATGGCAATGACAGAGCAGCGCCTCAGAATATCACACAGTGACTTCATACAAATCTGCGGCTATATATCAACCCAGACAGCAGTATGAGCACCAGAGGGGCAAAACTTTGTCTGAACTCTAATAAATAGCCATTAGCCACACGTTCTCAAACCGGTCATTTTAAAACCCCGCAGACTGGGTACAATGGAGCGTCATCTGATATGAGGAAAATTACAGCTGGTGTGACAGTGATTATGTCTCCATAATGCAACATTTGCTCGGCGTTTACTGCGCCGCAAATGACACACTGCGTTATTATATGCTATAAACCTGATTTATATCAATGTATTTTGCAGATATTGTTTATTCTCAAAATCCATGTATTATTATTATTATTATTATTATTATTATTATTATTATTATTATTATTATTATTATTATTATTATTATTGTTGTTGTCATTAGCATGTTCTCCCCGTGATTGCGTGGGTTTCCTCCGGGGACATGTGTTATAGGTGAATTGAGTAAGCTAAATTATCCGTAGTGCATGTGTGTGACGGAGTGTGTAGGGGAGAGCGGGGCATAAAGTAACACTTTTTGGTTTTGGTCAAATAATGAACAAAGTAATAGGGTTAGACAAACCATATTTTTTTACCAACAACACACAAGCCTCTCCTACAAATGAGCACTGAAATTATGATCGCCTGACCTATGGTTTCTGTGCAGGTTTTAGTTGTAACACATGCTTACAAAGGCAGATTTCACACAGTTAATTTAATTTCAGTTTACTTAAAATAGTAGCTATATTTCCTCAGTAATTGGCTCATTTCTTTTTTATTCTACATAGCACAGTATGTTTATTTATTTTTTGTTGATTGGATTAACACATTTGAATCTATTTGCCTTTTTATCCATGTATCCATTATTATTCAATGCATTTATTTGCATTATTAGCAATCAAATATATTTTTTCTAATAAAACAATATTTTCTATAAAAAAAACATTTTTATTTAAAAAGTTTCAACATTACACTCAAAATTCAAAAAATTATTTTGTTAGTTTAATTGATGTCCAACAGACAGATGTGTGGCTTAATTGAAACACCCTGTTACAACTAACCCTGTTACAGCTTTAAGCCTGGTTTATACTTCTGCGTCAAGTGATCGCCTAACCAAGGCGGTGTAGCTGTGCATTTAAGCCTGGTTTATACTTCTGCGTCAAGTGATCACCGTAACCCACGGCGTATGCCTTGCACGTAGTCGTGCATTTATACTTCTCCATGCTGTTTCTGTTTTTTCTGCAATACACTTCCGAAATGCTAACTGGCAGTAGGTGCTTATGTCTCTCTGTGTTGAGTTTCTTCACTGGTGTTCTGTTTTTTCTGAATACTTTCTTAATGTACAAGTGGCTCAAATTCGCTCATTTTGAGGCGGGAACCGGCGGACGTGCAACAACTTTAATCATAAGATAAACACAAAACAACAGTCTCCATCCGGAGCTCCTTCACGGGACTCCACACTTGTAAACACTCGCTGCATCGGACGTGGGGCTCTCACCTCCGCCCACACTCGACAGCGCTACCAAGTCTACCAATCACAGAGCTTGCGCTACGCGTACACGTTACATTTTTGAGAGGTGCGTCATCGTCGCCGATGGTCACAGCGAGGGGCTATGCGTCCACGCGTATGCTGCGCCGTAGCATACACGTGCTCTTGACGCAGAAGTATAAATCGGCCTTAACCCCGCTGTGTCTAGCTCCGCTCACGCTCCACCTATTTGCCCTTGTATGGTATGCCCCATTTGGTGCGATGACGCGCTAACAAAATGGCAACAGTTGGCCATGCCTACTGGTAGTTTCTTTTGGGGTAAAGTCTACATAGATATATACATTACATGTCGCCTACCCTACTGTTGTCTATTAAAAGGAATGCGTCAATAGAGCCGCCATTTTAGTACAGGGTAGCGCTCCTTTGAAATGAATGCAGGACCAAGGTGAAGTGGAGGACTGTGACCATCCAGAGCCAGAGATATACACATATATCTATGATCGGGAGTTTTCCCCAGCGGTCCGTATGCAAATATTTTTTTAAATTACGAAATATTATAATTTTACATCACTTTTCTACATTGATGGATGTGACCGCACGGGCATTCCTGACAAAGAGTGAGTGTTTGTGTGCATGGAAATGCCTTACCCTCCTTCCCTATTTAATTTGATCTAATCCATGTCCTGAAGCACACCTCCTCTCCTGCTTTCACTTCTCATTCTGACGGAGGGAGCGATTCGTTTGTGAATGAATCTCCGTTATGAACGACTCACTTAGCTGACAATAATACAAGTTTCTGGCAGCACAGCATCTTCTTGTCATATTTCATAACATTGTTTGCTTATTTTATTAAACAAACCTAGCATAAGCGTAGAATTTAGTGCGAGTTGGTACTACTTTGCCTTATGGACTGCAGTAAGAGACTGTATTATCATCAATAACATTACTTGTTAAGCACAAAAGTTCATAACATACAAAAACATAAAAAATGAAATCTTACCTATGAAATGTGATGACTTTGTGCTTTTTTTTCTTTGTTTGCTCGTTACTACACCTGTACACAGCGCTAAAGTCCTCACATTGACACATTGACACACTGTCTTGACTAGTGCGGTTGAATGACGTTTGTCCTAGGAGCTCTGTACCAACGTGGCGGCGCTATTGATGCATGCTCAGTGTCCCTATGTGATATCTAGTGTATATATCTATGTAAAGTCTAGATTAGATATGCGGCTGGCCGGAAGTGCGATATGCACATTAATATAGCAGAATTTTTTTAATGACACTCTATAACAATAATTAATATTTTACAGTAGTGTGACGGTTGGGTTTGGGTTGGGGTGGGGGTAGACTATAATAAAACACAATAAATAAGAAATGTAATAAATAACATAAATAATTCTCTTTAACTTCTGGCCGCAAACGTATCTGTTCTAGCAACAACCTTCTTTTGGGTTCTTCGTAAACCTATGGGTGACGTCAAAGATACTATGTCCATATCTTTTACAGTCTATGAGTAAAACCCTGATGCTGGGAAACACCAACACACTCTCCTATTCGCACACTACAATTTAGTTCATGCAATTGACCCTTTACTAAGCCCCGCCCTCCTTGGTTACTGTTGTTACGCTTGTCAAGCTTTCATGCCTGGCCAGGGCTCAACAGTGCGACCATTTCGCTCGCATTTGCAACTAAAAATAGACATGTGCGAACTGGAAATTTTATTTAGTCGAACATGTGCAATTTTCTTTTTTAATAAGCTCGATTGATGACTTAATTACCTCGGCCACGGTAAAACAACATGCTCTTCACGCTAACTTATGGTGACTGTAGCACATGCTGACACTATCAACAACGGCGCGTCCCTACTGATTTACTTCAGGAGGGTGCTAAAATGGCGGGTTGAGCAGACGTTCCCAAAGTTCCCAAAAGTTTGTTAAAAAGTGTTAATTTCCCATCTTTTTTGCTTAAAATGTCTTCACAAAAGCTGGTTAAACCTGCCAAGTTAAAGCTAGATCCTAAAGGGAGGGATTCGATGCCTACCGTCGAAAGAAAAGATGTGACTAAAGCATCGGAACATGATTACGCAATGGAGGTCACGGTCCAAAATAAAAGGGAACAGGGAGATGGATCCCTTCCATCAACCCTATGTAAAACTTCAACAGAAAAAAGAGCTAAGGCATCATTGGATGATAGCGAGAAAACAGAAATTTCCAACGAAACTATATTAGAAGCGATTCTAAATTTGGAACAAACTAATTTTCTAATTTTGCAAGCGAAACAAAGTACCGTCATGATTGCAAGCTTATCGAAGGCGATTCAATTCAACACAGAAGAGGTGAAAGAGTGCAAGTAAAGGGTCAAAGAGCTGGAGACGCAAAATGAGCATTTCCGTCAGGAAAATCGTGAGCTGCAAGACAAAATTCGCAAGAAAGGTACAGAATAAGGTACGTACGTATTACGTATTCAAGGCATAGAAGAAAAAAAAGAAGAAAACATCAGATCGGTAGTCATTCAAATACTCTGCAAAATTGCTCCTGATGTGGAGACAAAGTTGGAGGACGCCGTTGATATTGTGCACAGACTCGGAAAAAAGACGGACAACAGGAACAGAAATGTCATAGTTCTGTTTGCTCAGAGGCAAATGAAGGAGGAAATCTGGCGAAGAAGTAAAGATTTAGCGGGTTGCAAAGCTGAATCAATCCGGTTTGCGGAGATGCTTCCTAGAGAGAATTTGGAGGTAAGACGTAAACTTTGGCCTCAAATTGAACAAGCAAGAAGAAAAGGCAAAAGAGCTTTTTTTCGCGGTCCACATGGTTTCATTGAAGGTCGCCGGATTGCTGCCGACTAAGGATACTGGTGCGTCAAATAATGGGAAACAGTTCATGGGAACAATAAAGCTTTATTTGTAAGTCACTGTTCAAGGAGAGAATTTATCTATAGTTATTGCTATATTCTCTATTTACGTGTTCTTTATTTTGGTTAATTTTAATGGTTAAAGACAAAATAGTTTTTGCTTCGTTGAATGTTAGGGGCTTAAAAGACATTGTTAAAAAAAAGCTTTTTTTTATTCTGTAAAGGGCAAAAAGCACATTGTAAGTTTTTGCAAGAGACTTGGATGGCTCTTTTTGAACTAAGCAATGGGGTGACAAAATGTTTTTTTAGTCATGGCTCTAATCGTTCTGGAGGAGTGGCAATATGTTTGAACAAATGTCCTGGTGAAGTCGTTTCTCATAAAGCTGATGGAAATGGTCACTGGATAATGGTGATATTGAAAATTGATACACTTCTCTTCATTTTGATTAATGTTTATGGGTTTAATTGTGCATCACAAAATAGCAAATTAGTTGAGGATTTATCTAATTTAATTTCAGAAACAAAAGGGTTGTTCCATTCGGAGAATGTCATAGTAGGTGGGGATTGGAACATGGCTCCTAATGAGTGGAAAGATGGCCTCCCAGATTTAATAGGCAGCAGTTGAATATTACAGTCGATTCTATGAAAAATAAAAAACAATTTGAACGATGTATGGAGAATTTTGAATCCTGAAATTGAATGTTTTTCCTGGAGTAGACCTAATGGTGAGAGTAAATCCAGAATTGATTATTGGATGGTAAGTGATAATATTCTCCAATATGCTTCTCAATCAAATATTATTAAAGCTCCATTGACTGATCATTGTATGATAAATCTCACTTTAGAACCCCCACATAAACATTTTAGAAACAAAGGATATTGGAAATTTAACGCAGCTCTTCTGCAAAATGAAGAATTTTGCATTAGGATTAAAGAATTAATAAGGAAGATTGAGTTAAATTATGCTTTAGATTGTAATATTAGAAAATGGGAGGTTTTTTTTTCTAGAAATAAAAAAAAAAATAAAATAAACAAAGAAAAGACAAGGTATGAGCATGATTTAATTAGAGAAATAAGTAGGTACTGTAGTAAACCCCTATTAGAGATTGAAGAAAAAAACAAAGTGATGGAGCTTCAAAACAAATTGGATCATCTCTATTTGGAAAGAGCAAAAGGTGCTTATGTAAGATCTCGGGCCAGGTGGATTGAGGAAGGTGAAAAAACTCAGCATATTTTAGTAATTTAGGAAAGAATAGACAACAAAAACATTAAATTAATAGTTTAATGATTAACGACGAGGAATGTAAAGATCCAAAGGAAATTGAAAAAGAAGTGTTTATGTTTTATTCTAAATTATATTCTTCAGACTTTTCTTCAGAGAAAGCAGACATTTTCTTTGCAAAAATACAGAAGATGATTCCTAATATTGAGCTGTCCTTTAAGATATTGTGATTCTGATCTTAAAATTGAGGAATTGGATTTAGTAGCCCAAAAAATTTCTTTAAATAAATCTCCAGGGACAGATGGGCTCACAAATAATTTTTACAAATTCTTCTGGGAGGCTCTGAGAAAATGATTATTTAATGTCTTAAAAGAATGCATTTTAAAAAAAGAGCTGATTGAAAGTATGAAGCAAGGTCTAATTACCTTAATCCCTAAAGCGGGTAAAGATAAAAGAGTTTTAGATAATCTGAGGCCTATCACTTTACTAAACACAGATTTTAAAATTTTTTGAGGAGCTATAACAGCTAGACTTAAAAAAGGTATTTCATCCATAATTAGTGAGACACAGTCAGATTTTTTGAAAGGAAGATCAATCCATAACAACATTTGACTGGTCCTAGATTTAATTGATTATAGTGATCTGGTTCAAGAACCTGGGATTATAGTTTTTTTAGATTTTTATAAAGCATTTGATGCTGTGGAGCATCCATTTATTTTGAGAAGCTCAAAATATTTTGGATATGGCTTAAAGTTTATAAGTTTAATTGAAATGCTATATAATGGAATTAATAGCTCTGTCACTCTTGGAAATGAAACTTGTACACGATTACCAATTAACAGGGGGATTCGACAAGGGTGTGGTAGCTCTCCATTATTGTTTATAATGGCTGTTGAATTATTATCTGTATTGATAAAAAATTATGGAATTGTAGGTTTATCGTTGACAGATGAAAAAATTATTATAAGTCAGTTTGCAGACGATACAACTTTATTTTTAAAAAACGATCAGCAAATTCCTCTGGCTTTACATGCCATTAAACTGTTCTCAAACGCTTCAGGGCTTTATCTAAATTTGAACAAATGTGAAATTTTATCGCTACAGGATTCTTCTTTACAGTCATTATATAATACTCAAATTAAGAAAGAAGTTAAATATTTAGGTATTTTTATTTCTAAAGACAGAGAAATGATGGAAAAAAAATATGTGGAATAATATAGACAAATGTAAATCCATATTAGATCGATGGTTACAAAGAGGTCTCTCAATTTTTGGAAGAACCCTTTTGTCCAAAATGGAAAGTTTGTCTAGGTTTATTTACTCTGCCTTTACTTTGTCCATTTCATCCAGAATGATTAAAGCTATCAATAAATTAAATGTTTGTTTTATTTGGAGAAATAAGTGCCATTACATTAGAAAAGATGACACGATTAGGAAATCTGAAGATGGAGGCGTAAACGCGATTGATTTTGATATTATGAATGGTGTTTTGAAATTGAAATGGTTAAAATCATTTATTCAAAATAGTCACTCCTTTTGGTCTATTGTCCCTAATATAATTTTTTAAAAAATGGGGGGAATTAACTTTTTTCTTCGTTGTGATTTTGAGTGTTCTGCGTTGCCAGTGAAACTTTCTAATTTCCATCAGCAAGTGTTGCTTTATTGGAAAATGCTGTTCAAGCATAATTTCAGCCCTCACAACACTCCTGTTTGGAACAATAGATGTGTAAAAATTGGTAGAAAGTCAGTATTTTTTGAGGAATGGAATACTATTCCTACTATTTCTAATACTAAAATAGGAATTTGGGCAGTTGCACATTTTTTGGACGATAATGGCATTTTGCTACTGCATGGAGAGTTTTGTGAGAAATTGTAGCTGCAATGTACTGTAAAGCTTTATAATACAATGATTAGGGCCATTCCAGTAGCTTTAAGATTATTAGTTAAAGAATATATTTTATATTCCCCAACTTCTCCAAAATTGAGGCAACTGTCTGTCAATGGTTATACTTTCTGTGATAGCAAATGCACTAACAAAATCATTAGGAACTTAATTTTAGTCACAATTTCCAAATCTAATTAGAAGAGAATTCCTATTTAAAGGCTTTAACAATGTTGAAATTAAAAGAATAAGGAATGATTATTTGTCTTTTCCTCTTCCTCCTAAAGTTAAGGAGGTGAGCTTTAAAATATTGTATGAGATTTATCCTACTAATATTTTTTAAGATTGAAATTTAATTTAGATTTGAATAATTGTGTTTTTTTGCGAAAAAGAGATAGAGAGTTTGGAACATCATTTTTTTTTTATTGTGACATGGTGCTTCCCTTTTGGTCAGGGGTACAGACGTGGTTATGGTCCAGGAATATACATTTCCCTCCCCTCACTGCAAGGACAGTTAAGTTTGGTATCTTCCTTGAAAACAAAGACTTTCATTTTGTTGTCAATGTTCTATTATGTTTTGGAAAATTCTTTATTCACAAATGCAGATGGTTCAAATCTACTCCTAACTTTAATCAGTGGTTAAATGAGGTAATCTGTAAAATTGGTGAATGATAAAAAAGGCCTTAAGCTTATGTCTTTTCTGGATTTTTATAAGCTTATTTAATCTTCAAAGCCCCTTTTATTATTATTTTTATTTAATTATTTGTATCTTTTATTGCAATTTAGTTAGTTATTTTTTTATTCCTAAGATGCATGTTTGCCTATTCTATTACTCAACCTTGAGATGATAATATGTAATATTGTAAGTATGTACCATTTTGTTTGTATGTTCAGCTTGATACAATAAAAAAAAGTCCAGTTAAAAAAAAAAAGATGTATTTACTTCACGTCAAGCGGTCTTTATATTGTTTTGTATACGTTGCTAAGCAACGAATGGCACCGAATGGCGGCATGTCGCACAACGTGCGAGCCTTATAGAAAACGTCTACAATTCGGCCATGAATGGCATATCGTGGCACATCCAGTGTGAGACCCAATTCAACACCAGCGCGAGAAACTGAAAACACTCCGCCACAGACTTACGTGCTATGCTGACCCACAGAGATGCACTGGCTCGCGCTGGATACAGAACTGCTGTTCTGACTTTGGTAGCAGCTTTGACGAGAGCGTGAGGACAAGCGGAAAAAAGTAGACTGACCCAGCTTATTATTTGGGGTGACAATACATCCTCTCATAAATACATGCTTTCACTTTCGATATTAATTGTATTAGTTTTTGCATTACTTTATTCGCAAACTTTGGCCGGTGCGTCTCAATCCCTCAGCAGCACCACGACTACAGCAGAGAGAGAGAGAGAGAAAGAGAGAGAAAGAGAGAGAGAGAGAGAGAGAGAGAGAGAGAGAGAGAGAGAGAGAG
>CAIGQZ010032151.1:2032002-2059111 GCA_903798205.1 Danio tinwini
TGTATGTATGTATGTATGTATGTATATATATATATTTTTTTTTTGGTCATTTTGTTTTTTTCTGTATTAATTATTGTGAGTTCCCATTATTTTGAGCTTCACTTCTGTTGCAATCGGGATAAATCTCTAGACTGCAACTAGCTCTAAAATGAAGTTGGTCAATGATTCTGCTGTTCTAACGTCAGCTGCAGATGTAAAGGAATGGTGGAAGAAAGTAGTTTCAGATATAAAAGGATTTTTAGACTTTTGCCTGCGGCCTTGCCTCAACCAGTACCGATATACAGCCATATATTAACTGCTACGAGTGTGATATTGCTTATATATTAGGGCTGTAATGGATCACGGTTGATCCGTGATCCGTACAGATCCCTACCCACAGTTCGGAGCACACGTAACCTGCGGATTAACAACTTTTTTTAATATTTAGGTTAATCCAACATTTAGAACAATTGCAGAGAGGTTGCCTCTCGCGTCATTCAAACCACATGCATGAAAGCATGTTGGCTTCTCTGTAAAATATAATGATATCAAGTTGTGGTGGGACCTACCTAAATGCTTTCTTAGGTTATTAATTGAAGTAGTTTTCTGTCACTGTTTGTTTAGCCTGCATTAATGCATTCAGTGTAAACCTGCACAATTAAACATTAAAAGATTGTGATCTCAATTCAAACCTGTGCAACATGAAAGATACATGATAATGGTTTACACGTTTATTAATCCTTCGAAGTGCAGCATTCAAATCTGCGTTTGATCGAGAGTGATTCAGTTTTTACACTTTTTTCAGTCACAATTAAACAATTAAATAACACAGAAGTACAGAAATAACAGTTCATAGTTCAGATATAAACACTGATGTTTATGGTAAAGATTAAAATCACAGTTTAATGGAACTTGCCGCTGGTGACTGTTGTAGCAATTACATTGTGCAATCAATGGGTGGCAACAAACAACCATCAACATTGTGTCACTGAATAGGTTTTTAAAAAATGATACACCTATAATGAAACAAAGTTTTATGTGTGAATTGTTAAATCATTAATTAAAAATAAATACATGTTGTACAAGATGTTAGATTTCTATATTTATCATTATCAGCAACAGTACCACAGATCATTTTTTGTATTGAATATTTCCCTTTTTTCATCTGGTTCTTTATTTTTATGAAAATTACAGGTTCTAAGTTATGTTTGTTAAAAGCAATAGTTTTGCAGTCAAATTTTTGTATAAATGGAAAGCAATTGACATTTTGTCTACTCCCAATAAATAAATATATATATATATTTAATAAATATTTAATAAATATGTACATTTAATAAATAATTATTATTTTTTTAAGTTGTCAATTTATTTATTTATAAATGTAAATGTTAAATTTAAAAAAACAATACAATGTTAATTAAATAAATTATATTAACAAAGCTCTTTTACTTACAGTACATCTAGAAAATGCACAGGCACACATCCTCTTTGAAGCTAATTTATTTCCACTTGATTGAATGTTGTATTGTAATAGTGGAAATGGGAATTTTAAATACTTTATCTGTATCTTAAAAGACACTTTAAATGTTTTGATGCATATCAGAAATGTACTCAATACTCTTACTGGACTCTATACAGAAGTTGTAATTCTACCACTGTGCTCCTGTGACAATGTAATGGTTGGATTCTTCTGTGTTTGTGCTCACCCAGGTGTGCTAAAATGTAAACATGAACGAACGTATTCTATAGATATATAGATTTGAGGTGCCTATCATTTTGTCTACTGTGTTATAAAGAAAAACATTTATTCTTAATGGGAATAAATATTACTTAACTAATTAATATCCACTTTACACATTTGTTTTCTTGTAATATTCATTTAAATATTAGAAACAAATAACAAAAAAACCTACAATGTTTAACAAAATTAAATGCTCTCACCTCTAACAAGTAGCTTTTCATGTCAAGGCCACACATGGGAAACTCTACATAGGTGTCAACCTTATTCCTCAGAAACGCTGTCCAGTGGAACCTCTTCAAATGTAGACAAAGCACCTGAACCGGGATATGACATCATATAGCTGAAAAACTATGGACAACATATTACTGAAAAATTTATATTGATATATTTCTGTTACCTTGGGCAGTTTCTGGATCCAGAATTTCTTGGTGGACTTCTGTCGCTTTTTGCACTTGTGACACATGTACAGCTCGGTTTCATCGAGTTCCTCAAGGTCTGTGAAACTACGAAGACAATCTGTAACCAGCAGAAAAACTAAATACACTGCCTAAAATTAACCAAACTGCAGCAACTTAGTTTTAAATAGTCGTTTACCACTCAAAGTGCACGTTGGCCCCGGTTCTTGGTCCTTTGTGGTTTTGATTCTGAATTGATTGGGAATGTCAAGTGAAAGATCTGGAGGAGAATAAGATATGTAACCTTTTCCAACAATGGTTACAAAAGTCAAGTTTTTCGGAATTTATGCTCACCTAGGAATGGATCAAATTTCCGAGACTCCGTGCCACATATCAAGCAATACACCTCATTCTGTAGAACGCCACCAAACACAGATGTAACAATAGTGGATGTCCCATTTCTAAAAACAATTGCAGAATTGCTCTACATTATTACACAAACATACACAAGTACTGTTCATCAGGCCTTTGTGTAAGAATGCCTACTTTGTCTATTCAGACCAGGATTAATCTGCCATTTTGTTCAGCACAATCCACTGAGCACACCACAACAATGCACTTCCTTTTCAATAACCCCAGCAAATTCATTCAGGTCACCCTCGACTCTGGCCTTCCTCACTTGTCTGCAGCTATTAATACAAACACAACAGGGTGGCTCTGCCTCTAGCAGCAGGCAAGTGTGGGAACAGCCATCTCTGTTTGAAACAGACCTCCCTCTGTGTGCCATAAAGAGTTATCTTTATCACTGCTGCCCACATACTCACTAAACTAGCAGACAAGATAGGGAATGATAGGTGGCCTGCTGAGAGAGACCTAGCTCAAATTAGAAACTTGCCCTGAACCATCTGTGTGCTGCTTTGACTAGAAAAAAAAGTTGAAATGAAGACTGGAGCTTTTTTGTGTGCCAGTGTGGTAGTTAAAAAATGCTGAGTGTTTCAAAATGTTCAACCAGCAACATGCAGATGCATTTCCAAAATCTCTGAAAAAATGACAAACGTCAGACCAGAGGCAAGTCATTCACTTTCAAAGTACAGTGTTACAGGTGATTTAACCATATATGTGTGCAGAATATTCAGATCCTGCTTTAGCTTTGGATGCACGGTGTGGCAGACACATGGGTGTGGTTTCAGCATCGCGATGAAGACCACTCCCTCACCTCAATCAGCATGTCAATCGGGGACAGTTAGCGGAGCTTGCAAGGGCAGAGCAGGCAGTCGATCCTCTCTCAGATGCCCCACCCCCCGGAGCCCTTAACGCCATACCATCTCCTACCCAAACTCGGTGACCTGGATGATGTCTAGGTGTACCTGCGGAGTTGAGGCGCTGGCAGCCAAAGAGGCGCGGGATAGGAAGCAGTGAGTCCAGCTCCTGCCCATCTACATGACGGGGGAGGGCCAGCTGGCCTATCACTCCCTCTAGCCCCAACTTCATCAGGACATTTAAAAGAGAGATCCTGCCTTGAGTACCAGCAGTGGACATTTGATGAGTGCCGTCCGGCCAGGATGCAAGAGTGAGTGGTGATTGACCGCCTACTGCAGGTACTGCCTTACCGACTACGTCATCTGTTTATGCTTCGCAGCCCCACCAGCTCGACAGAACTTCTGGGGGCACTGGAGCTAAGGGAGGCAACTGAAGCCCAGGAGGCCAGTGAGAGGGACAGTTGGTCTAAGAGAAATACTACCGGCTAAGACTGGAAGCAGAGGTGCGACAGGTCTGTAGCCTTCTGTCAGTGCACCTCTCTTCATCACCCTCCCCCCAAACCACCAGCGCTGCCACCCATCATCTGGGTGCCCTTTAGCCACACTGGTTTGGTCCAGGTGAGGCAATGTGTCAGACCTGCCAGTGTGGTTTCAGTTGCCATGGAAATTACTATCACTCCCTCACCTCAATCAGTTTGTCGATTGGGGTCAGGTGGGGCTTATCAGGAGAGAGGAATATACAACGCAAGGAAAAAGCAAGGAGAGCGGGGATTTCACTGTCTCTGTGTCCATATGATCTCTTATCTCTCAACAACTAAACTTCTGCACACAGCCAAGACTGTATTAACAACCCATTCACATTTGATGTAGTTTATATGCGGCAAGAATTTACCAATCTTCCCCACAAAAATGTTGTTCATTAACACTTAACATTATTGTAAACACCATGGTTTTGCATAAGACTGGATATCAGATCACATCATATCACATATCAATTTTAATTTAAAACCACGTCAGTTACAAAGGCTACTTCCATGGCAAGAGCAATTCATTAAAACAAATACAATGGAAAAACAACTAACAAATAAAAAAATGTTTAAGGTTAATATATAATAAAAAACTTTTCCTGGTAAAACTTTGCTGAATGTCACTTTAGGTGTACTTAATAAAGAAAAAAACCTTCTGCAGTGATCAAAAGAGAGACAGTGCAATTAAAAATGTTTTACAGTGAGAGGAATATTGCACTGAGTGAGGTCTCACTTGTCCAAGCTAAGGTGGATGTGTAAGTAGAAACAATACATGCATGTTTAGAGGGGTATCGTACATGAAGCATTTGCTCTCTGAGGCATGATTGGATTCATCGGAGGTCACAGCAGGACTGGGTGACCCATTCTTGTTTCCCTGCATCTCTCGGTGCAGATGATCCAGCAGGTAACGCAAGAACTCATGTGCATCCTGTTGTTGGTAGCCCCTGCATTAATAATAATAATAATAATAATTCAAACACAATCCTATTTACTTTCTTTAAGATATACTTGGTATTTTTTATTGACTGACAAGAACATAGTATATATCTATTTTTAATTGTTTTGAAATATACAATTGATGACATCACAAGGCCAGACATTATTACAGACATTATTACAGAAACAATATTGCAAGACACTTTTAGTTTTAACAAACAGAACTTAGAAGCTGTCACTTTAATAAAAATAAAATGAAGAAATAATCAGCTGAATAAAATAAATTGTATAATATTCAGTACTGTGAAAAATTCACTGTTACTGCTGTTGCTGATAATGCTAAATGTAAAAATCTAACATTATAATTTGTACAACCCATATTTATTTTTAGTCTCATTTTAAATAAATGATTCAGTTATTTACTCATAAAACTTCATGTTTCATTGCTATAGGATTACATTTGAAGAATTATTCAGTGTCATGTTTTTGATGTCTGGTTGTCACCACCTTTTGGTTAAATAATGTAATTGCTGCCTACAACTTTCATTTTTGAGTATCAAGTTATATGATGGGTTTTTAATCTTAACCATAAACAATAGTGGTTTTATCTAAACTATAAACTGTTATTCCAGTACTTCTGTGTTATTTGACTGTTTGTAACTTCATAATTAACTCAAGACTAAAAACTGAATTTCTTAGGAATAATAAACAAATGCAAATCACCACCATTTATAATTTATGTTGCGTGGGTGTTGAGATCCCGATCTTTTAATGATTAATTGTGCAGCTTACACTAAATGCATTGATGCAGGCTAAACAAGTACTGACAGAAAACACCTTTAATAAACTAATAACCAACCACATCCTGAATAACCTACCAAAACAAGATTACAAAATCAAGAATTTTTAAGATTTTATTATTTAAAACAAAAAGTCTAAACGAGTCATTTACCATTTTAAATTACAGAACTTTAGTGATACACAAAATAATATGAAACCTAGTATATTCCATAAAAGATGAGTTTGACAAATCCAAATGAAAAATTGCAACAACTTGTGCAGCTGTGTAATTTTATGGTACCTGAAACTTGGCATTATTTTCCAGATGACATAAAAGAGAGCATCTGGGCTGAAAGCAGTCTGACTTCCTTGCCAAAGCGAACAGAGAGTTTTCCTGAACTCTTCAACCAGAGATCTGCACAACAGGGCAGAGAAATATAGCCATTGTAATGGACACCATATGGACTCTAATATATCTGTGCGACTACAGAGGATTATACTGTGTGACAAGTGGTTATCAAAATGTTAAATTAAATCATAAAATTTAAGCCTTCATCATGTTAAGAATTTTTTGCTAGGTCAACACCAGCTAATGTACAAATTTTATATAAAAGTAAAAATTGTATATAAATATGTTTACATAGAAAGACATGCCAAATATCAGAATTTCCTTAAACCACCCCTCCCTTCTGTTTGCCATTTAATGGAGAGGACCTTACACACTGCTGTCCCCCTGACTTCTGGTGTGGTACATTCTCCTTCCTGCCGTTTTCCCACTTCGTAAGGCCACTGAGGGCAACTCCTTGAAATAACAGCTGAAAACCTGGATATTACTGGAGACAGGAAAAAAAAAAAAAAAAAGGGTTTAACTAAACAGATGTCTCTCACAACTTTTGGTGTGTCTTTCCAAACATCATTGTAACACTGACAAATTGCCAGAATATTACAGGGAGTGCAGAATTATTAGGAAAGTTGTATTTTTGAGCATTAATTTTATTATTGAACAACAACCATGTTCTCAATGGACCCAAAAAACTCAATATCAAAGCTGAATATTTTTGGAAGTAGTTTTTAGTTTGTTTTTAGTTTTAGCTATTTTAGGAGGATATCTGTGTGTGCAGGTGACTATTACTGTGCATAATTATTAGGCAACTTAACAAAAAACAAATATATTTCAATTATTTATTTTCACCAGTGAAACCAATATAACATCTCAACATTTACAAATATACATTTCTGACATTCAAAAACAAAACAAAAACAAATCAGTGACCAATTTAGCCACCTTTCTTTGCAAGGACACTCAAAAGCCTGCCATCCATGGATCTGTCAGTGTTTTGATCTGTACACCATCAACATTGCATGCAGCAGCAACCACAGCCTCCCAGACACTGTTCAAAAAGGTATACTGTTTTCCCTCCTTGTAAATCTCACATTTGATGATGGACCACAGGTTCTCTATGGGGTTCAGATCAGGTGAACAAGGAGGCCATGTCATTAGTTTTTCTTCTTTTAGACCCTTTCTTGCCAGCCACGCTGTGGAGTACTTGGACGCGTGTGATGGAGTATTGTCCTGCATGAAAATCATGTTTTTCTTAAAGGATGCAGACTTCTTCCTGTACCACTGCTTGAAGGTGTCTTCCAGAAACTGGCAGTAGGACTGGAGGTTGAGCTTGACTCCATCCTCAACCCGAAAAGGCCCCACAAGCTCATCTTTGATGATACCAGCCCAAACCAGTACTCCACCTCCACCTTGCTGGCATCTGAGTCGGACTGGAGCTCTCTGCCCTTTACCGATCCAGCCACTTGCCCATCCATCTGGCCCATCAAGACTCACTCTCATTTCATCAGTCCATAAAACCTTAGAAAAATCAGTCTTGAGATATTTCTTGGCCCAGTCTTGACGTCTCAGCTTGTGTGTCTTGTTCAGTGGTGGTCGTTTTTCAGCCTCTCTTACCTTGGCCATGTCTCTGAGTATTGCACAACTGCACGCTTGACTTTTCTCAGTTCATGGGCAGTTATTTTGCGCCTTGGTTTTTCCACACGCTTCTTGCAACCCTGTTGACTATTTTAAATGAAACGCTTGATTGTTCGATGATCATGTTTCAGAAGCTTGGCAATATTAAGAGTGCTGCATCCCTCTGGAAGATATCTCAATACTTTTGACTTTTCGGAGCCTGTCAAGTCCTTCTTTTGACCCATTTTGCCAAAGGAAAGGAAGTTGCCTAATAATTATGCACACATAATATAGGGTGTTGATGTCATTAGACCACACCCCTTCTCATTATATAGATGCACATTACCTAATATGCTTAATTGGTAGTAGGCTTTCGAGCCTTTACAGCTTGGAGCAAGACAACATGCATAAAGAGGATGATGTGGTCAAAATACTCATTTGCCAAATAATTCTGCACTCCCTGTATAGAATTCTGCCAATGCAGTCTTCTTACAAGGATTATGCCCAGCAAATTTGTGCAAATGTAAATGTTTTCCTTTGAGTTAGATTTAATTCCCATTATCCAAGCTTTAAAATAATAAATTTAAGATTTTCAAGCAGCACTCAATTTGTTTAAATTTAAGTGACAATCATACTGATTTGAGTTGGCATCAATATGCCATGTGCGTATAATTCTACATGAATTACATATCTAAAACTATGCCAAAGAGCTGCCAAAATAATACCATTTAAACCTGAGAACAAGAATATAAGGTCACTTTTTAATGTCTCTTTAGTCTCTTAAATATATTAGTCTCTTGATTGTTAAAAAAAACAATAATAATGAAATATTATTGGAACTTAAAATAAGTGTTCCATTTTAACTAATTTCTCCTGTAATTAGTGCTCAAGAACAGTTCTGATTATTATTATGAATGTGGAAACCAGCTGTAATGGTTAATATGTTTAAAGATACTTTGAAAAAACAGAATGGTTAAAAACAGCATTTGTTTTAACTAAATGTAAAGTCAAACATAAACATATTCTTGCTGCATAAAAATATACATTACCTTAAAAAATCTTACTGACTGCAAACGTTTGAACAGTAGTTTAACTTCAGTAAAAATAATGCTTTCTCTAACTAGTCTAGTCAAAAATGCTGGTTCAGTGGTTTATAGGATATTTGGCAGGTAGGGATGCTCATTGTGGTTAATTTTGCAAACCAAAACTAAATATTAACAGTTAACATCTGAGATTAATATTAAATTACTATATATATTTTTTTTTCAATTGACGTGTCTTTTGTGTCCGACACATTAAATATTGCATTTTAAAATACTGATGTATTTTAACATGCAAACATATTAACAACAGAACATATCTTCACGCAACTGCAATGTGTTTTCAACAGCATAGAAAAAAAAGAATAAACTAAATAAAAAGAATAAAATAAATAGTCCTGCCCCTAGATATTTTTCACTTAAACGGCAAATTTAGATTACCAAACGAAAACACTGACTGAATATTTTAAGAACCAGCATAGGCAGTTTTTATCCCATTATATGTTATTATTTTCTTCTGTCAAATAAAAATAGCAGGCTATGCTCAAATCAACCGCTCCACAAAAAATACAGCGCATCCAGAAAGTATTCATATCGCTTCACTTTTTCCACATTTTTTATATGTTATAGCCTTATTCCAAAATTGATTGAATTAATTTATTTCCTCAACATTCTATACACAATACCCCATAATGACAATCTGAAAAAAAAATTAATTGTTGCAAATGTATTAAAAATAAAAAAACCTGAAAAATCACATGTACATATGTATTCACAGCCTTTGTCAATACTTTGTTCATGCACCTTTGGCAGCAATTACAGCCTAAACTCTATTTGAAAATAATGCCGCAAGCTTGGTACACCTGTCTTTGGGAATTTTTGCCCATTCCTCTTTGCAGTACCTCTCAAGCTCTATCAAGCTCTATTTTCAGATCTCTCCAGAGATGTTCAATAAGAATTAGGTCTGGGTTCTGGCTGGGCCACTCAAAGACATTCACCGAGTTGTTGTCGTGAAGCCACTCCATTGATATTTTGGCAGTGTGCTTTGGCTCACTGTCCTGCTGGAAGATGAACCATCTCACCAGTCTGTGGTCAAGAGCACTCTGAAGCAGGTTTTCATTCAGGATGTTTATGTATATTGCTGCATTCATCTTTCCCTCTATCCTCACTAGTCTTCCAGTTCCTGCTGCTGAAAAACATCACCACAGCATGATGCTGCCACCACCATGCTTCACTGTAGGGATGGTATTAGCCTGGTGATGAGCGGTGCCTGGTTTTCTCCAAACATAACACCTGGCATTCACACCAAAGAGTTAAATTTTAGTCTCATCAGACCAGAGAATTTTGTTTCTTATGGTCTGAGTCCTTCAGATGCCTTTTGACAAAATCCAGGCGGGGAGTGGCTTCTGTCTGGCCACTCGACCATACAGGCCTGATTGGTGGATTGCTGCACAGATGGTTGTCCATCTGTAAGGTTGTTCTCTCTCCACAGAAGAATGCTGGAGCTCAGACAGAGTGACCATCGAGTTATTGATCACCTACCTGACTAAGGCCCTCTTCCCGATTACTCAGCTTAGATGGCCGGCCAGCACTAGGAAGAGTCCTTGTGGTTCCAAACATCTTCCACTTATGGATAATGGAGGCCACTGTGTTCATTGGAACTTTTAGAGCAGCAGAAATGTTTCTATAACCTTCCCCAGCCTTGTGCCTCGAGACAATCCTGTCTTGGAGGTCTACAGACAATTCTTTTGTCTTCATGCTTGGTTTGTGCTTTGACATGGACTGTCAACCCTGGGACCCTATATAGACAGGTGTATGCCTTTTCAAATCATGTTCAATCAACTGTATTTACCTCAAGTGAACTCCAATTAAGTTGCTAAAACATCACAAGAATGATCAGTGGAAACGGAATGTACCTGAGCTCAATTTAGAGCTTCACGGCAAAGGCTGTGAATACTTATGTACGTGTGATTTAAGGTTTTTTATTTTTAATAAATTTTCAACAATTTCAAAAAATCTTTTTTTCACATTGCCATTATGGGATATTGTGTGTAGAATTTTGAGGAAATAAATGTTAATAAATGTTGGGCGCAGATACATTTTTTTATCTAGATTAATCTCACTGTAATCTTGGATTTAAGATTGATTACTCTAGATTAAAGTGGCTCATTTGAATTCTGCCGAAGGCATTTAGAATATGTGTGCTAACCAAATAATGACTAAAAATAAGTCTTTGAGAACGGGTTTCTCAAGCCAGGTGGCGCATTAGACCAGGGGCTCATCTCCTGTTTCCAAAATGCATCACAAACTGCTTGAGAACTGTTCTACTATGATAATTGGTGATGAAAATAAATTGTTTAATAAGATGTACTTGTGTTTACTAACTGTTTATTCAGTTAAACATGAATTTTTAACTGTAGGCCTACATAAACTCGAAACAGCAATTTTTGATTACCTTAATTTGACTGAAGTCATAACTAAACTAAACAGAAATGGAATTAAGATGTGGAGTATGCATATATTAGTGGCATTATTGAAGTAAACACCGCAATTAAACTAAAACCGTCATGTAGGACTTCTCCATATTTTCTGACAAGATCCACACACGCGGCTGTCAGTAAAGAACCGCACGCACACACACATCACAAAATGCAGAAGTTTTTTTCTTTTCATTTGGCTTGCGTTATTAAATTCCATAACCAGTCGTTACTCCTTATTTGCGCCTAATACCCCAGTTTGTCACGGGGCATGCATGAAATGTTCATGAGTGAATGTGAAACTGCCGAACTGCAGTTAAAGTCACCCAAAATTACAGGAAACTCTTACATGAAAGCACTTCACGTAAGCAGCTTAATTATATTACTGTCTATTATGGCAAATAACTAGATTACAGATATCCATGTAAGCATAGTCAGTAGTGTCTTTAAAGTAAGTGAAAGATCCAGAAGGGCATCCTGCTGATTTGATTCAGCATGGCAATTTATTGTCAGACGGCTCACCGGTTTGACTTTCATTCAACGTCATTCATTTTAAAAAGCACCCACTCCATTTTACTTGTATATGTTTTACTCAAACGCATAAACTCTACAGGTGCCTGATAGTTAGATGTGGAGCTAAAATTAATCAGAGTCACTCTAGTGAACTGCAACCATGTAAGCATGTCACGTTTGACGTGGTAATTTCACAGTAGGAATACACACAGGTTCGAAGACTCGTTCTCACAGTGCAATTTGCCCAGGTATACATCCATGCTAATATATCAAGATGAAAGGCATCATAGGTTGCGTAGAATAGATCCAGCTCCCAAACCAACTTTGATAATAGATTAACAGCGATATATATATATTTTTTAAATCGCCCGATAAGAGTCTCGCGTTAACGCAGCACGTTAACGCCAATAACAGCCCACCACTAATAAGAACTATTAATGACTGCAATATTCCAAATAGAAAAAAGGTTGGTTTGTTGGTTGTACACTAAATAATTACAACTTTAGCCTATTTGTTGTGTTCATGAGCAGTGCCAGAGCACACTCTGACGGAGAGAAAACCCTGATGCTCTGACTTGTGGTCGTCTTGTTTCCAAAGCAGAGCACATTTCAGAAAGTTTTGTTTTGCGGCTTCTTTCTCCAATAGTGCAAATAAACAGAAATGTTTATGACACAGATCCTGGACAGAGGCAATAAGCATCAGTGCTAGTTTGGCATCAACATCTTTGTCAAACTGTGACCAGCAATATCCTTCTTTCATTTTGCTTCTTTGGCAAAATATGTCTGTAGGTACATGTGATTGCACGTGTTACTGTCCCATGATGTAACAAATTTGCATTTCACATTTATGTAGCCGATAAAAATTTTTTATTATAATATTTTGTAATCATTTAACTGATACCATTAATCGGTTAAAAATGTACCCTTTCGTTTAACGGTGAATCGGTTGTTTTGAGCAACCTTATTGGGAAGGGCTATTTAGTTTGCCAGGCCAGCCTGGCCAGTTTAAAGCTGCTGTGAGCAGGTAGATTGCCTAATCCATCCTCTTGCTGCCCACCAAGTTCAACTTCAGCCAGCTGACTGGCCACAGAGGCACCAACATAGGTTCAGGGGAGACATTTAACCATGACTGGTTGGGCCACCCACACCCTGCCAGGCTATGCAATATCAACTGCCCTTGGCTCAGGGTCATGAAGGCTGCTCTTACCTCAGAGACTGGAGAATGGCATTCATAAAGCAGGTGTTGCCCAGATTGCGAAGGCCTGTTGCACATTGCACTAGAGCGCCCTCCTGTGTGTTTACATTTAAAAATAAAAAGGAAAAAACATTTATATACATTCTATTCATTCACTGATTATATTTACCTTATAATGAAAACACATAATTGTAGAATAATATTACAGTACAGGCAGTAATACTGTGGGAAAAAAATATATTTAAAAATAACGGTCAAAATAACAGTTTTCTCGGTCAATAAACTGCCACTTTCATCAAATTATCCTCCACAAATAAATCCAATTTTTAAGTGAAAAAAATAGAAAAATATGAAACGGCACAAATGTTTCTTCGTTATATCATGATGACTTTTGAATTCATTGCTAATGCTACAGTATGCAGGATTAAGATTTTATATATTTATTATTTAATTGTCTAATAATCTTTCCCATTTACTGTAATATATATATATATATATATATATATATATATATATATATATATATATATATATATATTAGCTAATTATAGGCCTATTTCAAATCTTCCGTTTAGGTCTAAAATACTAGAAAAAGTTGTTTCTACCCAATTATGCTCCTTTCTGCAGACAAACAATATTTTTGAAGTGTTTCAGTAAGGTTTCAGGCCTCATCACAGTACAGAAACCGCATTAGTAAAAATAACCAACGATGTACTCTTAGCTGCTGACCAAGGGTGCATCTCACATTAATCCTACTAGATCTTAGCGCCGCATTTGACACCATTGACCACAATATTCTCATAGACCGCTTACATTCTACAGGTGTCCAAGAACAGGCTCTTCAATGGTTTAGGTCATACTTAGCTGATCGTTACCAGTTTGTGAATATTAATGGACAGCTTTCACAAGTAAGGCCAGTAAAGTACGGGGTCCCTCAAGGATCAGTTTTAGGCCCTTTGCTGTTTACAATATACATGCTTCCCCTGGGGGACATTATTAGAAAACACGGGATCATTTTTCACTGCTATGCAGATGATACTCAATTATACATTTCAACTAAACCTGATGAGATGTCTGAACTGTCTAAGCTAACTGAGTGTATTAAAGATATTAAAGACTGGATGACCAACAATTTTCTTCTCTTAAACTCAGACAAAACAGAATTATTACTTATTGTGCCTAAATCCTGTACACAGCAGTTCTCACAACTCGACCTGCAATTAGAGGGATACAAAGTTAGAGTTAGCTCTACTATAAAAGATCTGGGTGTCATATTAGACAGCAATTTAATCTTCGAAAATCATCTATCCCATGTCACAAAAACTGCCTTCTTTCATCTAAGAAATATTGCTAAATTGCGAAGTATGCTATCCATCTCAGATGCAGAAAAGCTAGTTCATGCTTTTATGACTTCTAGGCTGGATTACTGTAATGCCCTGTTTGCTGGTTGCCCAGCATCCTCTATTAACAAACTTCAGCTAGTACAAAATGCAGCTGCCAGAATTCTTACCAGGTCTAGAAAATATGATCAATCACCCCAATTTTATCCTCCTTACACTGGCTGCCTGTTAAGTTTCGTATTGAATTTAAAATATTGCTTCTTACCTATAAAGCCTTAAATAACCTAGCTCCTGTTTATCTAACCAACCTCTTGTCTCGCTACAATCCAACCCGCTCTTTAAGATCTCAAAACTCAGGGCTTCTTGTAGTACCTAGAATAGCTAAATCGAGTAAAGGAGGTCGAGCCTTCTCATTTATGGCCCCTAAACTCTGGAATAGCCTTCCTGATAATGTCCGAGGCTCAGACACACTCTCACTCTTCAAAAGTAGATTAAAGACCTATCTTTTTAGCAAAGCATACACTTAGTGCATTACATAGCGGTGTGACGCATGATGTGCCCCACACACGATTTTGCTTCTTGTTTATATACACTATGAACAGCAGCTACGCTAATTATTCTCCTTATTCTGTATTTCCACATGGGGGTACTCATCTCGAGGCCCTCAGACTATGCAGTGCCACTGATGCGATCCAAGACCAGCGACGAGACGATTCCAAGGCTCCCGGACCAGGCCGTATCCTAAGCTGCTGCTGTGGTGGTCATGATGGAGAGCATAAGACTGATTCCTCTGATGCTCCAAGGACAGACGTGTCTTCGCGGAGGTCCAGCTACTGCGCCTAGACTGCAGCTCTGCACAAGACGTTTGGCCATAGGAGAAATGGTCGTGCCCAACTGAGCCTGGTTTCTCTCGAGGTTTTTTAAATTCTTCACTTTCGCCAATTGGTGAAGTTTTTTCCTCGCCCCTGTCGCCACTGGCTTGCATGGTTCGGGATCTGTAGAGCTGCGCATCGATGGAAGTGCTCCTCAGTGTTTGGACTCTCAGTAGTGATTATTAAACCACACTGAACTGAGCTAAACTAAACTAAACTGAACTTAAACACTGAAAACTGAACTGACACTTTTCAATTCACTATAAACTTCCATGTGAAGCTGCTTTGACACAATCTACATTGTATAAGCGCTATACAAATAAAGATGAATTGAATTGAATTGAATGTAAATAATTCTGGCAATTTTTCAAACAATAATAATTGTTTATCCCTAAGTATAGGATTACTAAATTAAACTAAATTTTAAACAAACTAAATTTTCGAAAAAGCAGAACTTCAGTTAGATATATCTTAGATATATTTCAAAGAAAATTACTTGAAATACACCAAAGTATTTAGCTAGCTGCAGTAATTCAAGTTGGGTCATGAAGTCAGGCAATACCCTTATAAGACCACTTAAAAGCCTTCCTAAGTTTCCTCCAGGCTGCCTAAATGCATTTTTAGCCTGCATCAACCTGTAAGTTGAAGTTTTCACATGTCAATTCTCAAAATATAATTCAGTTTTTGACCAACAGCTGTCTATTTTTAAACCAGAAATGTATCTATTTGAGAGGAAACCAGAAACACTGGTTTTCTGTAAGTAGTTAAATTGAAATACACTTGCAATGTCTTGAGTTAATACAATTCCCTCACATTTTTGGACAGTACATCTAGATATATCCTCGATGTGGGAGAACATCAAATGTTGTACATATGTCTGTCCTAGTCCTTATATGCCATATAACATAAAATTATGAATAAAGCAATAAGCAAGCTGAAGAGAATAGTAATTGCTACAGAGGATGTTTATTGGCCAGACAGAAACACATGGGCAAGTTGTGACATAAGATCTGCACATACATGTACAACATACAGCCTCTTTCGCCTTTTTCCCTCTGAGTGAAGGAATGCAAAGGCAGCTCAGGCCACGAGCTGTTTCATAAAAACTGTGGGAGGGAAGTCACGTTGTAGTGAAATTCACAGACTGAGCAGAAAAGAAGGGAAGGGGGAGGGGGGAGTTGATTTATGTCATCCAGGAACGGTTGCTGGTGCACTGGGTTTTCTTTTAGACTCCAGCACACATACATTTTTACTGAAACTCTGTGTTCTGTATTGCACATTTACAGGGTTTTCCAGGTGTGTTGAAATACATAATATGTGACATAAATATGTATCTGCTTAAGAAACTAATTGTGAGATTTTTTCTGCTAAAGGAAATTGGTTCAAGAGGTCATATGAAATGATTTTTGATTTTATTTTACCCCATATGTGTCAATGTGCTGTATTTTTTGTGACCAGAATCAGGTTATCAAATTCTCATAAACTTTCAATTTCACTTGAAGGTGAAAGTGTTCTCATGCAAACATGTTCAAGGTGGTAAATCAAATTCACATGCCACTGTAAAAAATCCAACTTACAAATCGTTAACTCAGTTTAAAATTGTAAGTTAGGTGGACATATTTTTGAGGTCAGAGTTGAATTTACTCATAAAAATGATTCAGCTGCATGTTTGGTACTGTTTGTTCAATGAAAGTAAAATATTCAGTTGAGGAGACTTTAAATTTTTATTTCTCCTTATTTTCAAAAAATAAAAAAGTTGAGTTAAGTTAAAATTTTAAAGCAACCGGCTGCAAAGAAATTTTGAGTTTATTAAGCTTCAGTGTTTGAAGTTGTGCCAAATTATTCCATAAAGTATACTTGACTTATACCAGCCTTTTTGGTCAACTTAAAAAATAATTTGGCATAACTTCAACCTCTAAAGTTTAATAAACTCAAAATTTCTTTGCAGCTGGTTGCTTTCAAATTTTAAGTTAACGCAACTTTTTTTTTTACAGTGCTGGTGACCAAAAATTTTTGATTGTTCTCAAAGTGTATGAACTATGCTTTATATTTTACAACATTATTGATAATTTCTAAACCTTTTTAGTTTATTAGTAGTGGAATTTTGCAGATGTTTTAAGAATGTTTTATCTTGTTGTAATTTGGTAGTTGATAACAAAGTGACACATTCAGGGATGTTTTTAGCGCAAAATCATAAACTTTCTCTCAAATTCTTGACCTTTTTGCTACTGTGTTACCACACGATGTCAGCATATTTGTTATTTGTAAAGAATACATATGTTGCGCCCATTTATTGTACTTTCCTTTATTCAAACTCACATGTTCGCAGTGTGATTTGTCCTTGTGATGTGTTGAGATCAGGCAGCAGACTAGAGAGGGGGCATTACATAAGTATGGTTTTTACATGTGTGTAGAAAGACCCATATAACAGAGATATAACATATATTTAGAGTTTCCCATAATTTCAAAAAGACCAGATGCTTGCTAAATTTCAAAGCAAATGGCATATACACTGTCAAATACAGACTCCGTGTATAGGTATATGTAGTGTTAGCCTACAAATGTTTTTTAATTAGCAATTTTTTTTTTTGTAAAAGTCAAACTATTTCATGTGTTATGTCTGCTAGAGACCATGACTGGCATTAGTGTTTTAGAACCACATGAAATGACATGACTTTATAAAAAAGCTAGTTTTTTTTAAAGTGAAAAAAGGTGCCAGATTTTTTTCCCAACAAGGGCCTTCACTGCCTTTATCTCATTTTTATTTGAAGAAACTGGTGTTTCTGGTGAAACAGAGGTGTTTATCTGTCTTTTTGTCTATTCAGTGAAACAGCAGATGAAATGTAAATGCTACAGTAATATTGAAAAATTAAGATTTTTATCTCTTTTATATTGAAGCAACTTTGCAAAACTAAGATATACATTCTTACTGTAAAGGCCAACCTAAACCAGCTTTCACAACTTAATATTTAACTATATTTTTATTCAATCTTACATTACATTTGGAGGAAAAAACAGAGGTGGATATTTGTTTGCATTAAGTTATGACTGAAAATTAAAATAGCTGTGCATTACAGCTAGTATAAATTTCATTAGATGTTGAAATAAAAATCAATAAAACAATAGCTTCAACTAACTGGAATATAAACATCTAAAGTACATTAACTTGATAGCGAGATGGTTGAAGACAGTTTAACAATTGAATGCCTCAAGTTATACACAAATAAACTGAAATAAACATGCTTTGACAACAGTCAGTTGTAATTCAATTAATTCAGATTTTCATGGAGGTCTTTTTACCACATCAGCCACATTGTAACAAAATACATTTTTTCTTTGAATTTCCTCTGTGCAAAATGACATTTCAAACCTTCTGGCCGTGTTCATGGCTGCTTAATTTTCACAATGAATTTCCAGAAATGGGCTCTTAATTTGAAAATCACATAGAGTAGCATGACACCAGGTGCTAGGACAGGGATCACCAACCTTTTTGAGAGCTACTTCTTGGGTACCGATTAATGTGAAGGCTACCAGTTTGATACACACCTCTCAAATAACAAATTTGCTCAACTTACTTTTAATTATATGTTAGTATTAATAATTAATGATATTCATATATGTGAAGACACTGATCATGTTAATGATTTCTCACAATAGTTATTAACAATGATTTAACAAGGTAAGAAACAGATAAATATAAATATGCAACACTTTATTTCTATAAATCTCTGCAAGTACTTTAATTTTAAAAATCACTTCTACAATATTTGGTCACATTTTATTTTGATGGTCTGTTTGGTGAATTTAAGTTACATTGCATCTACATGCCAACTAATTCTCATTAGATTATAACTGTTATGTTGGGGTTAGGGTTAGTGTAAGTTGGCATGTGCTTGCAAAGTTTCTTAAATGTAGTCAGTTAAAAGTCTGTTGAAGGAGCAGTATCAACAGGTAATAAAGTGTTACCAATATTTTTACTAGCCACTAACAATTTTTAACAGTTCATGCACTACAATGTATCGTGTTTGTACAGATTATCATTTGTGTAACATAAATGAACTTTTAGATTTTACTGAAATTATTACCAACAGCATTTTTAACATAGCCAACACTCTTCTAACCATTGCAGTTGCCCCGAGTTGGAAATTGGGGAGAGTGGAGATTACATCCATTCTCATCTTCAAGCACAGTTTTGCCTTCCTGTATGAAAATGCCATGATTTTCTTAATTAAGAAATGTGTAAATTTGCTCTAAATCAGGCTTCGGTTGCTTTTTGGTGGTTTTTCATTGGTCTTGTGAAAAAAAAAGTTGTTTTAACAAACCTTCCTTTAATTCACTTTTAGTTAGCATGGTAGCTTGTGTGACATGTTTTAAAATGTCTCTCAACATTATGCCGCTTTTTCATCACCAAATGAAGTTAAAAATAACTTTTCCTCCTATTCACTGTGAAAATTGTTTCTTTGTTTTTCTGCCATGTTTTCAAATCATCTCCTCCTCTTTACTGTGCCTGTCCTTGGCACCTACAACCATTGCTTGTGGACACCAGCTAGCTCTGATTTAATATGAAATAGTTTTTAAAGTTTTTTTATATAACTTAATGTAATTTTAAAATTTACACCAATGCAAGTGTGATTTATAGCTACAAAAAGTATTAGGTGCAGCTTATGGCTTGTTTCCACTGACTGATACAGTACGGTATGGGTCGGTACGGGTCACCTTTATCAGGCTTGCGTTTCCACTGCTAAAAGGTTACCAATGGTACTCTTTTGGTGGGCGTGGTTGCAGAAAGTTGCAGTTAACGTCATTTTCGCTCAAGAAAATGTCTAAAGTAAAGCTGTACAGGTCGCTCACATATCATTTGAGAAGCACTTTTCACAAAACAGATGCTTTATACACATAAATACTTCGGTATAAATGTTTATTACTAACTTTTCTATGAACATGAGTTGATTATAACAGCAGATCAATGACGAAATAGCCTACTGTAATGTCTGTAATTATATAAAATAAATAAACACACACACTTCGAGAAATTGGCTCCCTCGTCGCACACCGAAGACCGGACTTTGAGTTCTTCAAAGACGCTCTGTTTACAAACACAACAACAGAGCCATTTTTCTGGGCCACACAACCGAGGCGACGACGCAAATGCAGCCGGAAAAGAGGAAAGAGAGCCGGCGTCCTGGTCAGACTAAGATTTCGTGGATTTCGACCTCCGCTCCCCACCATTCTGCTGGCTAACATTCAGTAACTGGACAACAAATTTTGCGAGCTACGGGCGCGCATTTCCTTTCAACGGGAAACAAGAAACTGCTGCATTATCGGTCTTACAGAAACCTGGCTATCTGCAAAGGTACCAGACACAGCTGCTGAACTTTCGAGGTTCTCCTTGCACCGCGCGGATAGAACGAAAGAACTCATAGGGAAAAGCAAAACAGGAGGTGTTTGCTTCTTTATTAACAACTTATGGTGTGATGAGAGAAACATACACTCAGTTAGATCATTTTGTTCTCCAGATCTGGAATGCCTTATGCTTCGGTGTCGACCATACTGGCTACCAAGGGAATTCACATAGGTCATTATTACGGCTGTTTACATCCCCCCTCAAGCCAACACAGACCAGGCGCTCAGGGAACTGTATGGAAGCATAAACGAGCAGGAAACCGCACACCCGGAGGCAGGGTTTATTGTTACAGGGGACTTTAACAACGCCAATCTCAGGAAAATCGCTCCAAAATACTTTCAACATATCACTACAAACACGCGTGGTGATCGTATTTTGGACCATTGCTACTCTCCGTTCCGAATGCTTACAAATCCCTCCCCCGCCCACCATTTGGCAAATCAGATCACTCTTCTGTTCTGCTCTTACCTGCTTACAGGCAGAAACTGAAACGGGAACCACCCACCCTCAGGACGTTTCAGAGCTGGTCGGACCAATCGGATTCCATACTTCAAGACTGTTTTGATGACGTTGACTGGGAGATGTTCCGGGCAGCTTCTGATGACGACATCGAAGTGTACTCAGACACCGTTACGTGCTTCATCAGGAAGTGCATAGAAGACGTGGTCCCAACAAAAACTGTCCGTATCTACTTCAACCAAAAACCATGGATCAATGGCAAAGTTCGAACAGCCCTATCAGTGCGAACTTCCGCCTATAAATGCAGAAATGTTGAGGAACAAAAACAAGCAAACTACAACCTCAGGAAAATGATCAAAGCAGCAAAATGTCAATACAAAGACAAGGTAGAGGGTCAATTTAACACCAATAACGCAATGAGCATGTGGCAGGGACTTAATTACATCACAGACTTTAAAAGTAACAAATCCGCCACTGTGAACATTGCTGCGTCTCTCCCGGACGAGCTCAACTCGTTCTACGCCCGCTTTGAAGCCCAGGACAGCGCACACACACAGCGTGCTCCTGCGGCCGATACAGAAACCACCAGCACACTCACTGTTTCTGTAGCGAATGTAACAAGATCTTTCCGTTGCGTGAACATCTGAAAAGCTATGGGCCCAGATGGCATCCCTGGACGTGTACTTAAAGCATGCGCACACCAGCTAGCGGGGGTTTTCACAGACATCTTTAACCTCTCGCTCTCTCGGTCTGTGGTTCCCACATGCTTTAAGACAGCTACTATTGTGCCAATACCAAAATCAGCTAAAACCACATGCTTGAATGACTGGCGTCCGGTTGCACTGACACCCATCTTCAGCAAGTGCTTTGAGAAGCTGATTAAAAACCACATCTGCTCTTTACTGCCCGCTAACACTAACCCTCTGCAATTTGCATACAGAAACAACCGCTCCACTGATGAAGCAATTGCTTTCACCTTGCACACTGCTCTGTCTCACCTGGAAAACAAAAACGCATATGTGAGAATGCTGTTTGTGGACTACAGCTTCAACACCATAGTGCCTGCCAAGCTGGTGGTGAAGCTCTAGGCTCTGGGCCTACACAGATCTCTGTGCAACTGGATCCTGGACTTCCTGTCAAGCAGACGGTCAGAATGAACAACATCCCCTCATCCACACTGATCCTCAACACTGGTGCTCCACAGGCTGTGTTCTCAGCCCACTCCTGTACTCCCTGTACACACATGACTGTACATCCAAACACAGCTCCAACGTCATCGTTAAATTTGCTGATGATACAACGGTGGTGGGCCTAATCACCGATAATGATGAGACGGCCTACAGAGAGGAGGTAAACACTCTGACGCAGTGGTGTCAGGAAAACCACCTCTCACTCAACATCAGCAAAACCAAGGAGCTGGTGGTGGATTTCAGGAGAGAGAAGAACGAACACACTCCCATCACCATCAACGGGACACCAGTGGAGAGAGTCAGCACTTTCAAGTTTCTTGAAGTACACATCGCTGAGGATCTGACATGGACTGCCCACACAGATGCAGTGCTGAGAAAGGCACAACAACGCTTATTCTTCCTCAGAAAGTTTGGAATGAGCCCCCACATCCTCCGCTCGTTCTACACCTGCACTGTGGAGAGCATCCTCACTGGCTGCATCACCACCTGGTACGGAAACAGCACCAGCAGCAATCGCAAAGGTCTACATAGGATTGTGTGAACTGCTGGACGCGTAGTAGGAGGTGACCTTCCCTCCCTCCAGGACATCTATACCAGGAGGTGCATGAGGAAAGCCAAGAGAATCATCAGCGACTCCAGCCACCCAAGCCACAGACTTTTCTCTTTGCTACCCTCAGGCAGACGGTTCCGCAGCATCCGGTCATGCACCAGCCGACTGAAGGAAAGTTTCTTCCCTCAGTCTATCAGGCTGATGAACACTTAACACACCCCACACAAACTCTTCCATACCCCGCACTGCACACCATCAAGATGTAGCATGCACTGCACTTTAACCAATCCATACTTAAAACAATACTGCCTACAGCTATGTGCACACCCATCTATCGTACGTATCACTGTCAACATTGCTAATTTTACATTGTCTTGTTTTTTTATGAGTATGTTGTATTTTGCACTGTCTGTATTTTACACCGTCTGTATTTTGCACTGTCTGGAGCCAGCACCTAAGCTTTTCACTCATCATAGCACACGTGCTGCTGATGATGTGACAATAAAAGTGATTTGATTTAAATAAATGCAACATATAGAAACACATACAGACCCTTAGAGTCTCTGATATGTTACCACTTACAGAAAAACTACACATAGCATACATTTAGTCATTATTTAGGTTCAAAACAGCAGAAAATAGAGCCCAGTCAGTACAGACCTCTCATGATTAAATGTGTCTGTAATCTTTAGCAGCATGTGTAGCCTCTTGTTAGAAAGTAATTCCATCATTTCGAGTTCATAATAGTCCAAAAGGTGATGATAATAGTTAAACATGGCAGTTTGTTCACGTTTGCTGAAAAAATAATGTGCTCCTTTTTTTCCGGCTTCTACTTTTGTTTTTTGGCGCGTCACTCTCGGGTTTGTCAGTTTCTGACAGGATCAGGTTTCAAAAGCACGTTAGTAATCAAGCGCATGTTATTATCATCAGCTCAAGAAGTTTGTTATTTCAGATATAGACCCGTGGCTCGTAAAAAACTACGGGGCACAGGGTAATATCTGCTTTTTTTTGGCTTTGTGGCTGTTCATCAAGACGACGACAAGGTTCATTTGAGCCCAGATCAGACAGGACTCGTTATTATAAGTTATTATATGGATATATAGTCTCTCGGCTGTGTATGAAAACATGGGGGCTCCTTTGTTTTCATTCTAGCTTGTTGCGTGAGCTCGTGACGTATCTCTGTAAACCAATAGCATTCAGCTGCGCATTTAGCTCCGCCTTTGGGACCCTTTTTGTACCCTTTCTTGTGTTTAATACCCTTTCAAAAGGGTGCTGAAAAAGTGGTACGGTACGGTTCGGTTCAGTACGCCTTTTGACAGTGGAAACGGCCATAAAAGCGTACCGACCCGTACCGACTTGTACCATACCAGTCAGTGGAAACGAGCCATTACTGGTAAGTGGCGCTATGGTGAGTATTTTAAGAAAAGGCCCGCAGGCAATTCATGTGATTCTCGCGGGCTACCAGTTGCCCACGAGCACCATGTTGGTGACTCCTGTGCTAGGAAATTATGGATAGGCAAATCGTTCTCAGTTGTTGTATGCAAAGAAGACTGCCTAATAATTGTAACTGGTTCATTAATGTTAAAGACTTTTTTCTCTGACTTTGGCTGAGTTTTAAAACAAAATATATATGGGAATTTTAAATGTCTCTTGAATTATTTAATTTAAACAAATATTTGTTTGTCCAAAGCTAAAATGGTAAATTGCTAAATTGTTTATAGCATCTGTTAACAAAATAGATTAATAAATAAATAACACCAACTAATTGTAATGTAACTTTTATACTTTCAGTAACAATCTATTAAAAGTCCTGTTGAAATCTCCTATTAAAAAAAGAATAAACTTTTTTTGGGCAGTTCCCAAACCTTACTACAGCAACTTAGACCTTGCCCCATAAAACTTAAATTTTTAGTAGCCTACCTAATTTATTGCAAGAATGACTCAAATGCTAAAAACATGTATTAGCATGAACTAACAATGAAACAACTTTATTTTTATACTACTACTACTATTCAGGCTACTACTACATTTCTTTATTTTCAACTAACAATAACAAAAAAATAACCTGTAACTAATGTACAGTATTGTTCCTTGTTTGTTTGTGTTAATAAATACATTAAAGGTTCGATTGGTGAATGTCTTTAGAAACATTTTTTTTGTTGTGCTGGTTGAAAGTCTCTTCACATTCCAATAGTAATGATTAAAGTAAACAGTCAAAATGTATTTATATGTATTTTTATATTCTGGGTAAGGCATAAGTAAAAAATAAGACGAAAAATGTCCGTCCAATTAAAAATTTCTGGCAAAAAAATTATGATAGGTAACTCAAACTGTCTGTCAAAAAACACCCTGTTCACGCAGAGAGACCTGACATTTGTGCGTTCACGTGCATGATCTGGTGCTGCTCACAGAGAGTGACAGGCAAACTCAGCATCAAATTGAACTTCTTTCTGAAAGGCTCCAACCAGAGACCTTCTTGCTATGAGGCAAAAGTGCTACCCACTGCGCCACTGTGTCACCAAGACAAAATTGTATTACAAATAATATATATGTAAATATGTTTATAACTTTTAATACAAGAATTGTTGTGCTGTGCTGTGCTAGATATCGAATTGAACCGAATCGACGATATGATAATCCTAATCGAACCGAACCGTAAGACCAGTGTAGGTTCACACCTCTATATGCAGTTTATTTACAAAGATAGTGCCTGTTTTAAAATATTTATAATTTTAGAGCATTATATTCAGTGCATCGGCCGCCATCAGCCTGTCTGAGTAGACCAAAGAAAGTGACTGTTAATGTTCTGCCACAAGATGGCGACAGAAAGCACATAATAACTTCTTAGGGGAGAAAAACAGCATTTTGTCAGCGTAAATTTCAAACTACAGCAGAACAAATCACACAAGTGACATTCTTATAAATCACGTAAGTGGCATTCTAAGTCAATCTCTCTCTTTTGTATTTTGTATTGCTGTATTTACAGTATACCACAGAAACTGGTAATGTTTGCTTTACTCTGGCTTTTTCAGAGTTAATTATTATGAAATCCCGATTGCAACAGAGAAATACTGGAAAATCTCTGTAGACTGATGACATTTCATGCCGTTCAGCCTTATAATCTTAAAATGTGAGCAAAAATCATCTGTTTTGTCATCACTTTAGACATTACGCTGGAGAATCATTCAAATACTAGCTCTATAGTGACCAAGTGTGCCGCACGCCTGCTTTTGAGTGAAGGTCTCAGTCGTTAGATTGCCCTCTGGGGAGCCCCCTGCAATACTTTGTTACTGTACTTAAGTAGTTTTTTCTGGTATCAGTACTTTACTCCACTACTTATTTTTTTGACATCTTTTTACTTTTACTTCTTACTTTTTTTACACATATATCTGTACTTTCTACTTCTTACATTTTTTAAATGTACAGTTACAGTCATTACTTTCGTTTTCATGTGTTTGGTGGCGCAATATATATTTTGTCTTGTCATTGCAATAATATGAGCATTTTTGATGCAATCAATCTATTTTTCCTCATTGCGCTATCGCGCACCGTACATGGCCTAGTTCATGAAGATTACTTTGAGAAAGGCTAGGATTACTACACAGTGACAGAGGGGAATTTGAATATGAATTGCGGTTTATTTCCTTTATTTCTGATGAGTGCATATTTCCTAATACAGAATTTATGCAGTTTTTCCAGTTTTTATTTATTTTTTAATTGACTATATGATTTTACATATAGGCCTATACTGTTGTCTTCAATTAATATTTTAACAAATATTTTACAACAACAAAGGTAACTATACTAGGCAATTTATGTGTGTTACCTGTTTTACCTGTGTATGTTGCTTTTAGCATATAAATATATTACAGTTTTTCTCAGTCACTTTGGCACATTTCTCAGATGAGAACAGAAATTTGTAATAACAGTAGGCCTAAGTGCATTTCTCAAAACATCATATATATATAGCAAAACACCATGGATTACCTGCAAAAGCCAGCCTCCTGCTCAAAATCCTTCAGTTCATCTCTCAAAACTAAATTTCTGTGTCAAAGAACATGTCAATGACGTCAGAATGACTTTGTGTCATTGTATATGAATAAGACTCAAATTACTTAGTCATGTTGTCAATAACAGTGTATTCTGGAGGGCTGTTCTGGTGTAAACTATGGCAATATTTTTGCTGTTTATACTGTAATTAGTTGCCAGATCATGTCATGCTGATACAGAAAGGAAAAGAGAGCACCGCATAGCACAAAGAAAAAACTAAAGTAAAAATGTCAACATAGGACAACTTCCTTTTAGACCTTCATTAGAAAAAGTCAAGATTCATCTGGAAGAAATGTAAAAAATGCATTATGACTAAATATTAAGACAACTTGTTCAGGCGTTTGAACGATTAAATGTTGTGGGGGTGAGTCCATTCAACAGAGATAAAAATAATACATTTTGATCAGAATCAGAATCAGAATCAGTTTTATTGCCAAGTGTGCTTC
>CAIGQZ010032151.1:2064111-2092939 GCA_903798205.1 Danio tinwini
ACGAACTGTGTCACAGTCTGGTATGGAAGCTGCTCTGTTGCGGAGCGCAAGGCACAGCAGCGGGTGGTGAAAACTGCCTAACACATCACAGGGACCACACTGCCAGCCATAGAGGACATTCATAGGAAACACTGTCTGCGCCGAGCACGCAGTATTCTTAAAGATTCCTCTCACCTTGCTCACAGACTGTTTTCTCTCCTGCCTTCTGGCAGGCGCTTCAGGCTCCCCTGGACAAAAACCAGCAGACTAAAGAACAGCTTCTTCCCCAGAGCTGTCTCCCTTTTGAACTCTGCCCCCCACTGACTTTTTGCCTCCCTAATACACCCCCCACTCTCCTCATAACTCAGACTCCTCATAATCACTGCACTAAATATTTGCACATTTAAAAATTACTTAACATTTGCACATTTAAAAATTGCACATATTCATTGCACTGATTCATTCACTCATTTGAACTGTACATACCCACTGCACATGTACATTTGTAATTATGTACACACCCACTGTACATATACATTTGTAATTATGTTTATCTATCTGCACACTTCTGATTATTAATAGCAAGCTGTACATTTATCCATCTATTGTAAATCTCTGTTCATAGCTAACACAACCTGTATATAATGTTCATAGTACATCCATTTGTAAATATGGATGTAAATATGGATCCATTTGTAAATATCACCATAGTTTTTCTATAACTGCACTTATACCTGTATCCTGTATCCTGCACTTGCTGCTATTGCACTCCTGGTTAGACTTAAACTGCATTTCGTTTCCTTGTACTTGTACATGTGTAATGACAAAAAAGTTGAATCTAATCTAAAAAAAAATAGTAGAACAGTTTCTCAAGCAGTTTGTGATGCATTTTGGAAACGAGAGATGAGCCCCTGCTCTAATGCACCACCTGGCTTGAGAAACCCGTTCTCAAAGGCTTAATTTTAATCATTATTTAGGTAGCACATATATTCTGAATGCCTTCGGCAGAATTCAAATGAGCTATTTTAATCTAGATTAATCTAGATTAATTCAAGATTTCAGTGAGATTAATCTAGATAAAAAAAAATTATCTATGCCCACCTATAACATTATATATATATATATATATATATATATATATATATATATATATATATATATATACACGTATATGTTTACATTTATTTATTGTTTGCTTTGATTATAATTCTGTCCAGTATTTGGTTTCATTGGAAGCATTTGTGTAAAAATTTGAAAAAAAAACAAACAAAAACAAAATGAGTACAAGCAGCTCTGCACAAGTTGTTTGGCCATAGGAGAAATAGTCGTGCCCAACTGAGCCTGGTTTCTCTCTAGGTTTTTTTTTTATTCTTCACCTACGGCAATTGGTAAAGTTTTTTTCCTCGCCACTGGCTTGCATGGTTCGGGATCTGTAGAGCTGTGCATCGATGGAATTGCTCCTCAGTCTTTGGACTCTCAGTAGTGATTATTAAACCACACTGAATTGAGCTAAACTGAACTGAACTTAAACACTGAAAACTGAATTGACACTGTTCAACTTAATATAATCTTCTATGTGAAGCTGCTTTGACACAATCTACATTGTAAAAGCGCTATATAAATAAAGGTGAATTGAATTGAACTGAGTGTAAATGGGTGGATATTGGGTGGTCTTTTATATTCATAGGTCCAAAATCGAGGATGTAGTAAAGGCATTTTATCCGATCCTTCTGTAATCTCATATATCCACAAAAAGGGAACATCAATTAGGCCAGTTTTTTTTCCCTTGTCTGAACAAGATGGTCTACATACCACTTGATAGCCCACTTGAATGCATAGTGCAATGTTGTCTAGACTACGTCTCAGTCTTTTCTCAAAGCAAATGTGAGAGTTGCATAAAATGCAGTTTTGTACAGATCAATAATTAAAATAGATATTCTTATTATTGGTATTATTTATGTAGACAAAGTAGCAGATGCTAGATATAGAATGCAAATTCTAAAACTATACCAATAATGGTGTGTCTGGCAAGCAGAAACACGAGGAGTGTAGTTGTATCCTGAAGATTTAAACCAATAATCATCATCTTTTGTGGATTAGCAATCAGTAAAGCACCTACATGCAAACTGAGATATAGATTAAAGAACACAAGGTTATTTATATGATTGCTATTGTGCATGGATTGGTCATTGGTTTAATGCACGTCCATGCAAGTCATTGTCAGATTTGTTTTTAGAGTTTATCCCAAATTCCCTATTGTGTCCCTATTGTTCAATTTAATTAGATTTTAATGTCTATTTTGTTAGTTTGTTTTGTGTAATAATCAATAACAACTTAATATAACTCAATAACAACCTAATATCGTCTTCATTTAATCTTAGTTGTGGCACTAGACAGGGCTCACCAATTTCACCTCTACTTTTTGTACTAGCTATGGAGCCTCATAAACTCATAAAAGTAATACAAAAGCATGATCAAAATAACAGGCAAATAGTCAGGACAGCCGGCTAAACAACTTGAACAAAAAAACAAGGCAAAGGTCAAAACACAACAAAGCAAGACAAAGATAATGCTTCATAATGCTCACTTACAGTTGACATATGCTTATTACAAGCAAGACGTTGTATTACTTAGTGTTGGAAAAATGTTAATCATCCCTCCATTAGACTGGTTGAGATAACATGTTTGGCTCTTGAAAAGTTCATATGTAATAAGAAAAAAATCTTCTGAATTTCGTGATGTCTGGGAGGTGATTTGAAAAATGTCGATATTGAGAAAGCTTTGGAAGTCTGAAGTTGTGGAATGTGAATTGGTATATGATTAGATTTCTTATTTTTATTTAATTTAGATTTTTGTTAATGATTATTATTTATTTTTTTCTTCTCCTGTGGTAAATTTGGGGTATTGGAGTTTGATTTATTGTAAAACATAATAAAAACATGTTATACAAAATATTGAGTTAGGCCGCATAATAACGCTTTCATTGTCGATTGACATGTTCACATGCTGACCCAGCCTGATCTCACAGGGAAATGTAACTACTTTACATTTTGTGAGTTTAGTGGTTAATTCATGCAAGTTCAGTCGTATGAAAATATACAATTTTAAAAGGAGGCGTGGCACTCAACCCTGCCCCTAAACCCAACCATGACTGGGCGATGAGCAAGTCGTACTAAATTGTACGAATGAGATTGTACGAATTCATATGAGTTAGCTACTAAATCAAAAAGTTACAAATGTCCGTGAGATCGTATTGGCTGACCACAGGCAACTCAGACCCAGACCTGTGTGTGTAATTTGACATTTGCTTTGTTTTGTATTTAAATTTAGTCCTGAATTCGGTCTAAAATTGAGTGTGTTTTCTAAGTTTATTATGCTAAGATTTACAATGCTTTTTTTGCTACAAAAATATTTAAGTATTGATTTGGACTGTTTTTGTAACTTAATATTGATTAATGCATAATTTGTTTTCTTTTTATTCATATTGTTATGTTTTGTAATGTGTTAAAATGCTGTGACAGTGGTGAGGAATAACCCTGCAGGCACAGGACATCAACATGACGTCATATTGATGTTGTACCCCAACTTTGTGGGAACATTGGATTTTGTTTGGAAATGAAAAATCAGGTTGACGTCAGAACTTAACAGCAGGCCGACGTCAATGTCCAACGTCTAACCTAAAATCAACCTAAAATCAACCAAATATCAATATCTAATCACCTTGACATTGTTTGGACGTTACCACTATGACGTATATCAGACATTGGATTTTGGTCACTTTCCAACATAACCTAAAATCAACCAAATATCTATGGAATTTGACGTCGTTATTAGACGTCAAAATAACGTTGTCCATAGACGCTGGCTAGACATTGAATTTTGGTCACCTGACATCACTACCTAAATCTAACCTGTTATAAACATCTTATGATATTATGTGCCTGCAGGGAAACTTTGCCAATTGACAAAAGTGATTGAAAGATGATCAGCTGGTCACAACCATTTCTCCTTTGGTCAAAACATCTTATGCAGAGCTGCAGTCTAGACACTGGAGGCTTGACGTTCGTTGTAGAGAAGCTGCAGTTTTGAGTAGGTTGTTCAGACTAGTCCGTGGGATCAATGCAGAGACTATGGGCCCTATTTTAACGATCTAGGCGCAAAGTCCAAAGCGCAGGGCACAAAAGCATTAAGGGCGTGTCAGAATCCACTTTTGCTATTGTGCTGTTAGGCAGATGGTCCAGCAGGGTTGAGCTTATTCTCTTAATGAGTTATAGGTGTGCTTTGAAAATAAACCAATCAGAGTCTCATCTTCCATTCCCTTTAAGAATCAGTTGCGTCACATCATATCGCATTTGCTATTTACATGGCAGACATTGTAAGTGAAAAAACTGAATGCTTCACTAGCGAGAAAACAGTAAACAGAGCATCTGCAGCGTGAGAATGAGCCTCTTCATTCTTTACTTTCACTTTCACTCTCTTCCGTAGATAAGGAAAGCTGTTGTACGCACAGACATCCATTAGCCTACATGATTAATTTTGTTTGTTAAGCACAAAGATTTGTTTCAAAACTATTTCTAAATTCAGTTCTAATTTCCAGCAAACAAATAAATTAAAAGTAATAACTAAGTGTGGTAAAAAAAAATAATACACATGGCCCATATGCTCTAAAACCTGACAAGTGGGCAAATCTAAGCGTGTTTTTAATAAAACAGATATAAATTTGCATATAATAAATACTACTACTACTAATAATAACACTATACAAAAGCAAATTGTCATGAATAAACTGAAAAAGCCCTCCGAGATGAAGAAGGCAAGAAAGCAATGGTTTTTATATTGATGTAGAAAATAATAATTTTTGTAACATTTTAATCCTTTAATTCTTTTTTATTTGTAAAGATATTTGCGTAGTGCTGTACATCCTGTGTGTATTAAGCAATGTTTAAGCGAGGCGCATGTCTAATGAGCTCTGCGCTGGATTTTAGACCTCCTCTTAGCTGGTCTAATGAACAATCTATTTTAGTTTCTCAAAATAGCAGCGCACCAGCAAAGTGCTTTAACACACCTCCTTTTTTAGACCAGAACGTCTATGGGCGCACATATAAGCGCAAATGCATTTGCTATTTAAACAGCGTGGTGAAAAACGGCAAAGCGACACTTGCGTCAAGCTGAAACTAGCAAACATTGCGTCGCATTGCGCCGGGTGTATAGATAGGGCCCTATGTTTGTAATTGAGGTCCTTGGAGGAATCTGTTTCATGCTCTTCACATCCATGACCTTGACAGCCATCTGCTCAGGATACTGGTTAGATCCAAGATTATGTAGACCTCGGAATAAGGAGAAACAGACTAACATAAGCGCAGATGGCATTCAAATTGTAATGTCTTTTTTCGGAAGCGTTCCAAGCTCTGTTTGCCCTAATTAATGCAGCCTAACAATCCTTTAAAGGACAATCTCCCACTCCCAATCATGGATCAGTGGAACATGCCATTATTAAAGCACCTGCATCAACCACATTTTAGTAGTCTGTCTCACCTTAATTAAAGGGAAAAATTCTGTTTGCAGTCCACTATCATAGCAAAAATCACTGTTAGAAAAGCTTTCTCTAGCTCGATTCACGGCTCAGAAATGCTAAAAATTCTGAGAACACCTGCTAGATACAACAAGAATAATAAAAACCAAAACCTATGCATTATTATCTATCTGACTGTTAGACATGGGTTTAGAATAAAGACACTATTATGCTATTGTTCATTACATTAGTATGAATGCAAACACAACATGTAATTGATGTAATTTATGCTTTATGTATGTGCCATGCAAATTACTAAATCCACTAAGCAATAATCACTTTTTTATGTTTTGGTAAGTAACCAGAACAACCAAAATGTAGTTGAATACTAGGCTGAATACATCTTGCTTTCTTAGGAAATCCTCACATATCATAACCTAACTTGTTATATAGCAATTTTAGGACATTATAATCCCAGAGTGTTTCTTCATACTAAACTAAATGACCATTTCAGTCTATCTTTATGGCTCCTTCTGAATCTCTACCTTGGATTAATCTTTCTCTGGCACCTGCACAGCTGCACTCGTATTGAAGTATACTTTCATGCATTCACCCACAAAGGTTCATACCCTTGGTGAGTGTCTGTTGTGTCTGTTGCCGACTGTGCAGGTATCGAAGAGCCTTTTAATAATGCACAGTAAGCCTGCTTTGAAGCTGACTGCTCCTAGTGCACACTTTTCCTTCACTCCCTGTGGATCTCCCTGTCAGTTTCTTTGCCTGTGGCCATGTTGCTTCAGCCACCAGCTTTCCTGAAGCAATACTTCACAGGGTGTGAATTAAGGAGCAGGGAATTCAGTAGACTACACATTCACTGATACTATATACTGTTGGTGTCAAACACCTGCACAACCACAAGATTATTATGATATTTTTTATTAATTTGCAGTCTACAATTTTGCAACAAACTGTAAGAAACTGGTAATGTTGTAGAGTGATTCACCCTTGTTTTCATATTGGGGGTGGCATTTTTGTTTATAGAAAAGGAACTGTCTGTTTTTTGCACTGTCTGTATTTTGCACTGTTGTTGTATTTGCACTGTCTGTTTTTTGCACTGTTGTTGTATTTGTACTATCTGTATTTTCCACTGTCTGGAGCCAGCACCTAAGCTTTTCACTCATCATAGCACACGTGCTGCTGATGATGTGACAATAAAAGTGATTTGATTTGATTTGATTTGAAGGAACTGATGTGTGTAAGGTGCATGATGGGAGTTGCAGTATATTAAAGTGGTATTTTTGTAGTTCTCCAGCGATCTGCAGGCTTTGGTTTAGTAGGCACTGGTGGGTCAGAAGGCTCTGGGTTGGAAGTCATGGGCGGTTCACCCAACCCCAATGGGTCAGGAGGTTCTAGGTCAGGAGTCACTAGTGGTTCAGACCATCCCAGTGGGTCAGGGGGCTTATGATCAGGAGGCACTTGCGGTTTAGACAACCCCACTGATCAGGAGGTTCTAGGTCAGGAGGCTCTGGGAGCTCTGGCAGTGAAGGAGGCTCTGGCTGCTTTGGCAGTGTTGGAGGCATTGGCAACTTTGGCAGTGACAGAGGCTCTGGCAGCTCAGAAGGTGGTGGTGGCAGCTCTGACAGTAATAGCTCTGATGGTGGCAGAAGCTCTGGCAACTTAGGTGGTGGTGGCCATTCTTGTGGCTCAGGTGATGGCATTTCAGGAACAGGAACTATGACAGGGCAAGACTTGTAATAGGAAACATCTTCTGAGCCAGTACCAGATTGGCGGTGAGCTGGTGAACAGGCAGCAGCTTTTTTAAATTTTCGCAGATAAGTTGCCACTTTTGTTTTTAGTATCCAAGCAAAGAATAACAATTAAAAATTATATTTTATATAGACACAAATTATATACATAATTTATGTACATATAACTTAATAGGAATGATCCTGATCCTTTGAGGAATTTTATTTAAAAAAAAAGAGCAGATTTTTTTTTTTTGGTTGAACAACTAAAACTACTACAAAATTAATTGATTATAAATAACTATACAATGGAAAATATTACTGAAAAGATTACAGTATACAGCATTGTAATCTGAGACATGACCTCTCGTTAAGCAGTGACACTTAATGAAAGTCACACACAACAGGCACTGTGGAGAAGCAAAGTGGCTCATTTACAAACACTCACATATGCAATAGGGTATATGCACAGCTAGTGTGTTTTTATCTACTGATAAACCTTCTGGTGGATGGTTAATGTGACTTTTTTCAGTTTTCTATGGTTCTTTTTACAGCATCAATGTTGAAATGTAATTAAAATATAATCAGTTAAATAGACTTGAGCATTCATTTAGTTGTTCAATCGTAAAATGAGACGAAAAAACATTTACATGCACACACTGTCAGGATCAGCAGGCTAGCTAAGAAACTCCATTGAAAATACTGGAGTAAAATAAATTTTCATATTTTAAAGACATGGCATGGAAAAAATGGAATTTAATGCAGTACTTCTTGCACATTCTGAGACCCACTTTATATCATATATCAATTAGGCAGTGAAGATCAATGTTAAGAAAACAGAGGTTAACACAGCAATTTTTTAACGACACAGTTCACCAGAAGCGCTTTAAACAGGCCACTAAAAATTAAAAGTCCTTCTGCATATACCATATAGCAATACAGACAACACACAGATAATTTTATTAAAAAACACAACAACAATAACAGTATTTTAGGCTAAAATAGTAAACCATAAAACTTAAAATAAATACACAGAATTTACACATTAAATTAACCTTAAACATTTAATGATCATTCACCAATGTAATAATTTTTAGAATCAAATCTTTAAATAACACATGCACAACAGGATTTTTTAAGCTACTTACACAAACCCAAAATGCATACACAGTGTATGTCACACCCCTTAAACCTGTGAAATCTGGCTTTTAGGCCGTACTCACACTATGTACAGTTGCCTTGAACCGAGCCAAAGCATGCTTGTCCCCCCTCCCGTCTCCCCCGACAGCACGCACTCACACTACATTCGGGCCTGGGCACGCTTACGTCATCGATGATGCGCTGTTCAGTAAGCACTCTCGCTTAGCACAGTGGAGATTTCTTTAGTTATATCGTTTTAGTCATTTGATATGCGTTGACACGCAGTCTAATATTTCGCCAAACAGATCAGCCACTTTTGACACTCATAAACAATCATAAAGTCCTCGTGCTCCAGGAATTAGGAGGTTTGCTGAAGCTGCAGCTGTGGTGCAGTGAGGGATAATAGATAAATAATCTATTACGATTAATTAATCCATATCAAACAGTACATTAAAAGTCTCAGGCATGCTTGCACTCACACTGAAAGTGAACCGCACTCAATTCAGAGCACTCACACTTCTCAAACGATCCGTGAAACGGGCCTGGGCACGGTTCGGATAGCATAGTGTGAGCATGCCCTTAGTTTACTAGAGCACATTGGTGTAATTGTTCAGCTTCAGATCATGTGAGAAATTCATCTACATGAGTTGACCTCCCTATTAACTTGTTTACAAAGCTATAGTTTACATACAAAGCAAATTACACAAATTCACATATTTATAAATGTCATCAGTTCATCAAAGCTTACAGAGTTTTCAGAATAAGAAATAGCTCAACCCACAGCAGTGCAATGCCTGCAAAGAATTCTGCACAAATCACCAAGCTCCAATTTGATTTGAGCTCAAAGTAACAATATATCATTGTAAAATGAACTTGAGCTGCTTCTGCAACATCTTCAATATTTGAAGAAGCATGCAGATTCTTGGAACAAGGAGACTATGTATCTGCACTATTTCCCACTTGTGTGCTGATCTCCTAAGTTTTTAAATTTTGTAAGACTTTAGATTTAGGAGTAACACTTTACTTGAAGAGGATTTCATAAGACTAAAATGAATGAGACCTTAAGTCATTGTTATGTACTTAGACAACAAAACTTGTCAGTGTCTTTGTCATAATAATTTGACATTACCAAGACAAAGTAACATTACATAAATCATAAACGTGATTCTAATGAGGCCATTATAACTGTGTCATGAATGTTTTTCTAATCTAAAAAAAACTATTTTTTAAAATGCAAAATAAATATTTCTCATTAAAAGTGTCAATACTAGTATTAGCAAATAGTATTGTCAACTACAGTAATGCAAATTTAATTGGTCATTAAAATATGATTAAGTTTTATGTCAATACTGTCAAATATGTAATTTTTGTCATTTCATGTCATTTTTTTTAGATTCTTCCAACAGAAGGTAAAATAATATGAAACTGCAAATATTTTGAAAAGACTAATAGGTGTAATTGAATAAAAATCAATCATCCAATAACAATATAAAAATATATACATTAATAAAATTAAATTTTATTACATTTGGCACTCATTTCTAATTGACTTTCTTACCACTGTAACCCATCAGTAATATCACATTTTTGTAGGCACATGCTTTGCTTGCATTTTGGACACTGTATCCTACTTTCTCTGCATCCGTCAAATCCTTCATCTTTTTGTGTTATCATAAGTTCTAACTGTGGAAATAAAAATTTATATAATCTAGTTTCAAATTAACAGTAATCTACATATAACTGAAAAGTTATATTGTTTGGTTTTTAATTATTTCACTTAATTTGAAACTGTAACAGCCCAGCTATGAGGGACATTAACCTTTGTTTTCCTGAGCATGGGCTGAGCTAAAATGATGTAAATGCTAAAGGCATTGTCTCAATGACTCTTCCATTGTCTTTGGATGATACTTTCCAGCTGGTCAAGTGGCAGAACGGGTTCTGACTCCAGTACTTCATTCGCATGCTTTGTTTTCATGCTACTAATATGCTGATGAGATCAGGGCTGGGGAAAGGCAATTTACCCTACTGACAACAACACTTTATTTACATGCTTTGTTTAGCCATCTCCACCTAGCCACTGCCCTCCTAAAAACATATTACAGACTAATTTTAGACTTGCTTTTAAACTTGTGATAAAACTTGCAAACTGCAAACCTGTAAGAAACGCCTATAGGCTCTTGCAGACTTCTTGAAGACACTGTATGACTGCAGACTAACCAACACATCTCAATAAAGAAATTATTCTGACTGTTTTGAGTCTCCTGCACTGGGTTCTCTCTCTTATTCATTATTTTACTTTTCCAGCAACTTGGTGCTGTGACCCGGATAGAGATTGAAATCATCAGATTCTCAACAATTTGCAACAGAAGACTGGAAATCCACCTGAAATTCAATTAGAACTTCAAGCTCAAGGAAACTTCACTCCAGACGAATTCTTTTCAGCTCAACGGCAATTTGAAGTCACTCTGAGGAGGTCACAAATTCTCAATTATTTGCTGACTGCAACCCTGATGGACATTGAAGCTACCTGAAGACAAAGATCCGACTTCACTCCAGACTGAATCTTTTCAACCTCGATTTGATGAGTTTCACCCTATCAAAAAAAACATACAGACCAGTCTATACACATAACCATCCTCTGCTCCGTCAGAGAAGAGTTAACAAACAGCTGCAGGGTTTGTTTAACAGAAAAAGCTATCCTCTATTTCAGTAGAGAAGTAAAAGTTGATCATCTGTTCAGGCAGAGAAGTTAAGCCTTCTTTTCTTTTGTTGGTTTACCCTCTGATTTGCCAGAGAAGTTTAATGATGCAAGCTAATTTGAAATTGAAAAAGTTGTTTTTAACCGGGTTAACAAGTTCTTAAACTCCAAGGGGTGTTTAGACAATTTTCAATCTGGTTTCAGAGCACATCACAGTACAGAGAGCGCTCTTATAAAGATAATCAATGATATCCACCTAAATACAGATTCAGGCAAACTAACAGTGCTGGTATTGCTCGATCTAAGTGCGGCATTTGACACTGTCGATCACAGCATACTTCTGGATAGGCTGGAAAACTGGGTTGGGCTGTCTGGGATGGTCCTCAAATGGTTCAGATCTTATCTTGAAGGGAGAGGTTACTATGTCAGTATAGGTGACCATAGATCAAGGTGGACACCCATGACATGTGGAGTCCCACACGGCTCAATTCTGGCACCTCTCCTGTTCAACCTTTATATGCTCCCTCTGAGCCAAATAATGAGAAAGAACCAAATCTCCTACCACAGCTATGCTGATGACACTCAGATCTACGTAGCCTTACTGCCTAATGACTACAGCCCGGTTGAAACCCTCTGCCAATGCATTGATGAAATGAACAATTGGTTGTGCCAAAACTTTCTTCAGTTAAACAAAGAGAAAACTGAAGTCATTGCGTTTGGGAGCAGAGATGAGGTTCTCAAGGTGAATGCATACCTTGGCACTAAGGGTCAAACAACAAAAAATAAGGTCAAGAATCTTGGTGTGACTCTGAGTTTCAATAGTCATGTCAAAGCAGTTAGTAAATCAGCATACTATCATCTCAAAAACATTGCAAGAATCAGATGCTTTGTTTCCAGTGAAGACTTGTTCATGCTTTTATCAGCAGCAGGGTGGATTACTGTAACGGCCTCCTCACGAGCCTTCCCAAAAAGACAGTCAGACAGTTGCATCTCATCCAGAATGCTGCGGCCAGGATTCTGACTAGAACCAGGAAATCAGAGCACATCACACCTGTCCTCAGGTCCCTACACTGGCTACCAGTTACATTCAGAATAGATTTTAAAGTATTATTACTTGTCTATAAATCACTAAATGGCCTAGGACCTCAATACATTACAGATATGCTGACTGAATACAAACCTAACAGATCACTCCGATCTCTAGGATCATATAAACTAGAAATTCCAAGAGTTCAGTCAAAGCAGGGTGAATCGGCTTTCAGCTACTATGCCCCTCGCTGCTGGAATCAGCTTCCAGAAATGATCAGATGTGCTCCAACATTAGACACATTCAAATCCACACTGAAAACACATCTGTTTAGCTGTGCCTTTACTGAATGAGCACTGTGCTACGTCCGACAGATCGCACTATTGTTCTTTTCTTTTTATTCTTTTATAACCCATTTAACACATTTTTATCTGTTTTAAATCATTCTTATTATTTGCTTTTTTATCCTCTAACACTTGTCTTTTTATTCTTGTTTATGTAAAGCACTTCGAATTGCCACTGTGTATGAAATGTGCTATATAAATAAACTTGCCTTGCCTTGCCTTGCCTTAATTTATGTTATCCCTTGTTCAGGCAGGAAGTTTTAGCAATATGTGCTAATATTGTTACCCTCTGTTTTGCCAGATAAGAAATTACTACACTTTCATCAAAAAAGTTTTAGTTTTTTTACTTTGTGATAAACTCACAAAATGTTTAGAAAGAATACTAGACAGATCCCCACAGCTGAAAAATGTGGTTTAGTGTCTCCTTTATTGTCAGATCAGGATTTCAAATCGCTGCTAGCACAGCACATGGACTCAACAACAAAGTCAGTCAGACTAAATTTGACAAAGAAATTTAGCATTCACCCAGATTATGTTTGGACATTAAAAAACTGACTTAAAAACTGACTTTGAAACAGACATTTCCATCCAGTCAGATAGTGATATGCCTATAGGTTCAGTGGAGGTTTGTGGTGCTAGGACAAGAACTAATAGAACAGAGAGTTTACACAACAACACTTCTGTTGTTAAAATTTAAACAGTTTGAACACTAGGCCCTAAAGAAATCGACAGACTTCTCAAAGTTTACCTTCAGCACATGTACATTTTTCACAGTTTAGAACAGCACTGATTAGCAAAATGCATCTTTATGACATGTGAATTAATGACAACAGAAGTCACGCAGCTAATGTCTTAAAATTTTTTAATCCGAATTCAACAGTTTTGAGTGTGCTGTGACTTCTGAATAACTTTTTAACTTCAACATAACAGTCTTTTAAGGAGATCTAGCAATAAATGTGTCATCTGTAATTGCTTTCTAATCCAACAAGCTAAGAGGTCATCAAGGTCTGTACCTCTGTATTGTTTAATATTTAATTTATAATTCTATGATTGGAAAAAAAGTAAAATCATGTCACTAAATGTATTCCATCCAAACTTATGCATAGGAGAATTCAAAGTTACAGAGGAAAATGTGCTCATGAGTCAATGAAAACTCATCTCAAATGACAGTGTGGGACCACTGGTTAGGTGTACACCATTATGATGGTGTTTTAGTTATACTTACACACAATGTAAAAAGCATGTCTATAAAACATAATTTTGTGGCATGCTGTAATAAACAGTTATTTCAAACTCTAGCAGGCTTATCCCACCATTGTACTGTTTTAATTGTACTGACATCCGTTGGAGGAAATATAAAAATCATTATGCCAAAAAAAAAGTTATTTAACAATTTAATGTTATTTAAAAGTTATTTTCGCTCAGGACATAAGAAAAATAAGAAGAAACTATTGCAAAGAAGGGCTTGAATTCTCCTGTGGATCCAGAAAAAAAAGTAATTAGTGTCTTAAGGTTGAGTTACACTGATTTTTATAAAATAACATCAAGAACAACCTAATAAAAAGCAAAGATTTCCAACAATCAAATAACCAAAGATATCAAACAGGTGCTGGAGATGAGTTGCTGTAGAAGCTGCAAAAAAATAAGGAGAGTGTAAGGAGATTTCGGTGTTTATACTGCGACCGCCTCCATTGCTTCATGTCAGTCGGATGACTGAGCTCTGTTGATGCGATTGGGTGCGGGAGGAGGACAGAGCAGATGCCATGTGAAAAAGAGAGTGGGAGGATAAGTACAAAGTGCACATGTCCAAGACACCACAAGCACATGAGGTTCTGAACATTAGAATCAATGAAAAATGGCTTAATCAACAAACAGTGTTACTGGTGAACAAAAGGGTAGGGCCAAGATAATAGTGCAGAAATTGAGGTCATTTCTCTTCTCCAGGAATTTTCACAAGTCTCACACATTAAAAAAAAAAAAAAAAAAATGTTTACTGAGTGTTACAACTCCTTTGTAAAAAGGGATAACATTTAAGGTGTGGCACTTTTACCATTTGATGGTGGAAGCAAAAAGAACTAAACAACGGAAATGCCCACAAAAGTGATTTAGATTACATAAGTGGATCCCATACAAAATACCCAAATGAATACAAAACAAATTATTTTATATCCTGGGAAGGCTGATTAAGCTGGTTTAAGCTGGTCATCTCCCAGCCTGACCAGCTAAGACCAGGCTGAAAATGGCTAAAAACAGCCTGAAAATGGCCCAAACCCCTCTAAAACCAGGCTGGTTGAACAGCTAAAACCAGCCAACTAGCCTAGGCTGGTTAGGCTTTTTTTTCAGCAGGGATGCGTTTGAAGCACTATAATTAAGGACCCTCTAAATATCTGAATCAAACTGCAGTACCATAAGGTTTGCTCAAACTTTTTGGGGCGGAATTGCTTTGTCTCATCACCATGTAAAAAGTGTGAGTAAACTGTTTTTTAAACATTGTTAGTAAATGGAAGCCACTGTTATGATTAAAATTGTATGTTAAACAAGTCATATTTATTTTATTGTCCATTTATTTTAGCGTAACGTTAACATTAGTTTATGCCCAAATCTAAATGGCCAGCAGTGAATATGTATCAACATTGTAAAAAATGTCAGTGCATTTAACAGTATAAGTCTGTACAATCTACATTGAAAACCTGTAAAATGATTACTAGCTCATTTCTGTACAATATACTGAAAAGGACACCGGCCCTACAGGACTGAGTTTGGACACCCCTGCACTAGACAATGTGAATGACGACAAATGAGTGAATTCAGACTCTGATGAACACCTGCTGTTAACAAGCACAATATATGGCAAGAAAAGTGATGAGGAAACATACTGTATGTGCTTAATTGTTACAGATATAATTTCTGTTATTTTATAAAGTAATTCATAAATAAAAAGAATTGCAAATATATTTATATTAATGCTGTTTTTGGAACAACACTGCAGCGTTACATGGAGAGTCAACAAACAATTTAGGAAGGAAATAATAAAAAAATAATAATTGGAATGTCATGAACAAAACCTTGACAGCTCCAGCAGAACATTAAGACACAGACATCAAGAATCAGGATATGAATCTCAACCATGGTTGCTAAAAAGAAAAAAAAGTTGCATAATTCATTCATGTCGCAATGCATGCTGGATGACATCATGATACAAACTTCCCATGCATTGCAGCATGAATCAATTAAGCAGCTTTATGTTCTTTACATTTCTTTCTCTACCTTTATTTTATTTTGTTTTTGGGGTGTAATATTTCAGTAGAGTGTTTTGTATTGTTCTGGGTTGTTTTTTTTATTTATTTGATTTAGATTTTTTGTTTGTCACAATTGTTGAGATTCAAAGACTAATTGTTAATGTCTGTCGGTTTTCAAGTTCTGCAATAGTTCAAACATTCTCATTATGAATGGTGTATTTAGACCTGTCAAACTGTCATTGATTGCTCCAGTGGTTTCATTTATGTATGTTATCAATTTATTGATATTGAATGAGTACACAAACAGGTGAGAGTGTTTTTGATCCCATCGTTAATCTCATCAGACTTATTTTTCTACTTTCTCTTGGCTTTTCCTGCTATACAAATAGTGTGATTTACACTATTAATTATGGCAACCAAAATAAAACTAGTTTTAAAACAAGAAGTTGAAGAGCCCAACCAAAGCAGACTCTGACCTCAATCATAGTGACTTCAATTGAACATCAGAAATTTCATTAAGAGCTTTTGTTCACGTGACAGAAATAAAGCCAAAGGTCAAAAATAAGTGATTCTCCTGATGTTTGTGGAGTTGTTTAATGATCTCTGCTGAGATCTTGAGAAATAAGTGTTTTATTGTGTAATTATTTTTATTTTTATTAATTATCATTTTATTTAGAGTTTTATTTTCAGTTAATTTCATCTTTGGTTTTGGCTGCTCTGTGGTTTTGTTTTTTTTCCTACAGTGATTCTGCTTGTTACAGGTGTTCATCAGTAATTATCAATCCTGCTAATTAGATACTTAATTAACTCATTAACTTCATCACTGCCTGAATGTTCAACCCTCTGTAGGGAGGAAACTAGTGAAGATTTAACTCTGGGATTTAAGGGGGTTAAATGTGTTAGATGAAAAATACAGACTGTGGAATGTATTTTTTACAGAAATATTCTATAAATTGAAAAAAATTGAATGAATGAAATATAAAATGGTTTTGTGTCACTATTCTGGAGGATAGTAGCGTCTCTGTGCAAATCCAATATGAACTGAGAAATATCTGATGTTGTGCTGCATCTTCTTTTGTTTAAAGGTAACTGTGTAGTTACTAATGCAGTGAATCTGTTTGTTAAATACAGTCATATGAACACTAATGCATTTTATGACTTTACATTTTTGTGCACTAAGCTATGTTTTTGTGAACTGAACTTTATGGTTATTTTCCATAAATTTAAACAGTTATATAAAACTTCTGTATTTTTTAAAGAAAAATCCTGGCAACCACAGCTGCTGGTATTTTTACGTTAATTTAACAGATTTGTTTTTAACAGTGTATACTTTCTATAATAATAAATGCTTAATTAACTCAACCTCATGCAGTTTTGTGACCTAATCTAAAGTGAGGACCATTTATGCTTTGTAAATCCTTTTAGAAATTACAATTAAAGGCTCAGTTATATTCTAAACAGAAAAAAGAAAATAAATGACTTTTTATTTGTTTCTAATCAGTTGAAGATACACAAATAAAACTGTATCAGATGAAAAATAAATATGTGCAATCTTATCTAAATATAAAACTACTGTACAGTTTAAACATTGCTAAATAATATTGAAATGTTGTATTATAATAAATTGTTAAATTATTATATTGTTGTTTTATCCTATTTATGTTGTATTTTGACACTCCTGTTATTCTGCAATGTTTAAATCTTACAGTAATTTAATTTTTTAGATAAAATTGCAACGATTTATTGTTCATTTGATACTAAGCCTTGGTCATTTTTGAGGGATTAAAAAAAATATAAATAGTATACGTGATCATTTACTTCAGATGTACTTGTCTTAGTTTAGGCTACTCTGCATGACTAATTTTGACAACTAAATTATTATAAGTTAAACACACTTAGCGAGTATTCCTAATTACTCATTTATGCAGGTTGTACTAAAATGATGTTTTCTTAATTCAACTTGGAATTACAGAGTTTACTTGAAAAACAGTCCAGTTTACTTGTAAAAACCATGCAAATTGATTGCCTTAAAAAACAAGTAAGTGTTTCTCAAGAACTTAAGTGCTATCAAGCATTTATTGTAAAGAAATGAGATGACTGGAAATAGGTTCTTCCAAGGCACCTCAGTGCTTTTAAGGTTTGTTTTCTTTAAAAATCAATGATCTTCACTTCCTAATTGATAAACAATATAAAGTGTGTCTCATAATGTACAAAAAGCACTGCATTCTTTTTTTTCCGCACAATGTCATTAAAATAGGAATATTTATTTTACCCCAGCATTTTGAATGGAGTTTCTGTGCTTGCCTGCTGATCCTGAAGGTGCGTGCATGTAAACGATTTTTTATCTTATTTTATACTTGAACAACTAAATAAATGCTTAAGTCTATTTAACTAATTGTATTTTAATTACATTACAACATTGATGCTGTAAAAGAAAATCATATAAAATTTATTTTCTTTTTCATTTCGTTCATCAGAGGTTTATCGGTAGGGAAAAACATTAGCTGTGCATATACCCTAAAACAGGAAAGTTGATAACACTTTAAATAACTGCACACTATAAATCATTTATTATGCATTAGCAAATTGCTAATTTATCATTTGTTAAGCATCAACTCTACATTAACAGACCTTATAAAGCAGTTTATAAATACAGCAACAAATGCTGTATTCCTGACTTATAAGCACATATATGTGCTTAATGATTGTATTTTCATACTTTGTTGATACATTTTTACACTACTAAAAACCAGCTGAACATGAAAGCAAAGTTGAGATAAAGTGGGGGAGAGGTAACATATTGTCCTCAGGCCACGACTCAACACTAGTAAATAGATTGAAATAAATCCATGTCTCTGTTGATTTCATCACTACAGTGCTGAAGTCATAAACTGTCAAATGACACCAAACATGACAAAGTTATATGAAGGAAATCACAAGCAGATGAATTGTGTATGGTGGGAAGCACAGAGTAACTCTAACCAAATGGCAGAGATGTGTATTGGAGCTGTAAGGAAATCTGCCACATCAGAAGGGTTGATCCTGTGCTTGGAATGTCTCAGTAGTTCTTCATTAGCATAGAGAGAATAGCATATAATATTATCTCAGCCATCCATGGCTTGAAGAAGGGAGAAATGCTCATGGGGATGATGATCAGACACCTTCCACCCCCATGTAGAGAAGAATTCCTCAATTGGGTTGAAGAAAGGGGAATATGGTGGAAGATAGAGGGTCATGAAGCAAGGATGTGTTTGAAACCATTACCAAAAAAGCTCTGCATGGTGGAAGCTGACATTGTCCCACACAAGTTTAAGTTTAAGAACTTTATAAATCCCACCAGGGGCAATTAGATTAGGGTAGAAGCATTTCATGATACATCAAACACATAAAGAGACGAATAGCTTACAAACAGTATTAGAAAACACAAAACACAAATCCAACATGCTTCATAATAACTTTATAAATAGTGCTAAAAAACATAGGAAAGACACAACAACATAGACGAAGTCTTCTCCCTTACAGGCCTGCTCAAGCTCATTAAAAAAGCAGGTGTCAGGTCATCAGGTGTTCAGTGTTGTATGACCCTAGATCCGGTCTACAGCTTACCACACTATCTTCAGATATAGCTGCAAATATTGAGATGTTTTTCCTCACATTGTCCAGGGACTTGGATGGTTGCCCTTTGTCCAATGAGGTTATACCTTTGCGTCTAGATTTTGTCAGATTGAAACCGGCCTCATCAACAAATTTTACTTGTGATAATTCACATCAGTGTCCAGCTCCATCACCCTTTAAAATGATAATTTGGTTAGCTTTTTACAACTAATAGTTGTCAGTACAGTAATTGCATGCCAGTTTAGTGTTGTACCTAAATATGTTCTCAATGCAGTTGTTCCACCCGGACATTATTTCTTTCAAAAGGAACCAAGTAAATTTGTTTCATGGAAACCTGTTGCTTCTTCAAAAGCCAGGCAGTCGTTGCCATGTCATTCCATGCCTTGACCATTTCCACCACAGCCAAAACACATGCTCGATCACCACCAGGTTGTCTCCTGTTAAATCTGAGGAAAACCGTATACTGTCAATATTTTAGTATTACAAATTACATTACTGTAAACTGACAATTACATGTTGTTTGTACAATAGACTACTATATTTTAGAAGTGAAGTTGCTATAGCAGACTTACTGGTTTTCTTGGCTAAAAGTTCTGATGACAGTTGACCTTCGTAAATTAGGCTGTATACCTGGCAGCCTCAGACATCATAAAGCCTCTTTTAACCACATGGTCAACAAAGATGGCCCAGATTTCATTAGAGATGATGGTATGGCTGTCTTCTTCCTCACTATTGAGGAGGACCACCACCTCTTTCCGTTTGTCTGTGCCCACCTCTCTGTTGAGGAGCACCCCCAACTCTTTCCCTTCGTCTGTGCCCACCTCTCTGTTGAGGAGCACCACCACATATTTCCCTTTGTCTTTGCCCACCTCTCTGTTGACGAATGATTTAGCTCCTCACAAACCTACATTGTGAACTTCATTAAATAAATATTACATAGTGGTTAAAGTAGCAGGTATCATACTTTTTGTGTATTGTACCATGAAAATGAGGCCAGCAATTCTACAGGACTCAAAATTGTGACCATTTAGGTTACATATGCACCTGCAACAAAATATATTTGGAAGCATTTGTGCGAGTGCATAAAATTGTTGTTGTGCAACCTGTTTTCACTTCAAAATGTTCCCTACATTCACATATATAGGTGACATTCGGGTCATTATCACTATAAAGTGCCTTTGATACATAAACATTTTCAGAAAAAAAGTTTAAGATTTTTGATTTAACCACATAGCCCATCTATTAAAATTCACGTGTCTCAAATCCGGCCCACACCAGACACTTACCTGGCCCACATACCATATGGAATGATGGCACTTGGGCGGTCCGCTCCTGTTTGCGAGATCTGAGCCACAATTAAGCCATAGCAATATCACGTATCAGCCAGAATTTAACCAAATGAACCAGAACTGATCCTATTCTGGGCCACTATTTGCTTTTATTCTGACCCAGATCCAGCCCATACCAGACACGACACTTACATCTGGACCACATACTGAATAGAATCATGGCTCTAGGGCGGTCCGCTCCTGTTTGTCAGATCTGGGCCACAAATAAGTCAAAGCATTACCACATATCAGGCAGAATTCAACCAAATGAACCAGAACTGACCCTATTCTGGGCCACAGTTTGCTTTTATTCTGTCCCAGATCTGGCCTACACTTACATCCGGACCACACACTAAATGGAATGATAGCTCTAAGGTGGGCTGCTTCAGTTCATGTCCCAGTTAAAAAAAATCAGTTTATATGTGGTAAAGACACACTCAAATCCCAAGAATCAGACCTTGTACCTCAACAATAGTAACAATTAAAATACTTCATGCTGCATTGCATGCTGGGTGTAGCAGAGTACACAAGTCCCAGCATGCATTGCAGTATGAATACATTATATAGCTTATTGATGCTACAGTTTTCATTATTTGCTTTTGATTCTGCTGTTTATGTTGACGATTATGTTGATTTTGTCACTTGTAATCTCCTGTTTGTGATGTTTGTGGGTACATTTTGTTAATTGTCACCGTTGTTGAGGTTCATACCCTGATTATTGATGTCTCTTTGAGCATAAGATGAACCATAGATTTTTTTTACTTATACACCTTTATAATTATGTGGCACATGCAAGCATGTTATTATGTTATTTTTAAAGGTGGATTAAACATTGTTTAACATCAGTGAATTATATTATTTCATCACATGTTGTACCTCACTTGAAACAAAATTAGCATCACCTGACAGTTCATTTTATTAAAAAAAAATTTTTTTTGCCTTTTTTACTTGGCTTGTTTGCTGTAACGAATAAACTTTTCAAACAAATTCGTAAAAATTACAGCAGCCCATATACAATTTATATTAAGAGTTTCAGGGCTAAGAGCCCAACTAAAGCAAACACTTTTCTCCATGATGGTGACTTTTGTGGATGTTAGACAAAATTAAGCAGGCTAGTAATAAGTGTAGCTTATTACCCTTTATCAACCTAACTTTTTAGATTATGAAAAAACTGTCTATTTTTAATAATGAAATAATGAACAAAACATTTATTTCCCAATAAAATATGCAATCGTTGCATGTTCTTTTATAAATAAAACCCAAAATCTAAAATATTTTGTCAAACTTTCAAACAATATTAACTCACCCTTACTGATTAATTAAGAAATCACACATTATGTTTTGCTGAGGTTATAAATAATTAGTTTATTTTCATAAATAAAACAAGATGGCAGGGTGTACATTGGCATGACATGGTGGACAAAGGCTTTATTTAGTTAACCAAATATGGATGAACATTTGAAAAACAACAGGTACATCAAAAAAAAAATTAACCCCTTTAGACCCTAATTATGATCCAAGTTTCTTTAAAAAACATAAAAGTTTTTTTCACAGTTCTTGGCGCTCCTTTAGACAAAATCAGAAAAAAATCCTGATCTAAAGCTTGCAATGTTACAAAAGATTTTAAACTTTAATTAGTAAGTGCAATCCCTCTTTTTTTTACATACAATCTATAAAATATTGGCCAACAAATCAATGAATTTGAATCAAAACATTGTAAATGTGGCTTATCTTAAAAACATTTTAAATGTGGTGATGTCATGCTGCTTTTCAGTGTATTGGATTTTTTTTTTATTACAACGTGCCGAGGCTTATACCGCTATTTGATTGAATGACAATTGTCCACTCTTATGGACTGCAGGCTTTACAATAGATGAAATGCTCAGGAAACACAAAAAACATGGGCTGATATGTGGTGTCCATTGTAATGGACACAGGGTCCGAAGGGGTTAAAAGGTTAATATAAAAGGATTGTAAAAGTGTTCAAGATATCAACTTCTGTTTTCACTAACTACTGCAAACCACTGAGCCACCATGGCCACCATTATATGGACTTTAAAAGCATATCCTTTATATAGACTGAAACAGATATTGCCAAAAGGACTGTATTGTCCACTCATGTATTGCATCTATTGGTGTGGTATGTGTGTGTATAGGTGTTGTAACATAAACATTAACTAATTACAATAAAATATTAAATAAATAAATAAAGTGTTAATAACAATGCATTTGTCCACCTTGTCCAGGAAGGATTTTTGACAGGGTGGATAATTTATATATATATTGATAGGGCAGTGAAGATTTACAGACAGGAAAGTGTGAGGAGCAGAGATAGGGGAAGGATCGGCAAAGGACCTCAAGCCAGGAATCGAAGTCAGGTCGCCGCAAGCACCTGGGTGCTATGTGTCGACACGCTAACCACTAGGCTATTAGCGCCGACAGGGAGGACATTTTTGATAAAGATAGCATTTATGCAATCCAGGTTGTACCTGCAGCTGGCAAAGTGTTTCCATATTTAAGCTCTTTGTACACAGTTTAAAAGCTATATTTTTAATTTCTGAATTGTTTTTATAATAATTAATATTTAACTATGACATGGTGGACATTCTAAGCTTGACAACATTCAGTTTCAAACACAATATGAGGAAAAATAGGAAACATAAGTGTAGATACTTAATGTGTGCACATCAGATGTTTTAACCTCCTCTGAAGAAAAGCAAAATGGGCATGGGGATGCCAATGAGTACATCAGAGGGTTTCTTAAAGGGGCATTTACCACATTATGACAGGGTATACAGCAACCTCAAGGACACATGCAAAATGATTAATAATATTATGAAAATAAAAAAAATATTAAAATAACTTATTTTATCAAATAACTTGTTAAAGACAATAAGAACATTTTTCATTTTTTATAATTTACCTACTTTTTAGACTCAATGAAGTTGGCTGAGCAGTGTGTGGGACATGGCAAAATCACATCTATTCAATAAAAGAATATGGCAAAAATTGACAAAAACATATTTCAAAACACTTATAATTTTACATGCATGTGTGTAAAGGTTTACCCAATTTTATTAAAACATCCGAATTGCATTATTTTGCATTATGTTCATATAGGACTGACTCAATCTTGTGGGACATCAAAGGCACTTTATAGTGATATAGGGTATATGCAGAGCTAGTGTTTCTTCGCAGATAAACTTCTGGTGAATGGTTAATGTGACTTTTTTCCATTTTATGTGGTTCCTTTGACAGCATCGATGTTGTAATGTAATTACAATATAATCAGTTCAATAGACTTTGGCATTCATTTAGTTGCTCAAGTGTAAAACGAGACAAAAAGCCGTTTACTCGCACGCACCCGGATCAGAATAGCCAGGCTACCGCAGAAGTTCCATTGAATATACTGGGGTAAAATAAGGGTTTATATTTAAAAGACATGGCAGCGAAAAATGTCATTTAATGCAGTGCTTCTTTTACAATCTGAGACCCACTTTATATCGGATATCACTCAGCCAATAAATATTGCTGATTTTTAAAGAAAACAGACCTTAAACTCGCGACTTTGCAATGGCAAACATTTTACCTAAAGTGCTTAACCCAGGTTACTGGCAAGTTAAAGTCCTTCAACTTACTACAGCATCTACCCTATTGACCCATTCACGAAGAATGGGTCTTTACATCTAAAAAACAGTAAACACTTTAAAACAGTTGTCATGTCAACTTCTAAACAGTAAACAAAAGCCTGCAATGTTTGCCCCACCTTTAAGCTTTTTCGATTGGCCCACTGCTTCAGAACTAACATGCATGTCCATCAAGTGCATGTTTATGTAGAAAAAAGTTGTAAAAGAAGAGCAATAGAGTAGATGATACAAATAGGCTAAAAATGAGAGAATGACAAAAACAGTGATAGATTTTGTTTTAAAAACCACCTAAACTTACAAATAATTGTGCTTCTGATAATAATCATATGGTGAATGTTAATTCACAATCTACATCTACCAAGAGACCCTGGTTTTATATGTTATTATCTGCATTTGTGAAATTGTATTATGTCCCTGCTGTTTTGTACTGTATCTGCTTTTTATGATGTCCCTTGGCCAGGTTGTCATTGTAAATGAAAACTGATTCTCAGTTGACTTACCTGGTTAAATAAAGGTTGTTATAGACCTCCAGTGGCTTAAAGTGCTCTATGCAAATATCTAATGATATTCAATGTAAAGCCTGTGGGACAGTTTGCCGGTAACAGCGTTTGCCAAATGTAATGGAGTAAAGTATGTTAAATGAATGCTTATATAGGGACAGCACCATCTACAGTGTGCATGGTGTAATAGAGTTAATGAAGCATTGCTGTGGAAATGGTTATTTTCTTTATGAACCAGAAACTATTTACACACACTGTCTCCATTGTACAGTAAAAAGAAAGCCTAGGAAAGACCATCACACACATCTACACAATTTAAGTGGGAGAGGTTCTATTTATTCCTTCATTTTATCATCAAGATGCTGTCAGCCCTGAAAGTGGCAGCTAAATGTAAAATTTAACACTGCATACGGCATCGCAAAAGGGCTTGCATTCAATAAGATTGTACTAATATTCTCATGAAAAAACTCATGAAAAAAAACAGCATTGCGACTAACATGATGTATGCAAGTAATATGTTATATGCCAATATCATCTGTGCAATATCAGACACCACCTGTAAGAATGCAGTTAAATTATCATTAACTCAGTTAATCTCATTAATTTCCACCAGTGCATGCAGGGATGGTGGGTGCATGCAGATTCTGTGTTTTTATTTTTTATATTTGTATGGCCTATATAACCTCTATAAATAAAATAGACAGTTACAGACAGGTAATCTATACAAAGAGTAGAAAAATGTTATCTCAATTTAATTAACCTAAGAATATGCCTAATTTTGGACTGGCATAGATAAATAGTGTCAAAGAACTTCACTCTTTCAATTTTGGTTTTATAAACAAACAAAAAAACCCTACAAATATCAATTTAGTTTATTTAGCATATAGGCTACCTCTGCAGACTAATGCATAAAAAGAACAAAACAGTCCACTAACACAATGCTTCTATGATAACATCTATAAAATTTTATTTAGTTTCCACTTAGTCATTATACACATAAGATAATGCAAATAAAACGAGAAAATAATTAGATTGGTGATTTGGCTAACGTTAAAATCCTCAAAAAAAAAAAAATCTCCAGGTATGTCAAATATTAGCAGAGAAAGAAAGAAGAGCATTTTTCTCTCTTTTTTTAACAAGTGCTCACGGTTTCTGGGGAGAACACTATGACTCATTGGATCCAGGCATTGAATATTTGTCTGTACTCCAACAAGTATCCCCCAAAAAAGAGACTTAATTATTTCTGTTTGACTATAGTTATTATTAGTCCTTATTAGATCATTGGATCTCTCAATATCATATTCAACAACTTGCTCTCCACACCATGGCATGAGCATGAAAAGATCAGTGATGCAGACCAGCCAGTGTTTTAAATAACCAAGTGCACTGAGCAATATGGTATGGAATATAGGAACAAAACTTCACCTGCTGTGGGCTTTTAGAGAAGGTGCAACATTCTTTGCTCAGTAAATGAACCACTTCAGTATGTTTTTCCTTCTACCTCCTCACCATGGAAACTAGACAAGCTGTGTAAATACAACACAACTGTAAAGGCATCACATGTGCAACTGACACAAAATAGAGCTTGGTGGCCTATGATGGTCAGCCTCACTTATTCAGTTTGGTCTGGGGCACATAAGGATAAGATGTGTATCCAGTGCAACAGAGAATCACTGCAGCAATGTGCACATTGAATTGCTCTTTAGACACATGTGCTGCTGTCTTGTGGTGCATGCAAATGTTTTTGTCATTTAAAGTATCATTTATCAAAATATCTAATACAGCCTATTAACTAAGTTATATATAAATTAATCATAAGCAAAACGATGGTATATAAATTACTAGTCTGAACCCCACAAGCCTTTAAAAACTGATGTGTTTATGACGTACGTGTGTATCTATGATAAAGTGATACAAGACAATTGTCATTCATTATCAACATACCTTCTGAAACATATCTGAGAAATGGCAAACCTGGGATCCTGCAAGAGGAAATATTCCCTCTCAATTTGTCATCTTCAGATTAGAATTTTCTGAAATGATTATACAAGTGAAAATACATGTATTTTTACTAACTTTTATCCCCTTGTGGGGACGCAGAAATGACCCTTCTAAAATCCTCAAGAATTCACGCTCCAGCCGTAACACACTCTAATACAAATCTTACTTTATAAAACCAACATAACCCTAACGTACAAGCTGGAGTGTGCTTCTCTTGCGTCATCCCATTCGAGCGATGACGTACAAAAATGTATTTGAAAAAAACTGCATAAAATTCCCTCGGCGTTGACATTCTGTCCGCCTGCTAGAATGAAACAGATCCGCGTGTCCACGTGTTTTGTAAATTTACATATTATTTTAATATGTAAGCTTGCCTCTCCTATCAACAGAAGCTCGCTTTCAACGCAAACTCTATTTGCCAGATTCAGATCTGGACGCACAAATCGGAAAGCCCAGCGTTTTTGTACCGCCCTCACAGACACGTTGCCTTGGGAGAAGTAACACGGGGCCACACAACTGCAGGTCTACATCACTAAAACCACGTACACCTCATCAGATTCTCGATCAAGTTGCATGTGGATATACTTATTGAAAACAAAGGATAGAGTGACTATTCGTCCTCTCTGGCTTGAGGTAGGATCAACTCTCTAAAAACAGTGATCATTTAAAAAAATGTATTTGTTTATTAGAAAATGGCGCTGCTGGATTGAGGCATCCGCCTATTGTATAAGGAAGAAAATTGTGCATCATATTATTTGTTTTATGATTTAATGTTAAACTGAGTTCATATTTATTAACCTATTTAATGTATTAATGTATCCTATTCGATGGGTGAATTTGTCAATCGTGTCTTTTAGAAATAGCTTAGTCCGTGACTTCAATCGTCTCGTACTTGTATTCACTTTAATATTAAACACATTCTGTAATACGTTGAAAAGTCCTAAACTACGATGATTTCGTCATGGAAGAGTGCATTGAGGTAGTCATTGTCAGGGCCCCACCCTTATAATCAGACAGGTAGATTTATTCTCCAGTCGTTTTTATTATTACACATGTTGCTCATAGCAACCGATATTTATATGCGGGGCGTACGCGAAATACATCGTCTTGTTGTTCCGCTAACTTATAAAGACATTATCGTTACTTTATCTAACTATTAACTTAGCTTTATACAAACTTGATTTTATCTAACGTTATGCACTTTATGAATATATAGTTCGTTTGCTAACGGCAGTCGTGCTATCTTGCTTGAATTTTTTTAGGTGAAAAAAAAAGGCTGGTCAGCAATTACATCCATTTGGAAAAGCTGATCTTTGTTACCGTCCTAAAGCCAATTAGTCGCGTGCTTGAGGTAACGTTAGAGCTATTACATAATGCGGCTTTATTGGCAGGGAAGAACTCTTGTTCAGCAGTCCATTTGTTTACAGTGATACCGACCAGCAATGGACAAATAAACAGGCCTGTACCCGGGGGTGTTTGGGTCGAAAGACCCAACCCCCTACTGACAAAGGTCCAGTATTTGTCCCATACATTAGCTAATTTGTCCTATTTTAACTGTAGTACCATCGTAAATTACCAAAATACCCCATCGAAAAAGGCTTTAAGACCAAGTGGAATCTGATACAAGTAAAGTCAAATTTCATTGTGTTGTTAAATAGAGAAAACATTTTACAAGTGACTTTTATTCTAAATCTTGGACCTTATTTCAAGCACCAAAGGTGGCCCATATTAAAATACTTATTAGGCTGTTGTTATCTATAAATTTTCAAATGTACTTTTTTACAAGAGAGACTAGAAAAAGTCATGAAGCTCTATTATATTTGTAATAATAATAATATTTAGTAGTAGTAGTAGTAGTATTGTTAAATGTATTATTATTCAAATGTCAAAATAATGACAGGAAAGTTTACTGTGCCAGATTGATATTTGCCTAATGACTGACAATAGGCTACAGTTTTTAATTAAATAATTTAACAGATCTCTATTTTCCCCCTTGTGATACATGATGTAATGAATTTGTGTTTTAAAAGTTAGTAGCCTATATATATATATATAT
>CAIGQZ010032151.1:2123490-2139960 GCA_903798205.1 Danio tinwini
CATAGTTCAATTGGGTTGCATAATGTCAAATGGCCCCATGCAGTATTAGCCACTGTAAATCACCAGTCTGTTTGTTCAATGGTGGTTTGTATATCACTTTCCCAACTGGCTCATCTTTTTCTTGCATCCCTAACCTTTCACACCACACGTTATTTTTTTCCATTTAGTGCTGCTTCATTATAAATCTTAACAAAACATCTATACAGCATTTTTCCATCCACCAAGATTGACACATTTTTCCCAACATTTTTCAAAACAGTTAACACAGATGTTTCAAGTTCCAAGTTAAAATTCAAGTTTTGCAACCCTTGTACATCCACCAACACACCAAACAACCTTTAACTAAAGGCTCTTTAAACAGCCAAAATATTGATTTCATGTTGCAAACCCTGATAACATTGAATTGTGCCCATATTTTAAATAATATTTTGAATATTTTCAACTTTTTATCGTCCATAAACAATAAAGTATTGTCAAGTCCAAGTCTCTCAGTCTTTTGTAGAATAATTTGAGCCATTTTTCTCCATACCAGATCTTTAGAACCAGTTAACAACCGCTGTATAAATTGTAGGCGAAAGGACACAAACCTACTCATTAGGTGCACAAGTCCTTGTCCTCCTTCATTAACAGGCAAATAGAGCACGCTCTGGGGAACCCAGTGAAACATATCCCAAAAAAAGTCCACCAGTAATGCTTGTAACCTAGAAAGCAGACCAGGAGGAGGGTCCACACATGCCAATCTATGCCATAAAATACAGGCAGCCAAATTATTAATTACTAAAACCCTTCCTCTAAAGGATAACTGTGAATGTATCCATTTCCATTTTTTTAATCTGTCCTTAATCTTTTCGATCACTCCATCCCAATTTTTACTTGCTGTGGCTGTATCCCCAATGTGCACTTCCAAAAATTTGATTCCTCCTGTTTTCCAGACTAAACCTCCAGGTAATGCTGGTGGACCCTTCTCCCATCTCCCTACAGCCAATGCATCACTTTTACACCAATTTATTTTGGCAGCATATCATTCTTTCCATTAACCACAATCATAAGCTGATATCTGATGCTGCAAATTAAAGAGGTGCTATTAAACCTTCCAATTGCTAAAGAGTACAACATCCCTGAAAGTGCACACCCTTGACAAATCTTTTAACCTTAAAGAGGGCGCTTAAACCACCATTGATTTTTTGCAAACTTTCAATTTCTATACAACACTTGAATTGCTCCAATAAAACCTGGACCAAAACCAAAAGCATTGAGAGTTGCCCAAAGATACTGGTGCTCAACTCTATCAAAGGCTTTCTCCTGGTCAATGAAAATGAGTCCTAAATCCATACCCAAAATATCAGAGACTTCAATTATGTCCCTTACAAGAAAAATATTATCCAAAATGGACCTACCAGGCAGACAATACGTCTGGTCAGGATGAATGATCTGCCCCATCTCTTCTTTCAATCTGTTGGCCAGCGTCTTAGAGAAAATTTTTAAATCAGAGCATAATAAGCTTACAGACATCCAGTTCTTAATTTCTTGTAAATCACCTTTCTTTGGTAGAAGAGTAATAACAGCTCTCCTGCAGCTCAACAGCAGAGAACTCTCCTTAATGTGCTCATTGAGAACATCCAACAGGTCCTCACCCAATGTCTCCCAGAAGGCTTTATAAAACTCAACTGGGATCCCATCGATCCCAGGAGCTTTTCCACTCTTGATATTCTGCAGTGCATTCCGCAGTTCTCGTTTACACAAAGGCTTTTCCAGCACTGCCCTTGATTCCTCCTGCAGCTTTCGTAAGCCTGCAAAGAAACTATCAGACAACTCATTTTCCACATGTTCTACATAAAGCTTATTATAGAATATAACAGCCCGCTGTCTTATTTCAGACACCACTGTCAGATCTTGTCCACTTTCTGAACGCAGTGAGTGAATATATCGGCACTGGGCATTTTTTCTTTCCAAATTAAAAAAGAACTTGGATGGGGCATCCATTTGCGCAAGATTTTGAAAGTGCGACCTGACCAAAGCTCCCTTAGCCTTCATGCCTAGCAGATCTGCAAAAATTTACTTTTTTGATTTTAGGGCATCAATTCCATTCTGACCTCCAGTAACCTCTGATAATTTTTGTAATTCTACAATTTCAGCTTCTAGTTTTTTAAATTTTTGTGTAGTATTTTTTGAGACATTGAAAGTATTTTCCATAGTTCCACCTTTGACACAAATTACTAAAACAATCTTTCTTTAATTTAAATTCTTTCCAGAAAAAAAACATACACCTCCTTAAATTTTAAATCACTCAGCAGTGAAATATTAAAATGCCAAAAGGCACTCTTAGATCTTACATTTGCAATAAAAAACTCACAAGTAACTAATGCATGGTCTAAAATGCCTGAAGCTTTAATTGCACAATTTTTCACAATATTAAAGTGATGTTTAAAACCATATATCCTATCTAGTCTGGACAAAGACATAAAATTTCCACTGTTCTGCATCCATGTATATTGTTTAGAAATCATGTTCAGTATCCTCCATGTATCACACAATTTGTGAGTTTCAATTAATTTGCGTATAGTACTGCTTGAAGCATTATGAGGTTTGGCACGATTCCTATCCAAAACATAATTTTCTGTGCAATTAAAAACACCACCTAAAACAAATACTCCTCGGAATTAAAACTCTGCAAATTTTTTTTTAATTGTTTACAAAACAGACTCTTTCAGAGCCATTAGTGGGAGCATATACATTACAGTTTTTCTTGAATGCTTTGATGCAGCCTTCAACTGAAACTACACATTTTCAAAACAGTTAACACACAGGCCTAAACAGTGGCCCACATGGTCAAAATGACACATTTTGCTTGCAAAATGCACATACCGTACCAAAACATTTAAAATATGCAACAAAAGCTAATTTTACCTTCAAACAACACAACTTGCAAATGTTCTATAAAGGGTACATTGGATGCGGATTGTATGATGTTCTTTAGACCTGTAATGTGGTAACACGGTTGTCATGTTGTCAGTTCCTGTGTAAACAAGCCAGAGTGAATCAGATCTCATGTGTCCGCCTGTTATTATAAAATAGTGTACATAACATGGTGTCAGAAGTAATGGTGTAGTAGTTAAAGTAACAATGAACTAAACCTGAAAATGACTCATATAAGGAGTTCACGGGCAAAATGGAGCGAGATGAGCCAGCCCCACCGATGTTAGCTTCGCAGCTAACGGTTGAAATGGTTTGAGCGCTACAGAATAGCATCGGGATTGGATAAACAATCACAAAAATATCAGGTGAATACTTTTATGTATGCTGCGGGTGAAGACGCCGAGGAGTTTTTATATGTGCTGCCGTTAACCAAAAAGGAAAAAAAATCATATGCTGCAGTCACAGAGGCTTTTAATAAACACTGCGTCAGGAAACGGAATATCATTTTTGAAAGAGCGAGATTTAACAAGTGAAATCAGGAGTTGGGAGAGAGTGTGGAGTTTTTCATTACGGCGGTTCATTTGCTAGCAGAACTGTGCAATTTCGGAGCACTAAAAGAAGATTTAATAAGAGACCCGAACGTTGTCGGCGTACGCAACGTTAAACTGTCAGAAAGTTTACAACTAGATGCTGAACTGACGCTTCAGAAGGCAATGACGAAAGTAAGACAGAGTGCAGCAGTGAAAAAGCAACAGCCAATACTACGTGGAGCAGAGCAACCAATCGGACATGTGGAATTTATACACAGAAAGGACAGAAAAATGCAGACAACATTTAAAAAGAAAACAGAAAACTTCTAGTCAGGATGTGGAAGATGTGGGAATTTAAAGAAACATCACTGGAAAGACTGCCCAGCTCGAGATGCTGACTGTAGAAAATGTCACAGAAGGGGGCATTTTGCTAAGAAAAGTTTATCCACATAAAAATGATGGGTGGAATGAGCTCATTACTCTGAATGGGGTAAGCCCTGTCTTTAAGTTGGATACAGGAGCTGCTGTAACAGCAATTCCAAGCAGCAAATTCTCCACCTAAAAACATGGGGCATTGCAGCCCACAGGAAAATTGCTGTTTGGTCCAGGTAACCATAAGCTTGATGCCGATTTAAAGGGCAGCTAAGTGTTAAAGATAAAACCACTGTACACGATGTTTATGTGGTTGACGGGCTGTCAAAACCCCTACTGGGCCTTCCTGCAATTGAAGTCCTCACGTTAATACAGCGTCTCTACACTGTAAATGAAAAACAGGATGACATTAGAAACAAATACCCCTCTGTTTTCTCAGGCTTGGGGAAATTAAAGGAACCTTATACAATTGAGTTGGACCAAGTGCAGTGCCATATGCCCTTTCATCCCCTCGTCGGGTGCCTCTTCCAATGAGCGATAAGGTATGTGCTGAGCTAAAGCGCATGGAGAATATCTCCAAAGTGATTCAACCCACCCCATGGTGTGCAGGAATAGTCGTCGTGCCCAAAGCTCAGGGAAAGATATGGCTATGTGTCGACTTGACCCATTTAAATAAGTGGGTGCCGCGGGAAAGACATATACTTCCAGCAGTGGACCAGACGCTAGCTATGCTAGCAGGAGCAAAAGTTTTCACAAAGCTCAATGCAACGTCTGGGTTCTGGCAGATCCCATTGTCACAAGAGAGCAAACTGTTGACAACGTTTGGGAGATATGCATTTAACTGTCTACCATTTGGGGTCTTGTCGGCCCCAGAACACTTTCAGCGCCGCATATCACAAATGCTGGAAGGGTGCAAAGGAGTTGTGTGTCATGCAGATGACATATTAGTATATGGAGAGGATATACACAGCCACAACGAGAGACTGCATTGTGTTCTCAAAAGACTTCAGGAAGAAGGGTTGACCTTGAATGAGAAGTGTGTGTTTCAAATCAAATCAAATCACTTTTATTGTCACATCATCAGCAGCACGTGTGCTATGATGAGTGAAAAGCTTAGGTGCTGGCTCCAGACAGTGGAAAATACAGATAGTGCAAATACAACAACAGTGCAAAAAAACAGACAGTCCAAATACAACAACAGTGCAAAATACAGACAGTGCAAAATACAGACAGTGCAAATACAGCGACAGTGTAAAATACAGACAGTGCAAAATACAACAACATACTCACAAAAAAGAAACAAAACAGTGTACATTTGGCAATGTGACAGTGATGCGTACGATGGATAGGTGTACACATAGTTGTAGGCAGTATTGTTTAAGTATGGATTGGTTAAAGTGCAGTGCATGCTACATCTTTATGGTGTGCAGTGTGGGGTATGGGAGAGTTTGTGTGGGGTGTGTTAAGTGTTCATCAGCCTGATAGTCTGAGGGAAGAAACTTTCCTTCAGTCGGCTGGTGCGTGACCGAATGCTGCGGAACCGTCTGCCTGAGGGTAGCAGAGAGAAAAGTCTATGGCTTGGGTGGCTGGAGTCGCTGATTATTCTCTTGGCTTTTCTCATGCACCTCCTGGTGTAGATGTCCTGGAGGGAGGGAAGCTCACCTCCTACTACACGTCCAGCAGTTCGCACAATCCTATGTAGACCTTTGCGATTGCTGCTGGTGCTGTTCCCGTACCAGGTGGTGATGCAGCCAGTGAGGATGCTCTCCACAGTGCAGGTGTAGAACGAGCGGAGGATGTGGGGGCTCATTCCAAACCTCCTGAGGCGCCTGAGGAAGAAGAGGCGTTGTTGTGCCTTCCTTAACACTGCGTCTGTGTGAGCAGTCCATATCAGATCCTCAGCGATGTGTACTCCAAGAAACTTGAAAGTGCTGACTCTCTCCACTGGTGTCCCGTTGATGGTTATGGGAGTGTGTTCATTCTTCTCTCTCCTGAAATCCACCACCAGCTCCTTGGTTTTGCTGATGTTGAGTGAGAGGTGGTTTTCCTGACACCACTGCGTCAGAGTGTGCACCTCCTCTCTGTAGGCCGTCTCATCATTATCTGTGATAAGGCCCACCACCGTTGTGTCATCAGCAAATTTAACGATGACGTTGGAGCTGTGTTTGGATGTACAGTCATGTGTGTACAGGGAGTACAGGAGTGGGCTGAGAACACAGCCCTGTGGAGCACCAGTGTTGAGGATCAGTGTGGATGAGGTGATGTTGTTCATTCTGACCACCTGGCGTCTGCTTGACAGAAAGTCCAGGATCCAGTTGCACAGAGAGCTGTGTAGGCCCAGAGCCTGGAGCTTCACCACCAGCTTGGCAGGCACTATGGTGTTGAATGCTGAGCTGTAGTCCACAAACAGCATTCTCACATATGTGTTTTTGTTTTCCAGGTGAGACAGAGCAGTGTGCAAGGTGAAAGCAATTGCATCATCAGTGGAGCGGTTGTTTCTGTATGCAAATTGCAGAGGGTCAGTGTTAGCGGGCAGTACAGAGCAGATGTGATTTTTAATCAGCTTCTCAAAGCACTTGCTGAAGATGGGTGTCAGTGCAACCGGACGCCAGTCATTCAAGCATGTGGTTTTAGCTGATTTCGGTATTGGCACAATAGTAGCTGTCTTAAAGCATGTGGGAACCACAGACCGAGAGAGCGAGAGGTTAAAGATGTCCGTGAAAACCCCCGCTAGCTGGTGTGCACATGCTTTAAGTACACGTCCAGGGATGCCATCTGGGCCCGTAGCTTTTCGGATGTTCACGCGACGGAAAGATCTCGTTACATCCGCTACAGAAACAGTGAGTGTGCTGGCGGTTTCTGTATAGGCCGCGGGATACATAATACATTGCTACTGACAACATTATGTTCGTGGGTCACCACATCACAGCAGAAGGAGTTGCACCAGACCCTGGTAAAGTCAGGGCGATTATGGACATGCCTGAACCAACAGGGGTTGAAGGAGTGAGGAGACTTTTGGGCATGGTTAATTATTTAGCTAAATTTCTGCCGCATCTTGCAACATACACTCGCCCATTCAAATACCTGCTTAGTGAGAAAAATGAATGGTGTTGGGGAATACAGCAAAAATAGGCGGTTCAAAAACTGAAAATGGAGTTGAGTTCTCATCGGGTGTTGTCCCCATACTCACCAACAGCAGAGACATGTGTTGCTGCTGATGCATCTTCCTATGGCTTGGATGGTGTTTTAAGTAAAAAACAGTTGGATGGTATATGGAAACCAGTAGTGTTCATCTCCAGAGGCCTTTCTGAGGCAGAAAACATTATGCCCAGATAGAAAAAGAGGCCCTTGCTGTCACATGGGCAAGCGAATGTCTGTCATCTTACCTTCTTGGTCTAAAGTACAGACTTGAGACAGACCACAAGCCACTTCTGTCACTGCTGAGCACTAAAGCACTGGATGAGCTCCCTTCATGAATCCTGCAGTTTCGGCTAAGACTGATGAAGTTCACATTTGACATTGTGCATGTGTCGGGTAAGCAGCTCATAACCGCTGATACATTATCAAGGGCCCCAGTAAAACATCCATTTACGCAGGAGGAGAAACAGAAAGAGGAGGAAGTAAAGGTGTTTGTGGATGCAGTGATTCAGGCCCTCCCAGCTACGGAGGCAAGGTTGACTGCAATAATTTAGAGTCAGAAAGCTGATCCTATTTGTGGAAAACTCATCCATTACTGTAAGACACGCCCTTCCCCCTGAGGGCCATACTGGCCTGAAAGAGAAAATCTTACTGTTGCTGGAGAGCTACTCCTCAGGGGCCAAAGGATAGTAATTCCTCAATGCATGAGGCAAGAGGTCCTCCATAACATACACGAAGGTCACCAGGGTATTGTCAAGTGCCGAGCCAGAGCTCGCCAGGCCGTCTGGTGGCCAGGACTGTCTGTTCACATTAGTCAGTTGGTAGAGAACTGTACTATATGTTCACAGCATAGAGCAGAACACAGAAAACCCTTGCTGACCACCCCAGTACCTGAAAGAACCTGGCAGTGGGTGGGCACAGACTTATTTTTCTGGGAAAAGACGTCTCAATGTAGCCACAGCAGATACTGTTATCGCAGGGCTAAAAGATGTGTTTAGTCGCCATGGGGTTCCGGAGACTGTTATGTCAGACAATGGACCACAGTATAACTGTGTACTCTTTAAGAATTTTGCTAATGACTACGGGTTTGCGCACATTACCAGCAGCCTGAGATACCCACAAGCAAACTGAGAGACAGAGCGTGCAGTGGCAACAGTAAAAGCACTATGGAAAGGAGGCGGAGAGAAAACAAAAGCTTTGCTGACTTATCGGGCTACACCTCTAGAGAATGGCTACTTCCCAGCACAACTTCCCATGGGGAGAATACTGCGCACCACATTACCACAGCTTCCAAAGAGTTTACAACCTCAATGGCCAAAAATCAAGTAGTGCAAGAAGTGTGAGAGGCGAGCAAAAGACAAACAGCGATGCTGGTATGATATGCGTCACCAAGTACGTCCTTTGCCAATACTGCAACCTGGACAAAGTGTGTGGCTTCCAAGAGAACAATCTCAAGGGGCAGTCATGAGTTCAGCGGAAACACCAAGATCTTACATCATACACACTGATGAAGGACTGCTAAGGAGAAACCACACTCATGTGCGGGCAATGCACCTAATGCAACATCAAGAATCCACCAAATTCAGACACAGAGTGTCACGGCCTCCTGAGCGTTTGAACTTGTAAAGAGAAAAGAGGTTATGTTCAGAGAGAGAGAGAGAAAAAGGAAAAATGGTAAAAAGAAAGTTGTTTGCTTGAGTTTAAGATAAATGTTTACAAATGATGTCACTTGTAGAGGAATGTCATGACGTCAGTTTCTGAGTAAACAAGCCAGAGTCATCAGATCTCATGTGTCCGCCTGTTATTATAAAATGGTGTACATAACAGCAAACAAGTATATGAGCTCTTTCAATTAATCATTACACAATTGACAACAAAACACAGAACTCGTGAATTTGTTGTCTTTCTATTTGGACTGTCAAATGTGCCTTTTTGCAAATAATTGGATCCAGAATAAAAATGCTTTGATTAAATTTATACTGAATTCATGAAATTTTTCAAACTGTGGCTGAAAACTGAAATACTGTTACTTAAAAAAAAACAAACAAAAAAACAGACAAAAGTAATAAAACACTGTAAATATTAGAGAAAACACATGTAAACCAATATACAGTCAAATCTATTGTGAGTATAAGACATAGCCACTATTGATGTCCTCTATCCAAGCTGGCACAGAACAACACAGACCTTCCACTGTTTTTATAAGGTTTGGGGACTGATTGAAGATTTGTGTGAAGGTGTGTCAAACCAGTGGTTCAGTGATTTCATACTGATGTTGGTAGTTTCTAATGGTTAGGAATAGACAGTTTCTGTTTGGTTATAGCTAAAACAATGCATTTTGGACTGCTTGAATAACATTTGTGTTAACTGTTTGGAAAATGTTGGGGAAAATGTGTTAATCCAATGAGAAAGAGTTTGCACATTTGCAAGACATGTCTTCTGCTCTGTTGGGATAGTGATAATGAAGATCAAGTAAATCCTAGTTTCACTGAGCGTGTCTTGGCAAATGAGAAAAACTGTAATAAATACAATATTATATTTTTCAAACTGTGCTCTTATAACAATAAGTCTTCTAGGAATTTCATGCTTTACCTCAAGAGAAACAGGACTAAAATGTTTAGCAAACAATACTGCCACCCCTCCCCTTGTAGAACTTGTATGAGAACACAACACCACCCCTTCCCACTCTTTTTTCCAGTCAATCTCATTTAGATCATTATTGTGAGTTTCCTGAACGAACACAACATCTATTCTGTTTTGCTTTACCAACTCAAATAAAAGTGCCCTTTTATGTCCATCACGTGCCCCATTTATGTTAAAGAGCCCCTATTATGGGTTTTGAAATTGACCTTCCATGTAGTGTGTAACACAGCTCTAAGTGAAGTGAAATATCCAGCTAAAGTCTAAATCTGAAAGTGGACAGTTTTTAAAACTATTGATTCATCTAAAAAAAAAAGAGTCGACTCATAGTGGTTTAAATGAATCGTCTTGATAACGAGTCTTTAGCCGTTTCGGCGTGATGTCGATTTTGATGTCGGTTGTACGCGCAGACCCACAAAGTTTAAACCTGCAGCCCCGCCCACTACCACAGCAGCAAAGACAAACAGATCCTGAAGTCATGAGTCATGAAGACCTGTGCTTACCTGGATATTATTGGAAGTGTGAGGGTAAGAAGTGCTTCAGCAATCTACACGCTTACAATGAACTTTCAGTACACAGCTGAAAGTTTACAATCTTTTAAAGAAAAAAGAAAAAAAAAAAAAAATTGAAGAGCAAACAATAGAAGCTGTGTTGAGAACTATTTGTCAAGGCAGCATTTTAATTTGTATTTTTTGTTATTATTATTTTATTATTACATAAGTTTTAACAAATATTGTATACATAAGTTAACAAATAAGTGAAGTTTCATAAACTAATTTTGAGAGGAGCATGTGATATGATTGAGCACGACTGGCTGCTTATCTGTAATCAGTAATAGTCCAATCAGAGTGATCCAAGCTTGCTATAAATGGATGGTTTTCTCCCTACTGCTCTATCTTAATTTTGGAAGAATTATGAAAGCTTTCCAAAAGTTTAAGGCTTATGCAAGTCATTTTTTTCTTCTTCTGATAATTTAGATACCTCCTTTAACAGTGAATTGTGACTGTCGTCACAAAATTCTGAACAATATAAATCCTGATAAATTAAAACGGTATAAGATTGAATCTCCTGTTGATCAGTTATCATGCCTCTTCCTGGAATTTTCAACTGATGAAGACTTTTCGGTTCCTTTAGTTTTTTTTCAAGACCGAAAAAGAAAGATGTGGGAGCATCCATGTCATTCAGTTGTGCAAACCTGGTCCTCAGAAAAGCATCTTTTCCTCTTTCTTCCAATAGTTTTTTTAAAAGAAGTTTATTATTTGCAACAGAGTCAGTAAGGCCTAATCCCAATTCTACCCCTTAGCCCTTCCCCTTACCCCTACCCCTCGTTTTGCGAGTCCATGTGAAGGGGTTGTGGAGTCCCAATTCTCTTTAGCTTGAAGGCATAGGGCTAAGGGGAAGGGGTATACACCCCTTCGAACAAAGATTTTTCAGGAACACACTTGTTACCAAGGGGTAAGAAAATTTCCCAAAATGCACCAGCTACACTGAAAAAAATGATTTATTGGATTTACTTTATTTTTTAAGGCAAGCCGTTGCAAATAATTTGTTTGGGTTAAATTTAAACAAATTATGTTGGATTTACTCAATTTATATGTGCTGATTTTAAACAAACAAATTATGTTGGATTTACTCAATTTATTGAACTGATAATTAAGTACATGCTACATTGAAACCAAAAATTCTTACAACACCTTCATTTCACACCAATACACAAAATAATTAATTGATTAACTTAATAAAGAATTAACTTAATAAAAGATTTAGCAACTACAACAAACTACACTTTTTATGGAATGTACCCACACACAAACATTTTTAAAAATGTTTTAACTAAGTATAGAAGTCTTAAAAACATTTAGGTACAGGCAACAAGTTCCTAGAGCAAATTCATTTCACACACGTGCACATAAAGGAAAATGAATTAATTTATTAAACAAGTCCTTCAATAAACTGCTATTTGTGAGCCTTGATTTTCTTGACGCCTGCTTGAGAACTTTTGGGAGAGTCTGTCAGAGTTCATTTGCATAAGTACTGAGCAAACTCATAGTATTTTAGTCCTTTTGGGTAAGCTAAATTAAGCAGATAAATTACCCCCAGCATCAGAGCAGAGGCTTGTGGAACAGATTTGATCTGCTCCGGAATCACTGTTCTGTCAACATCAACGCCAATGTCCTCGTAGTCTCCAAAGTCTCCTTCCTTCCTTTTTGATCACACATATGCACATGGTGATATTCGTCAGGTCTTCTCGTTGATTGCCCTATATTTAAATAAAAATAAATTATTAGACAATGTGTTTTGAAGCATTATTTTGTCAAAAGTCTGTAGAAATCAAATGCATTTAGAACTAAAACCCTAACAGCCCTCCACACACTCATATGTAAGCCTCTGGAATATTATAACAACAATAATAATAATAAAGCAATGCATTAAAAATAGGGCATAGTGGTAGAGGTATTTTTACTGTACTGTACAAGTTAAGGACTTGTGGTAAGGTGCACATAATCATTTATCAATGGATATTGGCAAACATCACACTGGCAAACATATTTTTGTGCAAATTCTGCAAGGGCATTTATTTTATGAGGGTAAATTTAACATCTTTTTATTTACAATCTTTTAAAGAAAAAAATTGAAGAGCAAACAATAGAAGCTGTGTTGAGAACTATTTGTCAAGGCAGCATTTTAATTTGTATTTTTTGTTATTATTATTTTATTATTACATAAGTTTTAACAAATATTGTATACATAAGTTAACAAATAAGTGAAGTTTCATAAACTAATTTTGAGAGGAGCATGTGATATGATTGAGCACGACTGGCTGCTTATCTGTAATCAGTAATAGTCCAATCAGAGTGATCCAAGCTTGCTATAAATGGATGGTTTTCTCCCTACTGCTCCCTACTAATCTTAATTTTGGAAGAATCCCCCCCTTCCACCCCATCTCCTCCTTTTCTTCCCTTTTCTAAGGGGGAGCTCTCGAGACCTACCTGATCTCGAATCCCCTTATATGCTTATTGACCGGGCGAGAGCCTTGGGCTCAAGTATCTCCGAGCTCAGAGTTCTCTCACGGGACAGCATGCCAAACCTGCTATAAACGCTAAGCATATCTAAGTGGGAACTCTTGAAATACTGATTTTAACAAATAACAGACTAATGCTGTTGCGTTAATGAATTTACTTGCATTCTTTACAACAGTTTATCATTTCACTTGATTCAGAAGGACAGATGCCCACTATTTAACCCACATTGCGGTCAGACTAGTGGGTACAGATGCAGAGTTTCAGTTCTTAAAGCAGATGCGGTTGGTCATTAATCGCCAAAAAATATGAAATCATATTTTATTACACAGTTAATAAGACATTTTTCGAAACTATGGATATTTTACTTTTCTTTTTTTTTTAAATGCGTTTAGGCGGTCTTTGTCTTGACAGATGTCACTTTACCTCAAATGTTATTTGTTCATTTGCTTTATTTTGTAAATATCTGACAAAAACAAAATACATTCAAATTAAGATACAAGTTGTACCTACAAAAATCTTTACAAAAAGTACATTCAAATTATTGTTTCCTAAGTGTTTCCTGTTGCTATTTTGGGTTTTTCAAAATTTTCAGTAATTTTAAAATATAATCTTGTGTTTAACTGACTTTAACAACTTTGAAACAAGTGAAGCATGAGTAAATTGTGAATGAACATTACATTTTGGGTCAACTATCCCTTTAGCACCACTGTGCTGACAAATAATAGCTGTGGGGAAGTAAAGGAATAATACATACAACGATATATACATACCTCCTGCAAAATCCTGAAATATTTGGCCATGTTCTGGCCAGACATCCTTTCTTCTTAAGAACAGCAACAAATTAGCCCAACTGTCCCATAAAGGTGTTTTCCAGGGAAATGGTTGTAATCTGATGGAATTCTGCACCAATCTGTTGTAATCAGAAATATATACAGACAGAGACATCACATTGTTAGCCATAAGTGACATTTCTCAAGGACTGGAATTGAGAACCACTGCCTTAAGGGGTTAGTTCAACCTAATTTTTTTTACTTTTGAGGTTCAAATCTAGAAAAAAAAAACATACAAAATACCATCCAAAATGAATACAATATAGTATGAACATGCATTTTAACACTCACAGAGCCAGTTGAGCGATTAATTGAAGAAATGGGGGGAAAGCTAAATACATTTTTTGGAAAGATAATTATTGTGAAAAGTGCTATACAAATAAACCTGAATTTAAATGAAATTTAAAATTTAAATGCAAAAACAAATGAAAAATTCCATATATGCATGACAGTTGTACTGAGCAGTTCAATATTATATTGAGTATTGTGGCATCTCTACGGTTTCCTGTAATGAGTGGTGATGAATCTACATTTACCTTAAAGATCAGTGAAATGATGAAACTCCAGGACTCAAAGGAAACGGTGCATCATTGTCCAGTACCTCAAATGAAAGCATACACACGATTATGATTGTAAGTTTAAGATAAATCTAGGGGTAGCCAAGGAAACAACATGAGCAACTTCACTTGCAGAAATAACTTACACATCTTTATCCTTAGCTTATGGTCATGCATTCAATATCCTTTAACGAACCTAAATCCAATTATTATCCCTTACACGTATATTCGATTTATAATTTTTCTCAAATTTATTTAATCAACAGATAGTTTATTTGTTATTAGATTGCCTTGCATATTGACAAGTTCAGCCAAGATGAAGACATTTAAGGCCAGACATGCACTGTGTGATTTTGAGCCAAATTCTAAACTGTGACTCTTCTTTGAAACAACTGAATTTCAACTTTGATATTGTTGTGCTGTGTTCATGCAATACACAGGGGAAACACAGAGGTGAATAACCTCTCTTAATCAGCAATCAAATAATTTTTTGACCGGTCAGAAATTTTGGTCTGCCGTCTTGTGAGAATCACACAGTTGTATCAGAATTATGAACTGACTGTTTGTGCTCTTACTGCACTTGCATGAAAACTAGGAATGCAACTATACCATTTACTCACCCTTTACTTGTGACAAACCACTTTGAGTTTATCTGTTTTGATAAACACAACATAAGATGATTTGAAAAATGATAAAAACCAGTAACCTTTGACTTCCATAATATATGTTTTTTTTTCTATTATGAAAGTCAATGGTTACTGGTTTATAATATTCTTCAAAACATTTTCTTTTGTGTTCAACGAATAAAAGGAAACTCATAAAGGTTTGGAACCGCTTGATAGTGAGTGAATAGTGAGTAAATTTCCATTTTTGGGTGAATTCAGATTTGGGTGAGTATTCAGATCTTACAGAGAACATCTTAAGTCAACAGAATGTTTACTGTAATGAATGGTGATGAATAATCCACAATTACTAACCATAAAAAATTGTTAAATAATCAAACTGAACTGGTCTGGACTGAAAATGTCTTTAAACCACAGACCAGGGAACTTAGCAAAGGAAATGTGTTGCTGTCCAGTACCTCAAATGAAAGTAAGCACATGATTGCTATTTAAGTTCAAGAGTCAGCACAAGTAACAACAATGAGCAACTTTTTAATCAACATATTGTTTACTGATCAATTGTTAGGCAACATTTAGATACATTACTTACTGTGCCTATCGCTGAACATGTGATTAATATTATTAGTTCAAGATTATTTTACCCACAACACCAGTAAGGATAGAAAGTAGGTAGGGGTTTTCATTTTAAACATATTTGCATTAATAGAGAATATGCACAGGAACTTTTCATTTTCACTAAAGCCAGCTCAAGTGCTTCTGCTATTGTAAAATCATCACTTTTTTCGCCAGCATAACATTAAAGAAGATTTTTAGCAAAATTTTCTTTAATGTTCTACAGAAAAAAGCCTCCCTGTGGTTAAGTAAAATAATGGGAAATTTTCATTTTTGGGTGAACTATCCCTTTAAAGTCTGATTTCTTTAAAATCAGTGATCAGACAAGACACGAAGCACTGCATTCAATACCATTGTTCCGTGCCATATCTTAAAAATATGGAAATTTATTTTACCACAATATTTACCATGGTGTTTTAGCACTCACCTGCTGCTCATGACGGCACTTGCGCATTTCTTTTTTTTTTCTTCTTTTTTTTTTACACTTGAACAATCTAATGAATGCTTAACTCTAGGCGGAGGGCGTCGCAGACGAAAGTGAGGACAGGGGGACGGGAAGGCGCGGGGCTGGGGAGGTTTGCGGTTTGTCGCGGACAAAATTGAGGGACGGAGGGATGTCGCGGACACCGCCGCCACATACAGCACCACTATTCTGCCGCCCGAGGAAGATATATTCAGCTGCAGGCCCGCAGAACCACACACGTTTCAGGCACACGCAATCTAGGCAAACGATAAATGTAACTAACTCCCTAAGAGATTTATTGCCACCTACTGTATTTCACAAATATTGCGATCGAGACCGTCCGTGCCACGATTGCTATTCATTAGACTGTGAACAGTTTATGGTTTTCCATTTCAGTCATTATTTCATTATTATATCGTAACGATCACTTTAACATCTCTGCAGTTTCTGAACTTCAATTATGTAAATAAAATAATTGCTTAAACACATGACTTTATTCACATATCCACATACTCAAAGAAAACATAACAAACTGTCTAATTGTAGGATTAAGTGTAAAACTCAGGATCTTAATGTTGTCATACTTGGTTAAAATCGTATTGTTGTAAAATATAAAAAACAAGTAATAATGTGTCACATTAAAATGAATTATTATAGATAATAATAAAAAATTAATATAGATATAAACTGATTTAAACTACAATTTTTACTAAACTGTAGGAACTGTAGTGAATTTAACAATACAAAAAATAACTGTTAATAATAT
>CAIGQZ010032151.1:2144960-2159141 GCA_903798205.1 Danio tinwini
TATATCCCATGTCACAAAAACTGCCTTCTTTCATCTAAGAAGTATTGCTAAATTGCGAAGTATGCTATCCATCTCAGATGCAGAAAAACTAGTTCATGCTTTTATGACTTCTAGGTTGGATTACTGTAACGCCCTATTTGCTGGTTGCCCAGCATCCTCTATTAACAAACTTCAGCTAGTACAAAATGCAGCTGCCAGAGTTCTTACAAGGTCTAGAAAATATGATCATATCACCCCAATTTTATCCTCCTTACACTGGCTGCCTGTTAAGTTTCGTATTGAATTTAAAATATTACTTCTTACCTATAAAGCCTTAAATAATCTAGCTCCTGTTTATCTAACCAACCTCCTGTATCGCTACAACCCAACCCGCTCTTTAATATCTCAAAACTCAGGGCTTCTTGTAGTACCTAGAATAGCTAAATTATGTAAAGGAGGTCGCGCCTTCTCATTTATGGCCCCTAAACTCTGGAATAGCCTTCCTGATGTCCGAGGCTCAGACACACTATCACAGTTCAAAACTAGATTAAAGACCTATCTTTTTAGCAAAGCATACACTCAGTGCATTACATAGCGATATGACGCAAGATTTTGCTTCTTGTTTATATACACTATGAACAGCAGCTACGCTAATTATTCTCCTTATTCTGTATTTCCACCTGGGGGTACTCATCTCGAGGCCCTAAGACTATGCAGTGCCACTGATGCGATCCAAGACCAGCGACGAGATGATCCCAAGGTTTCTGGACCAGGCCGTATCCTGAGCTGCTGCTGTGGTGGTCACGGTGGAGAGCATGAGACTGATTCCTGTGATGCTCCAGGACAGACGTGTCTTCGCTGAGGTCCAGCTTCTGCGCCTAGACTGCAGCTCTGCACAAGACGTTTGGCCATAGGAGAAATGGTCATGCCCAACTGAGCCTGGTTTCTCTCAAGGTTTTTTAAATTCTTCACTTTCGCCAATTGGTGAAGTTTTTTCCTCGCCGTTGTCGCCACTGGCTTGCATGGTTCGGGATCTGTAGAGCTGTGCATCGATGGAATTGCTCTTCAGTGTTTGGACTCTCAGTAGTGATTATTAACCCACACTGACCTGAGCTAAACTGAACTGAACTTAACACTGAAAACTGAACTGACACTGTTTCAATTTACTATAAACTTCCATGAGAAGCCGCTTTGACACAATCTACATTGTATAAGCACTATACAAATAAAGATGAATTAAACTGAATTTAAAAGTGGCCTAAATCATTTTTTTTCAGTGTACAGCGACAGTTTTGCTGCACCCAGAAGAGAGAGAGCCACAAATTAGTATATTTTGTCATTATTTTTACAACAAACAAACACAAGTTTTAATATATTTATAACCGCATTCATGTTTTACTGTCATGCTTTTAGAAAAAAAACGCTAAAAACCGCTAAATTTCGCAATCAATAATCCCTAATAATAACACTTGTACAGCAGTCCCACAACATTCTGACACTTGATGACACTCGAATACCCTGTCAGAAAAGTGTAGTGGCTGAGAATGAGCTTTTACGGTGTCTGCTATATAATGTTATGTTAATGTTGTTTTTGGTGTGTTTACATAGATGAATATGGCCACTGTGTAAATGCGCAGTATAGTTACGATCTTATTGTCACATTAGATCGTTATGGTAACATAATATATGCCTTCAGTGATTTCCTGAAGATAAATACCAAAAAAAACACAACTGGAATAACTACAGCAGTCGCGATGGTCTGATCTCATATGAAGCAAGAGATCTCGATGACATATGATGACGTGTGCAGGTGCTGCAGTTCTGTCCTAATTCTTAGGGGTAAATTTTGAAGGCCTTCCCCTTCACACTCGTTTTTAAGGGCCAAGAGGAAGGGGAAGGGGTAGGGGTACAAAAATAGAATTTGGATTGGGCCTAAAAGTTGAGTTGTTGATACAGTCACTGCTTTGCCCAAGTATAGCTTGTTCGAGGGACTTCATTCTTGTTTTGAGCATTCCCGCATTATGTGCAGTGTACTGTTGACAAAATGACTTAATTTGAGTGTTTCCACCATTGGCTCAGTAACTGAAAATTACTTCTCTGCTCTCTCCAAGCATTCCAGAAAAGATTGAAAAAGTGAATAAAAGGGCAGTCCTGCAATAATCTATTATTAAAATGCTAATGTGATTTAAAAGACTTAGAAAGAGAAACTGATACAACAACTGATACATAGTGAGTGGTGCCTATACATTAATAAAGGAGAAATAGGCATCCCCTATAACAATATCAGCTCTCAATATCCGATCAGGTATTATTTCTATTGCATTTGATTGCATACTGATATATGGTGAAAAAACGAATTCAACACCAGCACTAAGGTTTGTGCCATGGCTTAGTAAAACATTTCATTTCCATCCACTATGTCATTGTGCTTGATTTTTTTGGTCTGTATGCGTTTCTTGCAAGAAAATAATGTCAGTCTTTTTGAGCCGTAGATAATCAAATAAAGCAACTCTCTTCTTAGTGCTCCGACAACCGTTAACATTAAAGGTCGCAATGTTTAAGGTTGTCATGGCAAAAAGAATGCAAAAAATAAAGTATGTGATCTTACACATTAGTCCTGTTTGTTTTTTCCTCAATCCAAATTTTCAATCATTTTTCTAACAGTAGTGACATGTTTTCTTAATCTAAATCTTTTAGGTTTATCAAGCTCATCCAATTATGCTTTTCTCATAGCAACAGCACAGATTCCACAAACAGTTGTAAATGGAAAATACTTCTGTAGTTTTGGCCTTCATTGATTAAAGGTATCATTAAGAAAATTGTTAAGTTCTTGTACTGTGTAATAAGATGGCTTTATTTGCGAATTGTGTTTTTTTCAACATGACTTTCTTTTGAACTGTCATCAACAAGATCCATTACATAAGATCCCTCACTACCGTAATTAATGTCAATGGACTGAGCCTCCCCTGGTGAAAAAAATGCTAAATTGTATTGCAAACATATTTTTAATTCCAATAGTACATTGAAAGTATACTAACCTAAAAGTTTACTTAATTTAAATATATTAAAACTGTATTATTACCATACTTTTATAAATAACTTTTAACACACTTTAAAATAATTGTAATTTAGTATATTTTAGTATTTTTTATTGAAAGTTATTGCAGCCCCAAAAACAATTTGGCTACCAACATCTTCAAAAATAACTTTAAATAAATAAATCATCTAGGTTTGAAACGACATGAATGTTAAATTTTCATTTTTAAAAACCTTTATTTAAATTTACAAGGTTAACATGTAAACATGACATTTTTAATTAACATTTAATTTTGTGCTTAGCCAAAACGTAATAAACCGTAACAAAAATAATTGATTCATGAAAACAAAGACACACCTGGAGATTAAATATGCACTATTGACTCATTTAAAATGGCACACAATCTTTATAAATAAACCAAAAATGCAATCAACTATTGATGAAAACAATTTCACTTTTGCACTGGTTCAGTTCAGCACTCACGAGACACTGAATCAGATTGAACTGTTTGCTTGGGAATTATTTTATCACACATTTTCACAAGCTCATACTTATCAACATACAATTAGTGTATACAATGCGTAGGGCCGAGCAGTATAACGAAATAGTAATAAATCATATTGTATCACATTATTATACAAAAAGGAATCATTTTCAGGCGGATTCGACTCTTTACTGTTCACTTAAGGGAGCCGATTCATAGAACTGAGCAGATTCGTCTCGACCGTAAACAATTACCACAGGCAATGCCTCCTTTGAACCATACCCGTCGACGTCTCAGTCAACGGATTCACCCACGGTAAGTGTTGAAAAATTATTGTTTTGGGTATATATTTCTGTACAGTGCATGTCATTTTTAACCAAGTAAGTTAGCTTTAGTTGTAACGTTAGGTTCGTATGCCATGTTATTCGTTAACAGATGGGTTAATCGCCATTTTTAAACAAGAAATTTACAGACGGTGCTTGTAAGTTAGGGCCATCTTAGCATAACATTTGTTTGTGTTGTGTTTGTTTGTTTTAGCATAAAAGTTAGCTCCTAAAAAAAGAAATGTAATTTTCTGTTAACTTTAACTTTTAACTGGTCTCTCTATTTCAGCACGTTGAAGTGAAGGTGAAGTACTTCACGTGACCATGAGGGATAAGTTAGGGTAAGCGTCATTATAAAAAAGAAAGGTAATTTCTCACAATAACTTTAATTAAATTAGTGTTTACTGCATTCTCTGTTTCAGCACAACATTAAATTGACCATGCAGAATAAAGTTAAGGTAAGCTGGCCTTCACATAGTCTTTATGACCATCATTATCAACCAATAAAATGTTATTGTCATAGATTATGGCAAATGCAAAGTAAATTAACCACATAACAGTGGTCAGTTGTGTTTGTTTTGTAACATAACAGTAGTTAATATACAGTGAACAATTAATTAGCATTTAAACATTTAGAGCAGATTATTCAGATTTTTTATATTGGCAGTGATGCTAATATAAAAAAGGCTGGCTGACTGAAAATTAAAAGTCTGTGTGCATATACCCCATTCAGTTGTATTTTTAAGCTAACATTAACATAGTCAATGTCATTGTCTATTTCTTAGTGGTAATTGTAATGCATTACTAACATTTACTAATGTGAACTTATTGTATAGAGTCACTGTATATAATTTTTTTGTGGTGTTTAAGTGTACATGTATTCTGTCCTCTGCATGCGTTTTGGTTGCTTGCATGCATATACAGATAGCTACACTAGCTAACACTCGTAATAGATGATCAGCCAACTTCAATGACCACTCAGATGTAGATTGAACAATCTTTTCCTTTTCTAGAGTGCCATCAAGCGGAGTTTGTGATCTCCATTACATTCCTTTTTCCCCGTAAAAAAGCAGAGCTTCTTGGGCGATTCACACAACAGAACTGGAGGAAAGACCACAAGAGCCTGCGATCTCCGTGCTGTGATCAAAATGGCTGCTATGCATTGCGTTCCTTATGCTATAATCATAGCAAATAAAGTTTAATCAAACTGAGTCCCAACCTAAATCTATGGCAAACAACGCCCTCCAGTGGTAAGGAAAAACAATGCCGTACATGGCATAACACTCCCCGTCTGGTATTGAGCATAATACCAATTTTAATTTCTCAACAAGTGAATAGGAATTCACAGGGTCAATTAAGACATAAGCAAAATAACCTCAGTAATAGGTCCTAAGAAGGTTTTAGCTGTACCGCAACTTAGTGACTTTCAGTTCCAGTTTCCTGACCTTTCCGTCTGAATCTGCGATAGCCTTGGAGACCAGAGCCATTGGCCATTCGTTTCTTTTTACTTGATCATCTTTCAGAAGGACCAAGTCTCCGTCTTTGATATTAGGCTTGCTGTCTTGCCATTTCTTGCGAGACTGAAGAGAAGCAAGGTATTCTCGTCTCCACCTTTTCCAAAACAAGTTTGCAAGATACTGCACTCTTTTCCATTGTTTCTGATGCAGATCAGCATTCTCAAAGGACCCTGGAGGTGCCGATGGGGTACATACTTTTTGCGAGAGGATCATTGCTGGGGTGAGAAGAAGTGGTGACTCTGGGTCGGTAAAAATCAATACGAGAGGTCGTGCATTGACAATAGCACACACTTCAGCCATTAAAGTGGACAACACCTCATGAGTCAGGTGCAAAGAGCTGATTTGGGGAAGCATGGAATCCAGAATCTTTCTTGAAAGTCCAATCATCCTCTCCCACGCTCCCCCCATGTGGGAAGAATGAGGCGGGTTAAAGATCCATTTGCATCCTTCCTCACTGAGGTAGTTTGCCACACTGGAATTCTTAGTAGAGTCTATAAGCATATTCAGCTCCTTTCATGCTTCTTTGAAATTAGTGCCACAATCGGATCGTATAATCTTTGCTGGGCCCCGAATGGCAAAGAACCGGCGAAGTGCATTAATGAAGCTTGATGTGTCCATCGACTCTGTCAGTTCGATATGAATGGCTCGCACTGATAAACATGTAAAAATCACAGCCCATCTTTTACTGTAGGCATGTCCTCCACGAGTGCGGCGTGCCGATACATTCCAGGGCCCGAACACATCTAAGCCGACATTAGTAAAGGGTGGCTCCGTGCTGATGCGGTCAGGAGGGAGGTCCGCCATCTTCTGTTCAGCCGTTTTTCCTCTTTGTTTGCGGCAAGTGATGCACTTGTAAAGAATGCCACTGATGCATCTTTTTGCTCCAACAATCCAGAAACCACCAGTACGGATTGCTCCTTCTGTAAAGATTCAACCCTGATGATTTACCTTCTCATGGTAATGATTTGTTAGAAGGGTTGCTATGTGACTCTGACCAGGTATGATGAGAGGGTGTTTTTCACTGTTTAGGAGTGTGGACTGTTCTAATCTACCTCCAATCCTTAAGAGACCATCCTCTAGAACTGGATCCATCTTCTTTAATGAGCTCTGCTTGTGAATGACCTTTTCCTTTTCCAGACAAGCAATTTCTACTTTATAAGCTTCCCTCTGTACACATATGATGATGACACGTTCTGCTTGGGTCAGTAACTCAGGTGTGTATGAACTCTCACAATGATGCCAGCCATGACATGACCTGTCTTTACATTTAAAAGACTGAGCAACATGAATAAGTGCAGCTATAGCTCTTCTTAAAGATTTCCAAGATGAGAATCTTTGGAAACGGTGAGTACCAAGGTCAGGATCCGAGTGTAAACAGGTTGTGACATGTGCTCGCACTTCCACGTCTATTTCTGGGCTGATGAGGCTATGGAAGTTTTTTTTCACTGGTGTTGATGCTGAGTGCTGCAGAAATGATGGACCGGTAAACCAGTTTGTTTCAGTCAGGTGGCAGGCGGGAACTGGTCTAGTAGCAACATCGGCAGGATTTTGTGAGGTTGGAATGTACCGCCACTGCTCAGGGTCACTGAATTTCCTAATTCTTTGCACTCTGTTACTGACATACACATAAAATCTTCGGGTCTCATTGCAGATGTACCCCAGAACGACTTTGCTGTCTGTGTAGAACAGTAGGGTGTCAGGATCAATATCTAATTGTTGGACAATCTGTTCTGCCACTTCAACATCAAGGACAGCTGCACAGAGTTCAAGTCTGGGAACTGTATGTACTGTCTGTGGGGCTAGCTTGGCTTTTCCCATAATGAACCCGACATGGCACACTCCATCATGATCTGTTACTTTCAAGTATGCAACTGCAGATATGGTTTGAATGGATGCATCCGAAAAGACATGAATCTCCCTGCTTGCTGAGTGAGAAATGGACATTGGAGTGTAAGTTCTGGAAATACTGAGCTGATCTACATCTTGCAAAGAGTCTTTCCAGAGGTTCCATTCCGCTTCCCTTTCAGCAGCAAGAGGGGCATCCCAGTCTGAATTTGTGTTTGACAGTTCACGGAGTAGCAGTTTTCCTTGGATGGTAATTGGCGCCACCAGGCAAAGAGGGTCAAACAAGCTATTGACAGTTGCTAGAACTCCTGTGCGTGTGAATGGTTTGTCACTGAGACTAACATGGAATGTAAATGCATCCGTTTGGAGATTCAAACTCAAGCCAAGACTTCGCTGCAAAGGGGGTGAATCTGTGTCTAGATTTAGATGTTTCAAGTCCTTTGCAAAATCAGCTGGAGAGAATGCTTGCATCACAGATGGACTATTGGATGCTATTTTGTGGAGTCTTAGGTTAGAGATGGCAAGCATATCTTTGGTAGCTTTAAGCAAATTCACAGCTTCAGTTATGGAGGGCAAAGACTTTAGTCCATCGTCCATGTAGAAGTCTCTTTCGATGAAATGTCTTGCATCTGCGCCAAATTCTGATTCACCGTACAAGGCAGCACGTCTGAGGCCATAAATGGCAACCGCTGGTGAGGGGCTGTTGCCAAATACATGGACTTTCATGCGGTACTCCATGATGCTTTCTGAGGTGTCATTGTTCTTGAACCACAGAAAACGCAGGAAGTTCCTATGATCTTCTCTGACGATAAAACTGTGGAACATTTGCTCTATGTCCGCAGTGATGGCTACTGGCTCATGCCTGAAGCGTAAAAGGACTCCTAACAGACTGTTGTTTAGATCTGGCCCAGTTAACAGCACATCGTTTAAAGACACACCAAATACTACACGAATTTGACCAGGCTTGCGTGGGTGGTATACGCTGAAGGAGGGTAAGTACCAGCACTCTTCCCCTGGGTTTACAGTAGGAGCTGGCTCAGCATGGTGGTTATCGAATATTCTCTGCATAAAGTCTACGAAGTGCTCCCTCATTTCTGGTTTCTTACGTAGAGTGTGACAGAGAGATTTGAAACGACTCAAGGCTTGCTCTCTGTTGTTTGGAAGACGTTGTCTGGGTAAACGAAAGGGGAGGGGTGCTATCCAACTATTAGTGTCATCTATGAACATTTCTTTGTCCATTAACTGAATAAACTGTCTATCCTCAATTGAGGGGGCAATTTTTTCATCATTTTCTGTTTTTTCAAAGATTGAGATGGGTAATGGACTTGGGACTTGGAACAGAGAGCCTTTAGCACTTGACTGTGCAGTTAATTTCTAATGGGCTAAAGAGGGATGGCCGCCCATCTTCTTGACTGTTTGAACAGTAAACACTTGCAGTTGATGGTCTGTGAGCAGCACCGAGACATACCTCTCCAACCACAACCCAGCCTAAGTCCAGTCTTTGGGCATAGGGAGCATTCTTTGGCCCATTGCGTTGTTCTCTCACCTTGTGAACCTGAAGAATATCACGCACGTCCAAGGAGGAGAAGTATTTGAGCATTAAGATCCAGAGGGGGAATAAGATGAGCTATAGATTTAAGATGTGGGTGATGTTTTGCTACTTCTGGAGTGGGTATCTCCGACCTGTCCTCGGGCATGCAGTTGCACTCAATGAGCATAGGGAGTGGGACTGAAAGACCACCATCTAGACGGTGTGCGATGAAGTCTACAGCTCGCCTTCCAGACATTTCTGTAACTTCTGCGCATGTCCGCAGAGTGTAGGAAAATTCTGTACTCTTGAGGTTGAAGAGGTCGAAGAACTCAGGCTTTGCAAGTGAACGATTGCTTTGATCGTCGAGAATAGCATATACATTCTGTGATTTATCTGGTTCTCCGTTGGGATGAACTTTTATGAGGCAGATTTTTGAGCAAGATCGAGAACAACTAGCATCTCCACAGACCTCTGTACATTTAGAGTTAACAAAAGGGTTTGCACTTTCTTTCTCCCCGCCGTGCTCTGTGTTATGCATTTTGTAAATCCAAGGAGGTGGTCCAGGATGAAGAACTGTGACATGTTTGTTGCTGCCGCACTCCGTGCACTGTATCTCAACATCACAGTCTTTGGCCACATGGTCATTTGAAGAGCAACATTTAAAGCAGACATTATGCTCCTTCAAAAATGTTTTCCTTTCCTCAATACCTTTAGCTCTAAATGCTCTGCACCGTTTCAAAGGATGAGGTTTTTTTTGTGAATGGGGCAGTCTGTTAATATCTGGTTTACTGTTTGATGAATCAGCAGAGCTGGTTGTTTGCTCAATCTCAGTTTTGTGAGTAGAGATGAAGTTTTTAAGCGGTCCAACTCGCTTCATTGAAACCTCTGTCTTTACAGGGGCATTTGGAGAGAAGTTAAATGTGAAACTAGGGTCATTGCACATGTAGGCTTCCCTGCATATAAAGTCTGTAAAAAAATGTGAATGGAGGAAATTGTACCTGAAACTGAAGCTTGCACTGAGACCCTTGGGACATCCACTTCTCTTGGAGGTTAAGTGGAAGTTTGCCAACAATGGGTGCCACGCCTCGCGCTGTGTCCAGGAAGGAGAGTCCAGGTAAGTAGCCTTCAAGCTTGGCTGACCACCTCCCTGAGAAGATCTGCAAGTTCTCTAAGCTTTTGTGGTTCTTTATTGCTGATTTTAGGAAAGCAATCCAGTTTGTCAAAGAGCGTTCTTTCCATTATTTCAGCGCTCCCAAAGCTTTCTTCAAGACGGGACCATGCCATTCTACAGCCAGCTGTCGGATCAACAACATGAACTTACTCTCTTAACCTGTTCTGAAGACTGTGGTCCTAACCACTTTATCAGAAGATCAAGCTCCTCAGTAGGGTTAAGTGATAGCCCTTCTAAAGCATTAATAAATGAAGACTTCCATGCCAAGTATTTTTCTGTGCAATCATCAAACTGACTTAGTCCTGAGTTTACAAGCTCACGGCGCACCAGGTATCTGGCTATTTCACCCATACCTGCATGATCTGCAAAGGATGGCTGATGTGTCGTACTGCTGAGATAGGGAGTGTGAGGTTTGTTAGATTTATCTGAAACTGGAACTTCTCTGTATGCTTGGTGATGAGAGAATGTTGTGTATGGCGACGTGACAGGAGTGCTCCGGGGAAATAGTGATTGTGTGCTGGGTATTTTAGGCTGACTTACTTGGTATGTCTTGGGAGTAGACATGCAGTTTAATCTGTTGACAACTTGTGCGATATGGCTTGTGGCAGCTGTGGTGGTGGGTAACACGGTTGGTTTGAACTTTTCTTTATTACAGAAATTAGGTTCCACTTTAACAGGAGGTAGACCATGAAAACTTGCTGCAGAAAGACTGTCCACGTAATCCTTTGTGTGCTTTTCCACAGTCTCTTGTGGATATGCCGTAGCATCAACAGGCATATTAATTTCTCCTGACTCTATCTCTGCTGCAGCCGCTTCCAGTATCCCAGCTTCTCTTTCTCAGAATCAGAATCAGTTTTAATGCCAAGTGTGCTTCACACACACAAGGAATTTGTTTTGGCAACAGAAGCTTCCAGTGTACATAAAGTGACGAGTGACAACAAAATTCAATACAAGAAAGAAAAGGCAATAAACATTAAACAGAGATGCAGTCAGTCAAAACTGATCGTGTTTGATAAACATAAAACAGGACAGACTAACAGAAATAGTGCAAACACTGGAGAGCTCCACACCGAGGCAGCCATCCGCGGCGCCATCCTGAGAGCATTCGTGTTGTTGTTTGTCTTCAGAAATAATAATTCTGTTGCTGCAACCTACTTTTCATGTTGTAAAGATAACAGTTAAGAATCCAGTTTAACTTTTTCTAGCAGTACTGTAGCCTCTCTCTCTACGAAGGTTGTGCGTGCTCTTAAAGCTTCAGCTTTGGCTCGTGCTCTGGTTGCTGCCATGCTTGCTGTGGATGATCTTGAGCTCTTAGAAGATGCAGATATCACTGATCTGGTTTCCAGCTGACTGAGTGAGGCATTCAATGCTGTCTGTTGCTGCTCCTCAGCTTTCTCTTGAGCATCCATCTTAAGTCAGTTGTGATGGAATTACTAAATTGATGTGATCTTGTTAGTGTTGTGTTCTGCCCATTGTGTTGCTTTTTTTACTATTCTGTCCTCTGCATGCGTTTTGGTTGCGCGCATGCATATACAGATAGCTAAACACTCGTAATAGATGATCAGCCAACTTAAATGACGAAGGAAAAGGAAAAACAATGCCGTACATGGCATAACAACGTGATTGATAGTGCATGGTGAGTGTATATCCTGAGTACACAAATATAATCCAAAGTCATGATCACCATCTAAAACAACAAATATATATTGCCTATTCAAAGTGAAATCGATGGGGACAAGGAATGATATGTTCACACATTTTAACTCGTACATAGTTAAATGTTGAGTGTTATTATATTTATCAGTTTTTGCAGCCTTGCGCCACAACCATGGATGTTGAAAAAGTGTGATGCTACCAAGCACCCCTCGCTTGATTGTTCAAGGTAATGTTGATGTTGAAGGGACTCCTGATCAAAACCATTTCGAATCAGGCTTGGAATCTTGGGGCAGCCCCGTTGTCTTTCATTCATCAAACTCGCTTCAGGGCTTATACTATCACATAATAGTGCGCCAATTCATTTGGCTCTCTTCCCCCAATACTTTGGCCCAGATGGACAGAGATGGGGCAGCAATTTTTGTAAATGATCAACCAGCTAGACAATTGGGCTTTTAGGAAATTGCTTGCACAAGACTTTTGACCACCGATCATGTGATCTTGTGGCCATGTGTTCGCCCTTGGAACATTCTAATTGCAGCCAGATGGACAAATTCAGAGACAAAAAGATCTCTGGTAATTAATGAAAGACTTAAGAAAAACAATCTCTTAAATGTTAAATGCCAAGGCAATGCTGTGTTTATTCCAACCAACCAGGTTAATAATGTGTTGTGTTACCCTTATAACAGGTTAAAATGATCTGTATGCGTCTGAAATGTTTGGTATTAAACCAAACCCCTTGTTATTTGCAATACATTGGTGTAAATGAAAACTTAAGTAGTATGAACAGTATTCGTCTTGTAACATTTGATGTCAGATAGTTACAATCTTACAAGAGATTTTTACCACGAGCAATCTCTTGGAGCAGTGGTCACCAAACTTGTTCCTGAAGGGCCGATGTCCTTCAGATTTTAGCTCCAACCCTAATTAAACACACCTGAACAAACTAATCAAGGTCTTACTAGGTATACTTGAAACACCCAGGCAGGTGTGTTAAAGCAAGTTGGAGCTAAACCCTGCAGGGACACCGGCCCTCCAGGACCGTGATTGGTGACTCCTGTCTTCGAGTCTGTCAATAAGTGACTCTGGCTACGCTGGTAAGGGGCGTAGCCCCACCCTTCATGGCAGCTGCTCATTGGAGGACAGTATCAGAGGGACGGATCAGAACAGGTCCCTTAAAAACTCACTGCAGCCCTAAACACATTGCTTTTTGCATTAGCTGGCTTGTGCCTAGCTGTGCTCTCTGCCCCCTTTCACCTGCCTGGACTCCGCCACGTGATTGGGTCACCACGAACTCTCCATGCAAACCTCTTAAGTTTCGGACCGCGAAACCGCACAAACTCCGCAGCGTCCTTTACCCCGGCAACCCAGAACAGCCTCCACTCCCGAGCGAGTGAATCTCAAAGACGTCACAGAAGCCACCCTATCAGAGCGCCACGTGTTTCCTAAGGCCAGCCTGGCGAGGCAAACTCCAACAAGACTTCAGCAAATACGCAAGTAACACAAACAAATGTTGTCTCTTGCTGATTTGGTGCATATGATCTTAAGCAGTTAAAGATAAGCCAAATCTATGCTTTTGTGGTTTCTAAAATCTAGAATCTAGGTGATTCTAAAATCTAGTCAGAAGTACTAGAATTAATTTGGGACGGTTGCTAACTCACTTTGCATCCTCTGAACTGCCTGTGTGTGTGTGTGTGTGTGTGTGTGTGTGTGTGTGTGAGTGAATGTGTCTGTGTGTTTGTTTGTTGTTTGCTTATTACGTAGTTAGTTTCATGTATCGTAGTGTAGCTCAATAAATCTTTGTTCTCCTTTTGTAAGAACTGTGTTCTTGTTTTATATGCTTCTAAGTCATTGCCTCAAGCTGTAGAGCTGTTACCTTGCTAAAAGTTAACCCGATTCTGTGTTATGTTGGTATCGTTGGCCACGAAAATAATATAGATGAGATTGGTAAAATGCGATGTCTGCTATTTACACTGTAAAAAATTGCTCTTAAAAACAGTCAGATTTTGCAGTAAAATAATGTTTTTTCACTAAAACAGTAATATGCTGTTAAAAACTGTGCATTCTGGGTAGTATTTTTGTTATCGAGAAAGTAACCAACAGCAGAAAACTGAGTTAACAGAGCTCAGATTCGACGTTTCAAGTCTGTTTAAAATCACATTTAGCACCCTTGTTCAATATTATGTACACTAGTTCACTAATATAGTTCACCTGACAGAATTAATGAACGCTAATGAGTGAATTCAGACACTGATGAACACCTGCTGTAATCATCACAATCACTGAAGGAAAGAAATAAGAAACACAGTGTCGTCAGTTAAAACATTAAATAAAATCAAGTAAAATAAAACACTTTCAGTCTTAGCAGAGGATCATTAAACACAAACAACAGCAGACACACTTATTACTGACCGCTTTGACTTCCATACCATTCTTATTGAGAACCAACAGAAATTTAGGTGTTTTTTTTTGTGTGTCACCATAATATACACAGTAAAATAAGTAGTGTCAATTTAACACTTAAAGTGTTGATTTTAACACTACTGTAGGTCATATATGGTCCCAATCTATCAAGTGTTAAAAGTACACCGTGTCTAGTGTTAAATTTGCAGTGTAATATTGGCACTTTAAAGTGCTGAAT
>CAIGQZ010032151.1:2159151-2175510 GCA_903798205.1 Danio tinwini
ATTGGCACTTTAAAGTGCTGAATAAATACACTCACAGTGTAGAATGTTACACTTACTATAGTTATCAAAGTTTTACACTTAGGGCCATTTAACACCCACTAGTGTTGTTATTACGCTACAAGTGTCATCAAGAAAGTACTCCTATCAGTGTAACATTAATTTTTACACTATTCTGTGCACTGTCAGAACATACACAGCACATTAAATTTAATTTATCACATTTATTAAACATTAAATATCAACATTTTTTACAGGATGAATGTTTAAACGTAATTTTAAAATAAAAAGCAATCTTTTTCCATGAGTAAAAACTGCACGATAACTGTAACTTTATACCTTTAACATTTTATCACAAACGCATTTAAAGATTTAAAACAATTACATTGTCACCTTTTCAGAGGATGAATGTTAAGCTCACAATGTCATACCAGATGCATAAACTTAAAAAAAATAGTTGCTTAAACGTTTTGAAACATTTTATGAAACAGTAAAAAAGCTTAATACTAGCATTTTTTTTCAACATCAGTACATACATCCCATTTCACTGAGCATTTTTACTAATTTAACAAAGTAATTTTTTCAAAACAGCACTAGACCTCGTGAAGTACAGTTTTGCTAGTGCACTGCATTCTACATTTTCTAAAAGCATCAAGAATCTCAAAGCAATCTCTTTCCAGCAGTAAATTGGAACATTTCATTAAGAGTCACTTATACCCTTCATAACTTTAGATCTCAAAAACACATTTGACCAAACAATATTACACATTTGATTTAAAATTTCTAAACATTCCTAATAAACAGTTTATCAGCAGAGTATGTTTCAAGGGCCTGAAAGTCCGTCTGTCTTGGTTTATAACACCTCATTCAAAGTCAACTCTTACTGTATTTGCATGGAAATATGAATTACAGAAAACAGAAACACAGAAAACAGTTCAGTATTGACATTTAAAATGTATTTCATTAAGTAAGAGTAATTTCTTCTCCATTAGCCGTCACACATGCACACGTCAACAGTCCAATTTAAAACCCTGAATGTGTCAATCTCATCAAGGATGTTGGGCAGAGAAAATTCTTAGCATTGTTTCATCTTGTGCTTCTCAGTTGATTTGGGCAATGTTATTGAAATGTCTACAGCTGATAGTTTAAAACAGTCTTAAAAAAAACTGATGCACAGACTTGAAAAGCATGCACCAAAGTAAATGCAAAGATCCAAACATTGCTGTTTGATGCAGACCCAGCAGTACAAGTTCTCTCTGATAGCTGAACTGAGTTGTTTGGATTGTAATTTTGGATCTCCATCTTTAAATTGTTGCTGATGTTGAAATTCAAATTGTTGCTCCATCTTGGGGAGTTGCTGTAGTTCATCCTATGCATTCTTTGTTGCGTGGATAAGCCAAGTTAAAAAACACAGTAAACAGCGAAGGATGCAATAATGCCTTTTAACTCCTATTCTCCTACACTTTGCAGAGGACTTTCTACCATCTGTAGAGTTGGGTATGGAGCATCATCATTATCCCACTGTGAAAAGAAAAAAAGGACGTCACTAAACAGTGCAAAATCTGTCAGAAATGCATAACATCTATCAGAGTATTACAAAGTGTTTAACCAACAGTTCCCAAAACTCTCCCAGTGTAATTACTGTAAGCAATCACTTTCTCTTTAAAAATATGGGGGAGCAGAATTAGAGCTGCACGAAAATCAGAATCTATTGCTAAATAAAATCAAATAAAAACAAATAATGAAGTACTGAATATTCACTATAAACTTCCATGTGAAGCTGCTTTGACACAATCTACATTGTATAAGCGCTATACAAATAAAGATGAATTGAATACTTTTAAATAATTTAATAACATTAAGGACCTGTTTTTAAAATAACGAAAAAAATTACTGGAAATATTAGCACATGCTGAATAACAGATAGATGTATTTTTATAAATAACATATATATATTTTTAATTGAGGAATGTTATCTACATAAAGGGTTTATATATAAGGTCCATGAGTTTGAACTTGCTAAATGCAGCTTAAAAAGGCACTTAATGATCCCATCCAAGAAAGAAGGGTTTGATCGAGCAAAATTATAATTATGTAAGTTTTATGTCAATACCTGTTAGATCATCTGCAAACTTCTCTTGCTTTTTGTAGACTTTGGCCAATGGAGATGTTTTTTTCTTAATCAAGCTCAGGTACCTTTAGCACAATACTTGTAAAGCTGTCCTTGAAGCTCTGACTTGGTTGGAGATGGTTGATGAATGCACTCGGTCAGGTTTACCACGACTGAAAATAAACAAAAAGGAAATTAGTGATTCACTTTAACTAAAAACATTATCTAATATTCTTTGCTGCCATTTCCTTTTATTTATCACTGTACAAATAGTTGTAAGCTTGAATGCACATGTTTACCACAAAGCTTTGAAAATGAAAATGTTTTTAAAAAGTCATAACTGTAAATTATAATTTGATCCTATAGTTTGGCTTATATTGACATTAAACTTTTAATTTAAATTGACAACTGATTTAAAATGTGTGATCTTACTGACAAGGGTGTTTTTAATAAAGCGTCACAAACCTTATTGTACTGGATATGCAGGACATTCGCATTACCCTCAAAAGATTCTCACCAATTGCAGCAATCACCTATTGGATCAAATAGAAGTCCATAATAAATCATAAAAATTCAACTTTAAAACACTTCACCTAACAGTTTTATGGAAAAAAGAGATTAAATTTAAGACTACACAATGAATTCAGTGGTGAAAGTCAAAATACTGAATGTAATGAATGATTTTACTTACGTTATTACACTCTATTGCTTCCTCGTCCACTTCATTTTCTGAAAGAAAAAAAAAATCATGATCTGTGTGAGCTTGAGGAAAACACTAAAAACTTTTAAATATGCAACTCAAAGGTTTGATAAATGACCTGCACCTGGATCTGACAAGACAGATGATTAGGACTCTCTTGGACATGCGTTTATACCGTTACGTACAAATTAAATATGTAACGTTGCAAAATAAAATTGGTATAACTCAACATTGGTTGGGTAATATGCATAAACTAACGTAATATTGTTTCAGACATAAAAGGGACAGGTGTTCACTCCTGTCTGGAGTGAACATGAACGTTAGCATAAACGTTAGCTTACCAACATTAAGGAAATTCCGAATTTATAAATATGCAACTAATACAGTGGCCGAGTGAGCTTAACATTATCCAAACAAAACGAAATGTGTTTGAACTGTTTCTCTGGACGTTTCACCGCTGTCTCACGGTCATGTGTGAAAAAAATCATATCTTCATTTCTGGCTAACCTTACAAAATGGTGCCCTCACGCGCAAGGTAACTCAACGATAGGCTTAACTACACACAATGCAAAGTAACGTTAAACATGAATTGAATATGACCCAATGGATATTCACAATAAGTTATTTAACATTAAATTTACCTGCAAATGTCTCTGCTTCGTCTTCACGAGCGTATTCCAGCTTCTTCGAGTCCTACAAGAAGATCTTCCGTCGGGAACGTCAGTACAGCAGTGAAACAGCTAGGTTAAGGGAGAATAACCGTCGCACAGCGTTCATTTATTATGAATGCACAGCGCGGGCAAAAATCCTATTGGACGACACGAATTCAAATTTGCTGGATGCTAGTGCTAAGCGAAAGTTAATGGATAATATCCCGCTCCAGACCCGCAAAAAATCTCATCCATTGTGTCACAAAATGTAGTTTTAAGAGTATTTCAGGCGAGAATGTAGTTGTTTCAAACTCGAATAGGCAGTTTATTTACAAAGATAGCACGTCTTTGAAGATGTGCTTCAGTGAATGCGGACTCTGTCAGCGGGAGCTTCCTGATGCTCTCCCCCGCCGACAGCAGCTTTACTTCGGCTAGTTCATCTCGGATATGCCGCTGGATTCAATCTCCCCATTGTGGTTAAAACATGATATTTAATACATCTTGTGTATATCTAACGGCCAGTTTTTGGTCTTTTAAATCTATTATTTGTTCCCAGTTGTATTTTGGCAGTGTTATTTTGTTACGTTTTATAATTGTTTTATTTATTAATAAATAAATGGCCCAAACATGGACCCTTTGACAGTTGGGAACATATTTTTTTACCCTTAAAGTAATCTTAAGGTGCTACTTTGAACCATTGAAGGTACAACTTCACCATTTGTACCCTAAGTGTTCACAAATGTACCCCAACAGTACCCTTTTTTCTGACAGTGTGGTGTATGTCGCAATCTTTTGCACTTGTAGTGTTAAAGGAAAATCACATCATATTGCACTGTGCAACCACACTGTCAATGTGCAGTCGTTAACACTGTATATTGTTAATTTAACATTTTTGGAGTTATTGACATTTAACACTGCATTTTTTACACTGTTGATTTTACTGTGTAGTGAGGGGCTGGTTTAGTTGGGCTCTTCACCCTTGAATTTGTAAAGTTAGCTGGTGAAAATGATCATGGCGGGGTGAACGGAAGCATGATACCGAGCGAGACAAACAAGCAAGTAGTTCGGTCGGACTTTTTGGGGATTGGCATCGAGATCGGGTTAAGAACAAAATAAGAGCGAAGAAGTGGTCGTGCGGGGAAGCAAAAAGCAAAAAGAAAGAGCTCCTGTGTTTATAAGAGGGGCAATAGGAGGAAGTGGCAGGACGGTTCTTATTCCTAGGAATGCATGTGGGTGGAAGTCTACTGGAGGGATCAGCTGGGCTTCCCTGAGGTGATATTGTTCTCTTGTGGTGTAAAAATGCTGGGGGGGGGGGGAATGTGGGTTTGAAATGTGATGTTAATTCAGAACATCTCAATAACCAAAAGGCTAGTGTGAACACTGCATCAAGGGTGAGGGCTGTGTAAGTGGAAATGTATTCGGAATGGATGTGGAGTGTAATAGGTTCGGATGAAGGTGGAATGAGAAAGCAAGAGAAAATCAGAAATTAAATTTACAATGTGGCACATGTACAGTAGACATAATGATTTGTTTTAACTGATATCTATGCGAGGCATCTTGGTATGTGCATGGGCAACTGTGAATGGAAGCGCTTTTGTTAATGCGTGGTACAATAGCTTTGTTGTCACAATGTGCAGGGGTGGTAGAGGTGGGCATTGCCCCCCCGGCAGGATGGCGGATGGATGGAGAGCTAAAGATATGGGGTGTGGCTTGGCTGATGGTCCTGGAAATACCTCTTGTAGACTGAGCGGGTGAAGTGATTGTGGAGAGAATTTTAGCCCCTTAGTGATATAGAATTTGTTTAAAATGCAAATGTATCCAACACAGTCAATGAATAAAACATTTCTCCTCCCATTCATAGCTGTCAAGCGGAAATTTGTTTCTTTGCAGTATTTACACCCAACAGACCTGCCATAAACTTGCATATGACATTTGTGTGTAATGACATGGGAGTCACTACGGCGTGTTACAATTGGACTTCTATGCTTGCAATATATATATATATTTTAAATATAAATAAACATTATTATTAATAAAAATAATAATAATAATAATAATAATAATAACAATAAAAAAATAGCAGCAACTGCCTATATCAACCCTTGACCATAAAAACAATGTCACCACTTAATAAACTGTGTGAATGGAATGTTTGTTATGGGATTTACTTTAAATTATGATTAAACAACATTGCCTTGGAATCTTAACATGATTAGAAATCGCAAGCATATCTGGCACAATTCATTCACAAAGTCTTTGCAATCATTTGTAAACGTTCAAGAAAAAAGGGGCGGGACTATCTCAAGTTTAGGGTAGCTCATTGAATGGTGACACTTCTCCTTCAGCTATTGGCTCAATGTAATGTCAATCAAAGGTTCAAGAGGTCGGCAGCCATTTTGTAACCGGTATCTCTCTAGTGTTTATGTCTGGAGAAAACGCGCTCCAGCGCTAGTTTGGATGATAACAGAGCATACCATGGATATTTATCAACGTATAAATACACTGTGGACTAATGTTTATGGATTAGATTGCCTGGATACTTGCAATAAAATGGTTCGGCTGGAAGAATGTTGAGGATCAGTGGACAATCGGGAGGTTTGAGAGGTGAGTTCTTGGTTGAATCAATGTAGTCTCTTCTTTAAAAAAATTTATAAATGTTTAGTCTTGTTGGGGAGTCGTGGTTTTTTGCGAGGCTTCCCCTTGAACATGATATGTACGTTACCGCTCGGAAAGCAGTAAGAGTTCAGCTTCATTGTAATGTTTTGATCTTCGGCGCTTAAGAGTTTAGGTGGAGTTGTGGACGGTGATCTTGCTGGAGATCTGGGTTGAAAGCACGGCAGATGCGTTGGGTGAGGTGTTTGAAGTGAATAGAAAGGAGATTATATTTACCGCGTTATGGTTAGATAGTGGAAAGCTGATGGGCTGGCTGATGTCTTTGCGGGACTTCAGACTCGCTTGTCATCCTGGCGGGGCTGGATAGTGCTGAGCTGCGGCTGAAGTTGCTGGGAGAGCGGTGCGCTGACTGAAGTTGTAATTGTCTTCAGAGCTTAGTTCTTCCATCTTGATGGCTAAATGGTGCAATGCTGTAGGAGCTTTTGGGAGCTGGAGCGTTAGTAGCGGGAAGCATTCTTCCTAACGAAGATCCTTCCAAACGAAAATAGAGCAGTAGGGAGAAAATTATCCATATATAGTAAGCTTGGATCGTTCTGATTGGATTATTACTGATTACAGATGAGAAGCCAGACGTGCTCAATCATATCACGTGCTCCTCTCGAAATTAGTTTGTGAAACTTCACTTGTGAATGAATGTGTGGTATTCACCTCAATCACTTTTTTTTTTACATTTTTAAATGTTGCCTTTAATTAAATTGTATAACATTAATGTTTCCAACAGATTGAATGTGTTCTCTTACTATCGTCAAGTAATGTTAATGTTATAACAACTCTTTATTTGTTACTTTATATACAGGTTTGTTTGTAATGTGAGGGTGAGTAAATAACAAAATTATAATTTTAAGGTGAATTACCCAATTAATTAGTTCAACATTTTTTAATATTCATTCAATCCAATCTGACAATTCTATATCTTTTATTAAATGAATGTGTATTTGTAAATACAGATGTGTACAAATATCTGATATTTATTTTATTCACACTTCGTTACAGACCTGTATTTATTTCTTTATTTTACTAGATAAGTCATATTTTAGCTCAAGAAAAATTTAAGAATAACTGTATAAAAATATTTGTTTTAAAGTTTATTTTGCTGACTTTTTGTGTAATCCTGACATCTTAAAAAGCTTTAGTTGCATAGTGATAGCTTTTTTATGTTGTGTAAAACATTTTATAATAATTTAGCTTATTTCTCATTTGTTCCTGATTTCTCTGGCTGATTCTGATGTTACTGTCCCAAAATGTATAAAAGGTGAAAAAAAAAAAGAGTTTCACTTTTACCCAAGAAACTCCGGCAAGATGCACACTCACAGAGAAATCTGCCATTTAAATCCTTAAAGGACAAGTTGGACTCTCACAGGTAAGGTCAACGAGCTCATAGATTCTGTACATCAACACCTCTTAAATTAATTTAGTAACATTTTTTATTTTGTATTTCATTTATCTACCTACATGTCAGGGAGTACTGAATAAAAATAATATTATTGCTAAAATAATACAGTTAAATTGTTCTACATTATTATACAGTAATTGTGGTCTTTATTTTACTTTTTTATTTAAATATAGTTTTTCTCTTTTCACAGAGACTGTAATAAATGCTATAAATGTGACATATGCTATTACTGACATACTGTATGCTGTCAATGTCTAATGTATTCAGAGCAGATGCTGTGGTGATCATGGAAGAGTCGAGAGCGTAAGACTGATTCCTGAAAAACAGCAGTGACAGACGAGTCTCTGCATTGATTCCATGGGCTATTCTGGACACCTGCAGTTGACTGACTCAAACCTGCACTTTCTCCATGATGGACACTCATCATTCTCAAGCCTTCCAGAGTGTTTTAGACCACAGCTCTAACCTTTATGTTTGGCCAGAGGAGAATTGATCCCTGGCTGAGCCTGGTTTCTTTAACGTTTGTTCTTTACTTTCATCAACCGGTGGAGTTTTGGTTCTGTCCACTGTCCCTCTGGCTTGCTTGGTTGGAGTTGCTTATTAGTGGATCTTCCGTCAATAGTGACAGTTGTATTAAACTGAACTGAATCAGTTTTGATTAAACTTTTAATTATAACTACCTCATCATTTTACCACTACTCTAATCGCTGCATGACATGCTGAAATGTTACACAATTTAAAATATTATGGCTTTTTTCTTCATCTATGTAAACTATTTTTGGAAAATTATTCCCAAATACTATGGAAATCCAAAATTGATGAGGTTCAGGCCAATCTCAATTCTATTTTATACCACTTACCCTTTGCCTACCCCGACCCCATTTATAAATAAATCATATAGAAGTTGCCTGTAAAGCACTGTGTGAGTGTTGACACTTATCTTCTGTATGAATGAACTGAAAAACAACAGTAATATTATACCCGATGTGCAGTAAAAAGCTATTTCACTCCCAGCAGACATTTCTGACACACCCAGTCATTGGGTTATCTGAACTAAAAATATGCTGAGTAATATTTTGCAGTGGTTATTAAGGTACTATCTTTAGTGAAATTTTAGTGTTTCTTTTTTAAAATGTTTCTTTGAAGATAACACATTAACGTTGTTATGAATGTAACAAAGCAGCTGCTTTGTTGTAAAAATTCTTATTAATGCACATTTATTTTACATTTGTGGGTCTCTTTGCTCGTTTTTTACATCCATGCTGCTATTGTAGTCATAGAAAACTCTCATACCCCTTCATTTGTAGTGTGGTCTTGAAAAATCTCCATTTGAAGGTCTATGTGGCCCTTCCCTTTACCCCTACACCACCAAGCTAATAAAGAGAATTGGGACACTCGACCTATTCATGTGAACGCACAAACCGAGTGGAAATGGCTAAGGTGTAGAGTTGGGATTGGTCCTTAATCAAAGGTTTCTCTATAAGAATATGGTGAAACATATTTGAGATTTCATGTTTGTTATGCACTTGTTTGTTGAAGCACAGTACATTTTGTACAGTTACATGTGCAGACTCTGCACAGTCATGGACCTTCTGGATTATCATGGCATTTTAAAAGATCTGTTCCTAAATTGTAATGTTTTCTACTGAAGGACATTTCTGCAGTATTTTGTACTATTTTTAATAGAATAAAATATATTTTTGAATTATTCTGTAAAACATTTGAACCATTCTGAGGTTTTAATAAAAACAGTTTGAATTGTTTATTGTGTGTATTTGACTTTTATTGAAGTTGCATTTAACATATTTTTAGTAAAAAAACTAATATATTTATGGTATATTGCGTGTGTGTTTTTAATGCACTCAGAATAAATTTCTAATGTACTTGTAATACAGAAAAAGTACACTTTAATGTCACTAAGCAAGCACAAATTTAGCTTACATATTATGCTTATTTAAAGTGTACTAAATATACTTAAAGTTGTTTTAATTTAGCACACACAAATACACTCATTCGCAAATACATTCTCATTTGCTGCATCCACTTTGGGATTTTCATTGTCTTTTAAAGAGCCCCTATTACACATTGAAAAGGGTCATATTTAGGTTTTAAGGGTCTCCAATAACATACTGATATGTATGCAAGGTCAAAAAACACGTTCATGGTCTTATAATATGCATTTATTTTTACCTAATTATCCCAGCGACTCCCATATGAATCGTTCAGTGATTCATTTGTTCCCAAACCCCTGCTTAGCGCGAAGCTAATCTGCGCTGATTGGACCGATGACAGCCTGTTGCCATTGGTCGACAGCGTTCAGCGCGAGACAGTAATATGGCCAGCGTGGTTTATCAAGCCCCCGGCCGCGGGTCGCCAACATTGGATCGCAGCGGATGCTCGAAACACGCTTCAAAGTAAACTTACTAACGCCACAGTAAACAGTACCCGGTTCTCAACAGTGTTATTCAGACACCTCAGCACTGAAAGCAGTGCAGTTAAACACCAGCATATGCATGACATACATTCAGTTTTAATCCACACAGCAGCAAAAGCTAAATTCTGAACCTTGACCGCTGCACGTGTGCAGGATCAGCTAACGGTGGCCATAGCAACGACAAATGGCAGTGGAACGAGCTCACGAAAGCATTTAAATCTGTAAACAAAGCAGCACGCGTCACGTTTACAACGTTGCATTAGACGCAATATGAGAATATAAAGAGTTAACCTGATACAGTACACACGGTTACTAGTAACAAAACATGTAGATCATTTCTATTTGCAATCATTGCTGTCGCACCTCGTCCGTGAACTGCTATATAAGTTCTAAGTGCTTACCTGTACTCTGCTTTTCTAAACGATCACATCCCCAGCCGGTAGGTTGTAGAATCCTCTGTCCTCTGACAAGCTATCTCTGCGGGCTCCCGCTCTCCATTCGCAAGCCTTTTCAGTGCTGTTCAACAGCCCGAAGCCCAGCGTGCAGCAGCTTACCAGTGTACCTATTATTTTGTCCTCATTTTGCCTGCACCCCTGGTGTCAGGCAGAAACTAATGCATGAGCTGTGTAGTAATAGATCACCCATTGTAAGCGTGCAGATTTCTGAACAACTCCTTTCCCTCACACTTTCAATAATATCCAGGTAAACACAGCGTCTTCATGAGGGTCTTGCAGCTGTGTTAGTGGGCGGGGCCGCAGGTTTGAATTTTGCCGGGTCTGCGCGCGCAACCATTATGTTTCGCGACGACGTAACGACGAAACAGCTAAAGATTCGTTATGAAGACGATTCATTTAAACCACTATGAGTCGACTCTTTTATAGATAAATCAATAGTTTTAAAAACTGTCCACTTTCAGATTTAAGCTTTAGCTGGATATTTCACTTCACTAAGAGCTGTTACACATTACAAGGAAGGTCCTTTTCAAAAACCCATAATAGGGGCTCTTTAACAATGAATCTGATTCAGCCCGCTCGTTAGTTTTATTACTGCCATTCTGGTTTTCATTTTCTGTGCCAACTTGCTCTGCGATTGGCTCAGTCTAATTCACAATTACAGTTACATTTTGGTTTGTCATGTTATTCGTACATCACAATTTTGTATGGTCATAAACCTTAAAAGAGAAGTATTTAATTGACTCTGTGCTGATAAAAATTGTGTAATCCTTACCAGCCAGAGTCAATATCGCAGATGTCAAAGTGTTGAAATTCACCATTTAAAATGATAGCAGTTTGGCATCTAAAAGACATAATATGATTTAATTCTGGATTTTTTACCCCAAGTGGGATCATTTTAATTGGCATTACAATTTTGCCATAGCTGCTAAGCAACCGCTTGAGTGATTCATTTGAGATGAAAGGAGGCACACTGAAGAGAGTTACCTTTTTTGAAGGGCTCGACAGACAGTCCGGCCTCAAGTAAGTGATTAACCATAGACTCTTCCTTCAAAAACACAACAACAGCCTTGTTCATTCTGGATGCTGATAATATATTCCTGGCACCTATTTCTGAGCTTATAGCTGTCAAACTGTTCTCAATGGTGATTGATTCATCTGGTAAGCATTTACAACCATGTCGGGCCATTAAAGAAGCAAACCCATCTGAATCTGCTGGCATGTTCTTGACCACTAGATAATCAAATGTTATACACTAAATCTCACTTTTAGAAAAAGAGAAGGGAAAATAAATGAAAACTCACTCAAACAAGCTGCCAGTTGCTCAAATGCTCACTCAGCCCTCCCAGCTACCCCGTACATCCGCACATGCACGCACTCACACACAGAGAGATATCTTCACCCTTTCAGACTCTGATAGACAAATACGTCAATCAAAACAAAAACAAAATATTTGCTTGCTTTGTTTCAGAAAGCATTTGATTCAATTTGGCATGAAGGTCTGCTGTCTAAACTTTTAGAATTAGGTATTGGCGGTAAAACATACAACATTATAAAAACAATGTATTCGAATAATCAGTGCACAATTAAAATTGGAAATAAGCGAACAGAATTCTTCAGTCAGTGGTGGGCTGTGAGACAGGGCTGTCCACTGTCACCAACCCTCTTCAATATTTACATCAATCAATTAGCAATGCTCCTAGAGCAAGCAGATACGCCGGGTCTCACACTATACGACTCCAGTAAAGTTCCTGCTGTTTGCAGATGATCTGGTGCTGCTGTCGCCAACAGAAGAGGGTCTACAGCAGCAGCAGGATATCCTGCACATCTTCTGCCAGACCTGGGCCCTGACCATTAACCCAAAGAAAACCAAAATCCTAATATTCCAGAAAAAAAAACAGAAGTCAGGGAAAGAAACACAGTTTCACCCTTGGAATGACAAAAATTTAACCTGCCACAAGCTACACATACCTTGGTTTGAAAATAAGTGCTAATGGAAAACTAAATTTGGCTGTGAATGAACTAAAAGAGAAAGCGAGAAGGGCCTTAATGCCATTAAAAAAATCAACACAAATAGAAATTCCAGTTCGAATATGGCTCAAAATTTTCCAGTCGGTGATTGAAACTATAGTGTTATACGGTAGTGAAGTGTGGGGTCCTCTCCTCAGTCATGAGTTTGATAAATGGGATAAGAATCCAATTGAAAGCCTACATGCAGAGTTCTGCAGGAGCATCCTCAGGGTACAGAGGAACACACCCAGCAATGCATGCAGGGCAGAATTAGACCAGTATCCTCTACTCTTGTGTATTGAGAAACGAGCTGTCAAATTTTGGTAACACATAAAAATGAGTGACCCCAACTCTTATTTTAAAGCCCTCAAAAACCAAGAAATGGACATTGAAAAAGCCCCCTGATTCAGATGGTCCTGAAGCTGCAAACACAAACCAACACTATGAATATGACTAACAGCAGGCAGCATCAGGACACAGACATGCTCATCCACAGAATTAAGCCCAATCAGATGATAAATGCACGAAAAGAAGAGTATCTGATTTATTGGAATGAAGCAGGAGGGAAACAAAGTAAACTTCAATGTTATTAAGACCTAAACAGAGATTATACCACAGCAACATATCTGAGTGCAGTAAAGGACAGTAATTTATAAACAACAATGACCAAATACAGACTCAGTCTGACTGTAGAGACGGGCAGATACAGACAGAACTGGCAACCCAGAGAGAGCCGCATCTGCCCACACTGTGCCCAGGCAGAGGTGGAGATGGAGGAACACTTCCTCACCTACTGCACAAACTATCAGCACATCGGAGAAACTTTCTACCTCAAACTACAGAGCATTTACCCACAATTCATTGAGTTAGACAATAAAACACAGCTTCAATATGAATGTGGCAAGGTGCGTAATGTTGGCTTGATCAGTGGGTGATTGCCCGCACAATGATGTGCGGGCAGCCAGACTATTTAGGGACTCGTATTTTGACGGTACTTGGTGTCCGATTGATTTTGGGCTTCCTGGCATTTCCTCTTTTGATGTGCTCCTTGTTACCTGTTTGCGTGAGGTAGGTTAAGATCATTGTTTCTGTATTGTGAAGGGATTGAAAATGTGCTGACTCTGTGCTGTCTGTAGTGGAGTTAGAGTGGTGCTGGAGGCGTCTGCTTTGTGGAAAGTTTGTGGCGGAGTCTTGCTTCACAGGTATGTGCGGTGATTTGGTATTGAACACGTTTGCCGTGATTTGGTATGGGTACTTATTGTGTTTCACTTTTAGTTATAGCGACAAGTGGGTGAGTGTTAACCGGCACATTTGAGCCATGATGCTTGTGTGAGTAACCATATAGCACTGTGGTGGCTTCAGCCGACCTCGCACGCAAGTACTTTTTTTTTTTTTTTTTTTTTTTCCTTCCGCAAATGGGGTGCGGTCATTAACGTCTCGTTAAGGGGGAGCGAAATTTCATGATCTTTGTGACGGTCCCTGGTGGAAGTTTCTACATGTGACGCCGCTGCTGTTTTGCTTATACTATTGTTTGTTCATTTATTTAGCTTTGTTTCCCGGTATTCATTTTGTTTGCTAGTGTTTAATGCTTGTTTTGCTTACCGGCATTTGTTTTGATTTAACAGCATTTGTACTGTTTTGCTGGTTTTATTTATTTATTTATTTTATTTTATTTTATTTATTTATCCTCCATTTAATTGTTATTTGTAGACCATTTGGCTTACTGGCAGTGAATCCTTGCTCTTTTGATTCTTGGTCCTGTGATTGTTCGGTGTGCAGGCCGGCCTGATGTACGTGCAGCAGTTGTATTGGTCACGTATTCATGAGTATCTGTAGGTACTAAGCTTATTTGGGGGTATTATTGTTGGACTATTTGTTTCCTTTGTTAGTTGGGGTTGTCATTTTGTCAATTCGTTTTGTTATATTATGATATTTTGTTAAAGAATTTGTAACATTTATTTTGCTGGTGCTCTTAGGGCTCTGTTATTTGCTTGGCCGATTGTGTGGTGAAATCAATATCCTGAAGTAATCACATTGAGTGTCTGGTTTATTATTATTATTATTATTATTATTATTATTATTATTGTGCAATTGTTCTTTTTGATTTTAATGTGTGAATTTCTTTTCTGTGCCTAGGAGCCATTTTAAGGCCTGGTTGTGGAGCAGGGAAGCCAGCTGCTGCCTTTCGGTGGTGTTTTAAAGGGGGCTGTGTGGAGTGATTACTATTTCTGTTATTGTGTGCATGCAGTGGTTGATGTGGGGAAGAGTTTAACTGGGTTAACTTGCCATTCAGAGTCGCAGCTGGACTACTCTGCTCCCACTACGCCTGGCTGGGAAGTTAAACGGTGGTTTTATTTATTTTTTTTATTTTAATTTAATTTTTTAATTTTATTTTTTTTTAAATTGTGCTCTTAAAAAAACTTTTGTATTGTTCCTCCTGTCTCGCTCCATCTATTCCTTGCCTTCAAAAGTGGTAAAACTTACCTGTGAGTCCTAACCAGGTGTATTTCCCTGGCTCCCCACCAGGGTGGCATAGTCAGATTAACTAGATTCTGAGGCCTTTGTGCCTTTTATAGTCAGTGCTACATTTACTAGGGCAAAAAACTGACTGTGTCCTTCTAGCGGCTCAATACATTAACGCCTCTCACATAAAGGGAGAGAAGACCAATAAAAATGTCCTTGCGCGCGCACACACACACACACACACACACGCACGCAGACAGATTATTATAAATGAATTCTAAATATACTGAATGTTATTGTTTTTATTAGTGTTTTATCCTAAAATGTTGGTGGTTAATTTTACGGTTTATTCTGATCTATTTTGTATTGACTTGTACGAATATGTTGAATAATAATGTGATTATATTGAATAATATGATGTATTGATATTTTTATTTATTTATATATATATATATATATATATGAGATCACCTTTTTTTTTAATACTACTATTTACTGTTTTTATTATATATGCATGTTACTTATGTAAACTTTAGAACTGCTTTGGCAATACATTTGTCATACCAATAAAGCAATTAACGTGCAGTACAGCGCACTCACTTCAGATCACCAACACGCAAGATTGTGTTCATCAAATTTGCTTAAACTAAGCATTCTTAAAGTATGGCTGTATTTCTCAAGCAAGAATTCTGACAGCAACGTGAAGCAGACTCTTTACAAAAGTTGCGTGTAGGGGGGAAACATGTCAAACTTAAACAACTTAAGCTTGGAATCAACTTAAAAGTGAGGAATAGGCTTTGACAACTTGCGACATCATCTGCCACTTTCACTGAATACATGGACACCAATACTCTGCTTTGATTAAGATAATACTCTGATTAAGAGTCTACCATGTAAACAGCTTTTTTTTTTTTTTTTTTTGGATTACTTTAAAGGACCACCTGAGTCCTGAAATGTGGAGGTTTTTCTTTCTTTAATTCCATTAAAACAGCACTCTTCCAGCAGTTCTTCATATTTTCATTTATTAATTGTCACGAGGCATGAACAATATGTTGCTGAATGAAAGTGAAATGCTGAACTGCAGTTAAAGTCTAATTATTAAAAATGAAACTCTAAAGAGTGATGTGACCTTAATTGTTTTATACTGAAACTTCCTTCTAAAAGCTCTTCCTTGGTCTTATCCATATTTCTTTGCACATTAAATACACACAGGGCAGGATCAAGTTGAACTGGCGCGATAGGTAAACGGAGATCACGCTGACCTCCGTTTAGTTAGCTCACTATTCTGAAGCCCAAGGCGGCCGCCTAGGTCGTCTCTATGGACGCACTGGCCCTGAACATGTCAGCCACAACAGGACATAAAAAAAACTGCAACTGCGTTAAATGTGTAAATTTTTTTTTTTACACGTTAAATATTTCAAATTAATCGCGTGCGTTAACGCGCAAATTTTGACGGCTCATATATATATATATATAT
>CAIGQZ010032151.1:2180510-2199067 GCA_903798205.1 Danio tinwini
ATATAAATAACTATTATTAATTACTTACATTTTTTCAAATGGAAAAAAGTTGGTTTGTTGGTTATATATTCTATATGCTTTTTTAAATGACACATTCCCCAGCCTCATGCTGTGATAACACCAGACATGGAATAAGCGGATAAATTGCGCTATTCGCACATAAATAGACGCGTTAACATTTTCCTTCATTCGCATGTCAAATTCCCTGAGCAATAGACACGGTCATGATCATGTGTCCTCTGAATACCTTTAAAAAAATGTATCTTTGGTTGAGCTTTTATTTTTATTTTATTTTGAATCTTGCACTTAACAAATATCCTTACTAATATTGATAATTTTAACTAATATTGAAACTAATAAAAGCCTAACTAAAACTAAGCAATTTCAAAATATGAAAACTAGAAAATCTACCTCTAAAAACTAATTAAAACTAACTAAATTTGAAAACAAAAAGTCAAAACTAAATAAAAACTAAAACTAATACAAAATCCAAAACTATTATAATCTTAGTATGATAAATATTAGCTAGATTATTTAAAGCTCTTTAGGTAAACAGCAATATTTTATAATTAATACGAAACAAGCTGCAAGTGTAAGGAAGATAAAATTGGGGTGATGTGGTCATATTTCCTTGACCCTTTAAGAACTATGGCAGCTGCATTTTCCACTAACTGAGGTTTAATAATAGAGGATGCTAGAAACAGAGCACTAGAGTAACTCATCTTAGAAGTCATAAAAGCATGAATTAGCTTTTCTGCATCTGAGACAGATAGCATGCTTCATAGTTTAGAGATATTTCTTAGATAAAAGAAGGCTATTTTGTGACATGGGATGTAAGCTTTTCAAAATTAAGTTGCTGTCTAATAAAACACCCTAGGAATTCAGCCTAAACACTGTAGGATAACCACACCACCATTTTGAAATGTCTGCACTACAGTTCATCTATGCTAAAATGCATCATCAAGGTTTCTATGCCAAAATATTGTCTTTAGCATTGGCGATTATTATTTTTTTTGATTAATTTAATCCAATTATGGACATAATCGAACTAAACATAAATTGAATTAAGACATGTGGAGTATGCCGATTTTTAGTTGCATTATTGAAGTGCAGCACAGACATGTAAACACCACCTTAATCAAACTATTACCATCATGTAGGACTTGTTGCTGCATTTTGCGACAGGATAGTCTATACACACACAGCTCTTTGATCCAACAATATGAAGCTGCACCTACCGAGTCAGTGAAGGACCACAAACACACATTGCAAAATGCAGTTTTTTTCCTTCCAATGGGCGTGCGGTATCAAATTCCATGAAAGTGAAACTGCTGGACTGCAGTTAAAGTCGAAAAATAAATAATGAAACACTCAAAATTACATGAAACTCCAGAGGGAATGTGAATAGCGGGGTGACGCAATGACGTTAATCAAACTACGTATGCATTTTAACGTGTAAAATGGGATCATGAAAGGAACATTCAAAAAGCAACTCATGTAAACACCTTAATCATATCATAATCTTACTCAAATTAAGCCAAATCATTCGATAACTGATGTTCATGTAAACATAGTCACTGTTAAGTTTCATGAATCAAGTTCATTAAATTTTCGGGCTGGCGCCCATCCCGGCCGTGAGTCGCTTTGCTACAACTCTTCAGCCTGGAAACTGCTGGCTTTAAGTTCCAGGCGGCTTCGACCTGTTCTCCCCCAGTCTCCGTCTCCTGTTTTCTTGGATGGCCTTCCTCGGATCAGCTGCTGTTTTTTGGCGCGATGGTGTAACTCTTGCTAACCTACGCTCGCTAAGCAAAACATCGCCTTCCCCAGAAGGGATTCCTCCGCCGAAAATGGCTCTAATAAATGCCCGGTCTTTGGTGAATAAGACTTTTCTGCTAAATGACTTCTTCACCATGCACAGTTTGGATTTTTTGTTCATCACTGAATCATGGACTAAGGTTGGTGATTTAACTCCTTTTTCAGAACTGGTTCCAGATGACTGTACCTTTTTTTTAATTCCCCCCGCCCGAACAAGCAAGGGGGTGGTTTGGTAACTGTTGTAAAGGACTTTTTTTTTTTTTTTTTTTTTTTTTTTTTTTTTTTTTAAGACTGTTGCCGTTCTGTTTCGGTAGATACATTTACCAGCTTTGAAGTACAACTTTTGCATCTTGACTGGAATGGTCCTATTCTATTAGCTGTGTTGTATAGTCCTCCTCACTCAGCTATGGACTTTATACAGCAATTCACAGAATTCATTGGCAATATTGCCATGAAATATGATCGTTTTTTTTACTAGTCTGTGATTTTTTTTTTTTTTTTTTTTTTTTTTATGTTTTTCCTTTATCTAAGGAGTTTCTTAACCTTATTGACTCTTTTCAGAATCAGAAAGAGTCTTCTGAATGAGGCAGATAAGTGTGGTGTCATCTGCAAACTTTAGGAGCTTGACAGGAGTCTTTTGAAGTGCAGTCATTCGTGTACAGTTAGAAGAGCAGTGGGGAGAGCACACACCCCTGGGGGGCACCACTGGATGAGAATTTCCCCAGCTTCACCAGCTGCTGCCTGTCCGTTAGGAAGCTGTTGATTCACTAACAGACAGAGGTGGACACGGAGAGCTCATTTAATTTGGGCAGGAGAAGATTTGGGATGATAGTGTTAAAAGCAGAGCTGAAGTCAACAAACAAGATCCTCACATAGGTCCCTGGTCTGTCTAGGTGTTACAGAACATATTGCAGTCCCATATTGACTGCATCATCCACAGACCTGTTTGCTCTGTAAGCAAACTGAAGAGAGTCCAGCGAGGGTTCAGTAATGTCCTTCAGGTGGGCCAGCACCAGTTTTTCAAAAGACTTCATGACCACAGATGTCAGCACCACCGGTCTGTAGTCATTTAGTCCTGTGAGTTTGGGTTTCTTTGGTAAGGGAATGATGATGGAGCGTTTGAAGCAGGAGTGCACTTCACACAGCTCCAGTGATCTGTTGAAGATCAGGGTGAAGATGGGGGCCAGTTGGTCAGCACAGGACTTTAAATAGGCTGGTGTTATAAGATCTGGGCCTGGAGCTTTTTTCCTCCTCTGTTTCCAGAAGACCTGGAAACAATCAAACAATGGTCAGAGTGCCCCAAAAGCTGCTCGTTGGACAGAGCGGTATGCATCCTTTATTGTGGTATAGCAGTGATCCAATATGTTACTGTTTCTTGTGGGACATGTAACATGCTGTCTATATTTTGGCAGTTCAGGGGATAGTTTTGCTTTGTTAAAATCCCCGAGAATGATTAAAACAGAGTCCAGGAGTTGTTGCTCTATCACCGTGATCTGATCAGCTAGTTTCTGAATCGCCAGGCACGCATGCACTTGCGGAGGAATGTAAACACTGGCGAGGATGAACAAGCAGAACTCACGCGGGCAGTAGAAAGGCTTACAGTTAATAAACAGTGCTTCTAGATCTGGACAGCACATCTTCTTTAAAACTGTTACATCTATACACCCCCTTTCGCTGATGTAAAAGCACGTCCCACCACCGCGCAATTTCCGCGTCAATTCTTCGTCACGATCCACTCTGAACAGCTGATACCTCGGTAGGTGAAGCGCGTTGTCCGGTATGGTGTCGTTCAACCAGATTTCCTTGAGGCACAGAGCAGCTGAATGTGAAACATCCCTGTTTGTCTGGGAGAGCAGAATGAGTTTGTCTATTTTGTTAGGTAGAAAGCGAAGATTTGCCAGATGGATGCTAGGCAATGCGGTTTGAAAACCACGATGACTGAGATTCACAAGCGCGCCTGCACGCTTCCCTCGTCTGCGCGCCTGAGAGCATTTGAGCAGCAGCGCAGCTCCGCCGACTACAATGTCCAACAAAACATCACATAAGTCCAAGTCTGGAAAAATATTTGGTGGTGTATGCGTCCGAATGTCCAACAATTCGTCTCTGGTGAAACTAATTGTAGGAATATGACTAAAGACAGGACGAACTAACAAAATAACAAGGACAACTGTAGAGCACGACACGGAGGTGGCCATCTTCATTGGCGCCAGCATAGTTTTAGTCTGGTTCAATGGATAACAGATCCGACCCATGTTTTAGGCCATACCCTAGACCTTGTTCTCTCTCATGGGCTTGCTGTCTCTGATATTGAGTTTTCTGACTTTTTCGCTTTCTGACCATAAGCTGATCTTATTTTCCATGTTGCTTCCTACACTCCCTTTATCCACTAATGTTAATGTAACACTGTCTTGTTATTCTTTTACATTTGGGGTCAATTTTAATCAGTGTTTTTAGGAAACTTGCTCTCCTCATTCTTTAGATCTACCACTATTTGACCTGGATGCTGACAAACATCTCAGTCTCTTAAACTCGGCCTGGCTGAGTGTTTTAGATGTTACTGCCCCATTCAAGCCTCATATAAAAAAACACAAACCTGCTTTATGGCACAACGCAAATACTCGTCTGCTCCGCCAAGCCTGTAGAAAGGCTAGGCAGAAATGGAAAAAGGATAAATTGCAAATTTCTTATGAGATGTTAATAGACAGTCTCTTAGATTATCAGTCAGCCGCAAAATCTGCCAGAGCTTCTTATTTTTCTGATCTCATTGTGAAAAATCACTCTACACCTAAAGCTCTGTTCTCAGTTATAGACTCTTGTAAATCCAGCTTTTTAATCAATGGCAGTTGCTTCTAATGATCTAAGAGAAAGCTTTCTGAGACACTTTACTGACAAAATCTCCATTTTAAGGCCAAAACTCTGCTCCGCTCCCATTGATCCTCCTCCCACTTTGGATGTGGTTTATTGGGATTCCCTTTCTCTACAATCATTAAAAAATGTAATTAGTAATACTAAACTTTCCTTTAGTCCCAATGATATCATCCACCCTAAATTTCTAAAACAAATTATTGACACCGTCTGCTCAGGCTTGACTTCCTTTTTCAATAAGTGCCTCTCCACTGGCTCTTTTCCCAATGAACTTTAAAATGGCTACTGTCACTCCACTTCTCAAAAAGCCTCCACTGGATCCCTCTATTTTAAATAACTTTCGCCCAATCTCTGCCCTACCATTTTGCTCTAAAATTTTAGAAAAAATTGTACTTAATCAACTGCAATCATTTTTAAAAAGTAACTCTATCACTGAAATCTTTTAGTCTGGGTTCAAAATGGCTCATAGCACTGTAAAGGCCCTCCTCAGAGTACTTAATGATATCCTGCTAGCCACTGACTCTGGCGATTCTGTGGTCCTGGTTTTTCTAGATCTGTCAGCAGCATTTGATACTGTTGACCACTCTATTCTGCTGTCCAGATTAAAGTCAGATGTGGGCTTGAAAGGCACAGTTCTTAAGTGGTTTAAGTCTTTTCTATCTGAAAGAAAATTTACAGTAAAATTATGTAACTTTTCATCCTCGTTTGCTGACCTCACTTGTGGCCTCCCTCAAGGCTCATTCTTAGCTCCCTCACTTTTTTCATTATATATGCTTCCATTAGGGGCCATTCTAAGAAATCATGGGGTGTCTTTTCATTTCTATGCTGATGACACCCAGATTTACTTACCTACTAAGAGAAATGACCCTCTCGCTCTTAGTACCCTACTAAGGTGTTTGGATGAGATAAAAATCTGGCTATTGCACAATTTTTTATCTTTAAATGAGGATAAAACAGAGGTGATTGTCTTTAGCCCTACTGACAATGTTCAGGCCACTTGCCTAGATCTGGGCTGCTTATCTGCCTTCAGATCCCCCCGTGTCAGCAATCTGGGTGTCATCCTTGATGAGTCATTGAAACTAGACAAAAACTGGAACCAATAACCGAACTGATCTGTTTATCAACTTCGTTTGCTGTCCAATGTCAAACATTTCTTTAATCCCACCACTCTAGAGATGGCTGTTCATGCTTTTATTACATTATGGTTAGACCACTGCAATGCACTTTACTGTGGCATTTAAAAATCACAAATTTCCCACCTTCAGTTGGTCCAAAATGCTGCTGCTAGATTTATTTGTAATAGCAGAAAATATGACCACATTACCCCTCTTGTAAGGGGCCTCCATTGGCTGCCTGTCCAATTCAGAATTGATTTTAAAGTGCTTTTACTGGTATACAAATCCCTCCATAATCTAGCCCCATCCTATCTCTCAGAGCTGCTTCATTCTTACACTCCCGTGAGATCTCTTAGGTCAAGTGATCAAAATCATTTTTTAGTTCCTCATTCCAGACTGAAACGTAGAGGGGACAGAGCTTTCTCTGTGGTGGGTCCTCGGTTGTGGAACACCTTGCCCCTTGATATTAGGATGGCTCCATCACTATATATTTTTAAAGAGCCCCTATTATGGGTTTTTGAAAATGACCTTCCATGTAGTGTGTAACACAGCTCTTAGTGAAGTGAAATATCCAGCTAAAGCTTAAATTTGAAAGTGGACAGTTTTTAAAACTATTGATTCATCTATAAAAGAGTCTACTCATAGTGGTTTAAATGAATCGTCTTCATAACGAGTCTTCAGCCGTTTCGGTGTGACGTCATCGCGAAACATAATGGTTGGGCGCGCAGACCCGGCAAAATTCAAACCTGCAGTCCCGCCCACTAACACAGCAGCAAGACGCTCTTGAAGACGCTGTGTTTACCTGGATATTGTTGGAAGTGTGAGGGAAAGGAGTCGTTCAGAAATCTGCACGTTTACAATGGGTGATCTATCACTACACAGCTCATGCATTAGTTTCTGCCTGACACCAGGGGTGCAGGCAAAATAAGGACAAAATAATAGGTACATCGGTAGGCTGCTGAACACTGGGCTTTGGCTGTTGAGCAGCACTGAAAAGGCTTGCGAATGGAGAGCGGGAGCCCGCAGAGATAGCTTGACAGAGGATTCTACAACCTCCCGGCTGGGGATGTGATCGTTTAGAAAAGCAGAGTACAGGTAAGCCCTTAAAACATATAGCAGTTCACGGACGAGGTGCCACAGCAATGATTGCAAATAGAAATGATCTACATGTTTTGTTACTAGTAACCGCGTGTACTGTATCAGGTTAACTCTTTATATTCTCATATCGCGTCTAATGCCACGTAAACGCGACACGTGCTGCTTTGTTTACAGATTTAAATGCTTTCGTGAGCTCGTTCCACTGCCGTTTGTCGTTGCTATGGCCACCGTTAGATGATCCTGCACACGTGCAGCGGTCAAGGTTCAGAATAGTTCAGCTTTTGCTGCTGTGTGGATTAAAACTGAATGTATGTCATACATATGCTAGTGTTTAACTGCACTGCTTTCGGCGCTGAGGTGTCTGAATAACACTGTTAAGAAGCGGGTACTGTTTACTGTGGTGTTAGTAAGTTTACTTTGAAGCATGTTTCGAGCGTCCGCTGCAATCCAATGTTTGCGACCCGCGGCCGCGGGCTTAATAAACCACGCTGGCCATATTACTGTCTCGCGCTGAACTCTGTCGACCAATGGCAACAGGCTGTCATTGGTTCAATCAGTGCAGATTAGCTTCGCGCTAAGCAGGGGTTTGGGAACAAATGAATCACTGAACGATTCATATGGGAGTCGCTGGGATAATTAGGTAAAAATAAATGCATATTATAAGACCATGAACGTGTTTTTTGACCTTGCATACATATCAGTATGTTGTTGGAGACCCATAAAACCGAAATATGACCCTTTTCATTGTGTAATAGGGGCTCTTTAAATCTCTTCTTAAAACATACCTTTTTAGCTTGGCTTTTTAATATTATTTTAATAGTCCTTTCTACTGCTACTTTCTTACATTTTTACAGACGTTTCTCTTGTCTTATTTCTATGTTTTGTATTCTGTCTTTTTTTATTTTTGACTTGTCTTGTGTTGTCTTGTGTTTTTAAATGTGCTCTATAAATAAATTGAACTTGAAATACAGAAATACATTCTGCCTGATACAAGCAGATTTCACATTGCTATATTTGATTATAAATAACCAAACAGCACCATTATTCATATGTGTACAGTTTATTTTAAAAATTAAAAAATGTTCAAAAGGCTAAAAAAATTATGAATTGCAGAATTAAAATTCTCTATTAAAGAATTGCATCTCAGTGATAAATTTCCACCTTATTTTTCAAAACGGAAGTGACTTGATTCAGTAGCCACTATAAAGAAATAACAGAGGAATGTCAATGTGCATGCATTATGAAGATAATACACAATAAAATAGTAAGGTATAACTTGCCAGCTGCAATATAAAGCAGCATAACAAGTTGTTTTGTACAGTTAAAATAGCTGGAAGCAAAATACACTGAAATCCAGAGACTATAAAAGGCCACACCCACTCTTATGTAATAAATATGGTGGATACAATTTTGTTAACAATCAAACTGCAATACAAACAGTTCCAATTTATAACAAAGGCAAGCACAGGTAAACCAAGGTACTGTTGTACTGTAGCAAAAGTGGGATAAAGCTGCATTATATCTACCTTAATTTTAATAAGTTATGAAATCAAAATTAATGCAATCTGATGTATTGTTGTTTTAAGAGCTTTATGAACCCATGTTAGAAAGAAAGAAACATATTTTGAGTAGTACTTTGCTTAACACTGGATTTCAAACAGTTCCTTTTATACAAACTTGTTTTGTTAAATTAAAATTATGTGTGAAGTTGTGGTCAATTTAGCAATATTTTTGAACATTTTTCCATCTGTATAGGAAAATTATTTGAACTTCCTGATCTCACCTTTTACAATGAATGAGTTTTACTTCACAAAAATATAGTTAAATGTGATTGCATCTCAAGATAACCATCTGCACAACTAAACAATACTATATAAAAGACCACCCAAACATCAAACATACACACATACTGTATTATCATACAGAAAAAGTTTTCAATATCAGCCTTGTGCAACTGAAATTGTGGTTAGTCAATGGAGTGCCAAGGAGTTTCAAGACATGCTACTTCTCCTTCTGGTTTGGGGTCTCCTCAGCATCACCTCCTCCTCTTGATCACTCTCGCACTCTCTTTCAAACTTGGCCACAGTGTGCCCTACATAGCCAGTCTTGGATTTGTCCTTTAAACCCAGACAAAGATATTGACATGAATTCTTGAAATGGTATTTAGTAAAAAGAAACATGCCACTAAATATGTGATGTTGGATATATCAGAAAGAGGTATTCTCTTTAGCAGGTTATGTAATAAATCCAATATTTCGTAGAGACGGGTGTCACTATTTCTAGAACCAGATATTTATCCTTGTTGGCAACCATATAATCGAACAAGGGTTATGCAATACCTGTTGGTTAGGGTGACCTTTTTTCATCATCCGTGTCAAGTGGTTGCAGAGGGTCACAATTCTGAAAGAAAACTATTGAAATACAAGTTTGCGATCAAGATGGAAAAAAAAAAGATTTAAAAAAATATACAGAGGTTGGATAATGAAACTGAAACACTGACCAATTTAGTGTTGGAGGTTTCATGGCTAAATTTGACCAATGAAAGTTCAAGCTTGGTGAACTCTTATCTGCGAAATCGCATCACTTGACTGCGTGAGACCAATCGAGGATCAAAACATGACCTCTCTGGACAGAAATTGAAAATATGGACCAATCACTTGCTTTTTTAATGTCTAATTATCTTGTTTAATCCCTCCCCTTTTCGCAGCACCGTACGACAGAATTTCGCAAGTTCAAACTCTAGTGATCGCAGCTTAAGAGCAGAGTGTGAAGGATTAATTAGCAGACTAATAGCACAGCTTTGCTTTAAATATTACAATGCACATAACATTATGGGTGACATATCAGAATTCATAAGAGAACAAATTGTTGGTGTACCTCTTGCTGGCACACATGTGACCAATAGAGCAAGTCTTTGTGATGTATCAAGAGGCTCGGTATCCAGAGTAATGTTAGCATACCACACAAGAGTAACTATGGATGCAAGAGAAAGCTGTCTGAAAGGGATGTCCAGGTGGATAACTTGGAATGTATACAACTAACTTGGATTGTATTAAAAAAACTTAACCTCAACTGCCCAACTCACTGCAGAATTAAATGTGTACCTAAACTTTCCTGTTTCCATTTAAAACTGTTCTTCAAGAGTTCTACAGGATCAATATACATGGCTGGGCTGCTATAGCCAAATTTGGTCACTCGTGCCAATGCCACACATTGGTTTCAATGGTGCCAGCTGCAAAAATCTTTATTCCTGTAGACAATATGAAACATGTATTGTTCTCTGAGTCCACCTTCACCAGTGATTGGGGGTCTCCATCCAGGGTGTTCAGACATTAAACCCTGCCCCAGCAAAGGTGTCCGACATCAGCCACTCGCCATACACCAAGTGCAGGGCAAATATGGAAGTCTTACATTAACTGTTGGTAGAACTACATGCCATTGGTGCACCTCAGCCACCTTGAAAATTGAACAGCGTCAAGTGGTGGAACTGGGCAATGCTGGTGCACGCCAACCACATTTAAAGTTTAATATTTGCAGGTGGTAGCACGGGGGAGAAGGTGGTGCACAAGAGCCAGGTGGGTCACCAACTGGCGAGTGCCTGGTGTATGCCTGGCACGTGCAGTTAGTAAAGTCTGTGTTCCCGGGCTTAAGTGTGGGGTGCCCGGGCACTGCTGGAGAACAGGTGTCAATCCAGAGCCCCTGCGGAGCCGGAGCTTGCCCCGGAAAGAGTGATGGTCTCCGGGCAGAGTGGGTCTGCCTTTTGGGGGGAGGGCAATGGCTTGGCTTCTGGGCCTCCGACCTTGGAGTTTGGGCCTCAGAAGTACACTTAACGTAGCTGGTGTAACTAAGAGCTGTTGGTGCCCCAGAAAAGAAATGTATAACTTTTTTTATATATAGTTTTCCGCTTTGGGGCAACAACAGGATGAGGTTTGTTAGAAAAGTCTAATCTCTAATTTTACCAGATGGCCTTGTATCCAACCCCGACACCCAGCAGCAGTGGCGCTTCTATGGATTCCTCATGGCTTACCTGACCTCCATCTCAGAACACCGCTGTGGCGTGTTCCAGAATCTGACCATTCAGGAGGTTAAAGTGGCCTTCAGAAGCCCAGATGGGACGGCCTACGTCATCAACGTGAGTGTGACTCCTTGGCTCTGCGGACAGCCATCGCAGCGCACGTGGGTATGTATGCGATGCCCCTGTTGCCACATGACCGCTAGCGGCTTTGACCCTATAAAGGTTCTGTCTGTCTCTGACGCAGGCAAAGAATGCACATTCTTCAGAGGATCGGCAGAAGGTGGCACACTTCATGTGTCATGACACTTCAACCTCAGATATACTCTATGCACTTCACCTTGGCCCTCTGCAAGCACGTGAGCACTGCAGACTCTTCGAGAGGGCCTTGGTGGAAGAGGAGGAAGTGGCGGCGGACAGAGAAAGCCACCCACGGAAGGGGCGCAAGAGGGCAAACAGTCCTGAGTCACCCCTGGTAAGTCAGTTCCTCTTTGGCTAGCCAAAGCATGGATGTGAACAGCAGGGCATGTGATGCTGGCTAACCGGCCTTACTGTCTCTCCTTTGCAGGAGGGAATTAGCAGGAGGACGCTGCCATGGCAGTCTGAGAAGGAGAAAAGCCAGGGGGCACGCCCACGCCAACCAACAGAGCACTCTAAATCTTCCTGAATAAATAATTTACAATTTTCTAAAACAATAAAGGTCATATGGTGTTCGGACATTTATCGCCATGCAGTGTCTTTATTGGGATGGGCTGGTCATTATTCCTGCATCTGTGTGTTAAAAATGGCTTCAATCGGGAAAAATGATCCCTCTCTCGTGTGTTAAAAGTGTCGCGTGGGACGCCAGTGTCCAGGATTGGCCTTGGTTAAATAATCCCATTTGCAGCACAAGTAGGTGCTAGGCTGGACGGGACCACACACGCACACACAGAGGTCCGGGCCCGGTCTTCCACAAATCTTCCTCAAATTTCTTGGAATAATCACCATTAAAAAAAATCTGTGAAAAATCAGCTTTTCACTGCCACATTCTGAAAAGTTACGGTGTGGAGAAGCTCCAAAGAAGCATACCACCATACTTTTGCATGCCCAAACTGAAGCATAAGGAGGTTAAGTGATGGAATGTGCTGCAATATCACAACATTCCCTTGGCCCGATACTTGTGCTAGATGGGTGCGTCACAGCCAGGACTACCAAACTATTCTGGAGGACCTAGCAAACCCAATGATTTAAACATCGCATCCTAAAGGCAGTGCCATGTATCAGGATGATAATGCACCAATACATACAGCAAGACTGGTGATAAAGTGGTTTGATGAATGTAAAACTGAAGTTGAACAGTAAATCTCCTAGATGAATTGATGCTATATATGGCTACAAAAGAGGCCCTACATCATACAAATGAATTTTTGTGGTCTAACATTTCATTTCAGTTTCATTGTCCAACACCTCAGTATATATATTTTATACAAATTTCAGAAATTTGATGACAAATTCCTACCTGCCACCTCCTTCGGGCATACTGTCTCTTGAAGTTCTCAATGTTTACCACAGATTGTCGTCGCACAAGGGCTTGTCTGGGGGTTATGGGCTAAAGAAAAAACAACCACAATTTCATAACTGCTCAATGTTATCTTTGAAATTCTTTAATTTATATAATGACTAAATGTATAACTTAAAATGAATAAAAAATGAATACCATATTTCTGTTATATATTTTTGTTAGACTGTTAGTTTCATAATCACCAGCTGAAGCACAAGCAACATTAGAGGGCACTACATCCAATAATGTTGTTAGCTACAGACCTCAATTCTCATAATTTACATTCTCATAATTCACATTGATACACATTTACAGGACTATTTGGTCCTGTTTACACCTGGTCATTTTGTGTGTTTTCTCTATTTATGAAAACAGTTCCATTTACAATTAACCACATTAATGCATCATATAATACTTAGTTCACCCTACAGGAAGTTTTGCCTAATTTGAGTCATTTGCAAGTCAGTGAGCTCACCGGAAGATTGGGCTGTAATCGAGGGAATATCATTGGTTGATCAGCGCTCAGCAGTCTTTATGTGTAAACGCCTTGAATATCGAGAAGACGAGCCAAGATGGCATCCGAGGCAGACGGAGGTTTTTGTTGCTAGAATTTACATTTGTTTTTCACACCCACTGAGCTACTTTATAGTCTCTTAATTGATGTGCTTAGTAAGGCATTGGTCAACAGTGTAATAAATTTATAATTTTGTAAGTTTCAACCTTTAAAAACAATAATATACAAATTGATGATTGAAAGCTAGCCTACATTCACGGATAGCTGGAAAACTTTCCCTTTGAGCTGTATGATGTAATGGAAAAGAGAAAAGGCAGAAATAAGGACAAAGGACAATCTGTTTCTGGAAGAGTCTGTTCTAATGATCGCGTTGATAATCAAAATATGGAAGTAATAGAAGGGCATTCCTATGCTCGCTGTAGTAGTCCAGAGCTAACTCTGGCACCATGTTCGGAGCCATGCACGCCAGATCCTAAGAAAAGTAAATCGGAGCCAACTCTTTCGGAGGTACAGAGTAACATTGTGCAAATATTGGCTGAGAAAATGAATCAAAGTATTGAAACTCCACACCAGGAAATCAAGCAAAACCGAGAATGCATAAACTCTTAAAAAAAGAAGCCACTGAATTTCTCTTTAAAGAGATGCATGATGTTAAAAAAGACACTGTGACACTAAAAAAAGATAACGAAGAACACCAGAAGAGAATTTCAGAGCTGGAAGAAAGAGTAAATGAAGCTGAAAGGTACCAAAGAAGATGGAATTTAAGGCTTTACGGTTTAGCAGAGCAGGAAGGAGAAATGTCAAACAACGAGTGATCGACATTTGCTGTGCCGTGGTCCCGAAGGCTACAGATGACTTCCCTAATCACATTGATGTCGTTCATCGCATCGGAAGGAAAAGCGCTAAGAAAGTTTGACCGATCATTTTGAGATTTACAGCGAGATCAGCCAGGGAGCTTACGTGGAAGAACTCGAAGGGTTCAGAATACCTCCAGTACAGAAAATTAAGGTTTGGAGAAGACTTAACAACGAAAGACAAAGACACACTCAACAGACTTTGGCCGCAAGTTGAAGCTTTGGCAAAAATTTTAATTTTTTTTGTTGGTGCTATATTTAAAGCTATATTTGATGGCAAAGAAATCAAGAAAGGTTGGTTTTGTATTCACACGTTCGTTCGGTGACAACTTGTGACATGCTCCCTTTAGTGTTTGCCATTCTACTTTGAATGTTCGGTTTGAAATCACATGTAGATATGGCTTTAAGACAACATTAGCACTATTTATTTGAACAATGTTGTGTTCTGATAGTCATTGGCGACTGATATGATTTCACCATTTAGAATTTGCAAAGAATACTTTAATAAAATTATATTATTGAAAAGGGTGTGAAACCAACTTTACCTCAGTCTGAATCTGATATTTTGTTACCTGTATTAACTAAATAACAAAGATAATAAAGATAATCCTTTCTAATTGGGCTGAAAGCAAAATGTAACAGCCTACACTTGTTTTACAAGAGACTTGGTAGGTTATAACTTGAGCCTTATTTTGAGTTTAGTTAAAAAAGGTAGACTTAACGTTATTTTAATAGAATACGAATATTTACACAAACGTTCTTGGGTGAGTGGAAAACATTTAACTTTAATATTTTATAAAGAGTTTATGTCTTTATGTATATATTCGTTCAATGTTAAGGGTATTCGTGATTTGTTAAAGAGAAAAATTATTATTTTTATTTCTTAAAGGATTTAAGGCTGATTTTTATTTTTTGCAGGAAACTCAAGCAGTAATTTCTGATTTTGTTTTTTAGAAAAATAAATGGAATAAAGATATCTGGTTGTCATATGGGAGTAATAATACAGCTGGTGTCGCAGTCTTGAAAGGGAATTATAAAGGGAAAATTCTCAAAAGTAAAGCTCATCCTTGTGGAAGATGGCTAATTTTAGTTGTAAAAGAGGAAAGCAATGTTTTAATTTTGGGGAATATTTATGGTGACAATTACATCCTAAAAAACAGATTGTTATTATAAACTTTTAGAGAAGAAATTCTGGATGTCTTTAGGATATACCCAAATGCAATGTTGATATTAGGTGGTGATTGGAACACTATTAATGATCCTTATTTGGATTGTTTTCCTCCCCGTATCAATAAGCAGTCTCAATATACTGATATATTTAATTTATGTGCCCAATTAAATTGTCGAGATGAATGGAGACATAGGAATATTGATAAGATGGACTTTACTTGGAACAATAAAGATAGATAATTACAATCTAGAATTGATTTTTGGTTAACATCTGAGGAACTTGGTAATCAAGTCCAAGAAACTAATATAGTGCCTTCGGTTTTTAGTGATCACAAAATGATCTATATAGTTATCAGTCTTAGTGATACAAGAACTCAAGGATCCAATTTTAACTACTGGAAATTAAACAATTCACTTATTGAAGATAATAAATTTAAGAATAAAGTTAAAATTGTGATAAAAAGATGTTATAATAATGCCAGAACATCAGGCTTATATGGAATAAATTGGGAAATTATGAAATATAAAATTAGAAAATTTGCCATTTCGAGAAGCAATGAAATAGCTAAAGCCAAAAAAATAGAGAAAATTATATAATTCAAAACATAATCGATTTATATGACAAGCAAGTAGAAAGTGAACAATATAAGAATCTAAAGGTGCCTTTATAAGGTCACGAAGAACGTGGTTAGAAAAAGGTGAATCAAATTCTAAGTATTTTTTCAATCTTGAAAGACAAAATGGTGATTTTTTTTTTTCCTCTTTAAACAAACTTCAGATTATTGGTTCTCTTATAATAGACCCAAACTTAATATCTAATTTTGTTGCAACATTTTATGAAAAGTTATACACTCAAAATAATAATATAAGTAACACTGCTTCTTTTTTAGATCCCCATCAAAAAAAAAAAAACGTAAAACTTATAGATCAACATTCCAAATACTTATGTGATCAAGACATAACTTTGGAAGAAATTTACAGATGTATTGATAAGCACAAAAATAATAAAGCTCTAGGTAACGATGGACTGACCCTTTGAATTTTACAAAGATTTCAAAGATGATATATCAGAGTTCCTTCTATACAGTATGTCTTTAAAGAAATATTACAAAATGAAGTAATGTTGCCAACTATGTTACAGGGATTGATTACACTGATTCCTAAGCCAGGTAAAGATTTATTAAATATAGAAAATTGGAGACCCACAACTTTAATCAATAATGATAGTAAATTACTTTCACACATTTTTGCAAGTCGATTAAAGTTAGTTTTCAATTAAATTATAGATGATTGTCAGTCTGGCTTCTTATGTGGTAGGTATATTGGTAATAACATTAGATTAATATTATATTTGATTGATTATAATTTTCCTTTAAATTATGATAGTTACATTCTCTTTATAGATTAATATAAAGCATTCAATACTGTAAACCACAATTTTTTATTTGAAGTTCTTGATTTTTTCGGTTTTGGTAACAACTTTATTTGCTCAGTTTGAACATTATATAACAATTGCAATAGCACTGTTAAACTACCTTTCGGGACCACTTCTAGATTTAACATAGGTAGAGGTGTTAAACAAGGAGATCCATTATCCCCTTTATTATTTTTATTGATAATGCAAGTATTGTTTCTTCATATTACAATCAATCCATTGCAAAGGCATCCAGATGGCCAGTAATGTGATTAAATGTTCCCAGTTAGCAGATGATATTGCAGTTTTTCTGAAAGACATAAAATAATTAAAAGTAGCTCTTGAGTGTCTTAATGAATTCTATTTAGCATCAGGGTTAGATACAAATAATAAAAAGTGTGAATTATTTGCTTTAAAAAAAGACCCAGTAATTTGTCTGAAATTTATGGAATTCCAATAAAAGATATTATTACTTATTTAGGAGTTAAGATATGCAAGGACCATAAAGAAAGAATAACACTAAATTATACCCCATTAATTAATAAAGTGCAAAAGAAATTTAACATTTGGCTAATGAGAGATCTATCTCTGAATGGAAGAGTTCTGTTATCAAAATCTGAAAGTTTATCTAAATTAGTTTACATTGCAATGGCTATAGACACTCCAAAACGTGTGATTAACAAAATAAATAAATGTGTATATAACTTTATTTAGAAAAATAAAATTCATTATTTGAATAAAAAAACACTTTGTAATCCAATTAATCAAGGTGGGCTAAACACTTGACTTTGAAACATCTAACACTATTTTTAAAATTAAGTGGATACAAAATTCTGTTTATTCAAAAAAAAAAAAAACTATGGCATTACATCCCTAATATTGTTTTTGAAAAAGTAGGTAGCATTGCATTTCTTCTTAATTGCAATTTTAATATTAGTAAGCTTCCCATAAAACTTTCTAATTTTCACAAACAGGCATTGATATCATGGATGATTATATACAAACACAATTTTTCCCTTAATTTGGATATTCTCCTTAATTTGGAATAATAGATATATTACACACCAAAATAAATCTCTTTTTTTAATTAATTGGTTTAGAAATAATATTTTGCTGGTTTCACGACTTTTAAATATAATGATCATGTGCTTACCTATTTAGAGTTTCTAGAAAAAAAATCCCTTTATATATCTGTCAAAGAGTATTTGATGGTAATTAATGGTATTCCCTCAGGGCTTAAGAAAGTATAAGAAAATGCTATAGTTCAAAATACAAATTTAGATTTTAGTCTTAAATTAGAAGGTATAAATATAAAAGAAAATTTAATAAAAAATTTAATAGTAATTATCTTAGAATGATTTATGTTCTTAAAATTTCTTTCTCTGCCTTTATTTTATGTTGTTTTTGGGGTGTAATATTTCAGTAGTGTCTATTATTTTATTTTTTGTTTGTCACCATTATTAGGATTCAAAGACTAATTGTTGATGTCTGTGTGTTTTTAAGGTTTGCCATCGTTCAAACATTATCATTATGAATGGTGTGTTTAGACCTGTTAAGTAGTCATTGATTGTTGAAGCTTCAGTGGTTTCATTTAATAAGTTATTCATTTCTCACACGACTAACATGATATTGACTTAGAACACAAGCAGGTGAGGGTGGTTTTGATATCATAGTTAATCTCATTAAACTGATTATTAAATTTTATTTTGGCTTTTCATGCTATGCAAATAAATAGTGTGATTAACACAATTAATTATAGCAACCAAAATAAGAATTAGCTTTAAAACAAGAAGTTCAAAAGCCCAACTAAAGCAGACTCTGTCCTCCATCATGGTGACTTAAATGAACAACAAAAAAATCATTAAGAGCTTTTGTTCACATGACAGAAATAAAGTCAAAGGTCAATAATATGTGAAGCTGCTGATGTTTGTGGAGTTGTTTAATTATTTCTGCTGAGATCTTGAGAAATTAAATTTTTATTGTGTAATTTGTTTTATTTTTATTAATTATTATTTTTATTTAGGGTTTTATTTTCAGTTCATTTCATCTTTGGTTTTGGCTGTTTTTTGTGTTTTATTTTCTTCAGTGATTCTGCTTGTTAACAGTTGTTCATCAATAATTCTCAATCCTCCTTTAATTAGACACTTAATTATCTCATTA
>CAIGQZ010032151.1:2207356-2228042 GCA_903798205.1 Danio tinwini
TATATATATATATATATATATATATATATATGTATATCAGCAACGTTCAACAATAGTTTTTTGTGTTTTTTTGTCTGCCAGATGTGTTCATTTAAAATAAGCCAAACAGAAAAATGAAAAACATACTTTTAACAGTGCATGTTTCTAAATGTACAGATTTAGTACCTTAATCCAGGGGTGGTTGAGTGCATCTTGTATCCTAAGCCTCTTTCTGCAAATAAAACAAAGAAAATGAAGAGTAAAAGCAGTAAAAAGACTAAAAAGTACAACTTAAAGACAGAGTAAGTACAGAAATGTACAGAAAAGTAAGAGAAATGTGAACTAACATAAATATGAAATAAAAAAACTTAATTTTGACACATAGAGCAAATGCATTGGTATGTTTTATTTTAAGAGTTTTTACATTTATATATATATATATATATATATATATATATATGAGCTTGCAGTTTTCATTACTGCCAGGTTAAAACATTTGTTTTACACTTTTAGGAGTTTTATTCCACTGTTGTACAAATGGAGCTATTTTTAAGAAATTAACCAAACAGTTCCATATCACTACTATAGATATCAACAGCTATAGTCAGCTGTTTCATTACCAGCATCCCTCAAATTTTCCTTTTAAAACACAACTCATAAAGGTATGAAACAAGATTATTAAACTGACAGTACTGAAAATTACAATTTAAAATTACAATTTGAATGTATAAGGTATATGTTCTTTTGAGTAGTAAACTGCATAAATACTGTTACCAGATTAAATATTAAATGTAATATTAATATTATATCTAAGAACAATTCATTTATTATTTTATTTAAACCCTACTTTTTAGAAATAACTTTAACAAATACAATTCATTAAAAAAATTATTTCTGTAGCAATTGTTTTACTTTTTAAAATCAAATCCCTATTTGATCCCTGACCTTGTATCTTTAACAAGCAGCTGCCTGATGAAGCTTTTGGCCAGTTCACTTGTGCTGCCAAAGAATTCTTCATCAAATTCAAAATTCACTGCTGAGATGTTTGCAAGAGTGTCCTGCTTGGAGTCACCCAGGAATGGTGATGCTCCACTTAATCTGAAAAAGAGAGTGAAAGCTGACAGCTGAAAAGTGCCATTATTGTGTTCACAGTGGTGATGTAACATTGGGGGTCTCCTTTAGATGGAACTTAAAAGTGTCTACTGACACTTTGGGAGAGTGTAAGCAAGACACCACAGCAGCTGAAACTGTTGCGCCCCTGATGCAAAGTTTGCCAAACAAAGCGTACTTACGCTGGGGGTGGGTCCGCCAGAAAGGGAGTAAACTTCCATGGCTGAATGACGCATATGGGATCGACAACGTGGATCACACATAGCTGGCACCAATCTTCAGCACATGGGTACACCAAGAGGGCATACCAGAGATCTTACTGATTCAGGCATCCAGCTCCTCCACTGAGGTGGGTGCTGAGGGCCTTGGAGAAACTCTCTAGGCTACGACAAATGGGGAGCTTGCTAAGCAGAGCAGAATAAGAGCATTTATCTCCAGTAGGAAAAAAGGTGCAGCAAACGTTTTTGGACACCAGGCTCAGTTTACACCTGATTAACCGCAATTATCCAGTAACCAAGAAAAACTGGCTCCACCAAAAGATATAGAATCTCACAAATGTGTTATATGTCACCCAGTCTGCAGCTCTACAGAATCTGTCAGAGAGGTGCCTTGTACTAACGCCCAAAAGGAGGCAAACATCTTTGTTACGTGTTCTCTCACTCCTGGTGGACACGGCTCGCCCTGGGACTAATAAGTGAGAACAATGGAATGCTTCAACTATCCAGTGGGCCAACCTCTGCTTTGACAGCACTTCCCTTCTGCTGATCATAACAGAAAAAGAGCTGCTTAGAGGTGTATGCTCTAAGTGCGGTCACATAAAAGCATAGTGCGCAAATGGGACACAGCAGTGAAAATCTGGGTCTGCCGCCTTAGCCTCTCTTTATCAATCAGTCTCTTCTGGTAGGAACCTTGGGCACATAGCTGGGCCAGGGGTCTCAGGAAAATATAAGAGTAGGCTAGCCCAAATTTCTGGCATGATTTGCTGACCGAAAATGCCTCCAGATTTCCAACTCTCTTGATTGATAACAGTGCGATGACCAGCAGAGCTGTCTTCATGGACAGAAATCTTAGAGACACTGAATCGAGTGGCTCGCACAGATCTTGCTTCAGACAGCTGGGGCTACAGAGAGATCCCAATAGGGCATGAGAGGGGAGGTGGGATAGATTTAACCAACTCGTGCTGCATGCCTCTGAAAACCTGGCTAATGAGATTATGCTATCCCAGCCCTCTGCCATCTGCCACGTCATAGTGAGCGGAGATGGCAGCATGCAAAAACTTCAGCATGGAGGGTGACAGCCACTGGCACTCCAGCATAACCTGAAGGAAGGATAACACAACACTTATCTAGCATATCTGGGGTTGCGCACCACACAGCGAAGATTGAAGGCATGCCTTGTAGAGGGTGCTCTTGCCTGAGTGACTGTATTAACCACCAACACTGAGAGGTCACCTAAGTCTTCCGCGCTCTGTCCTCTGACATCCTTGGAGCTGGTGTCAAAGTGCAAGCTGGAAAACATGCCGGGAAGGGAGCATTGACATTCTTCAGGGGGATTGGTGCAATAACTAGCCAGGGGAATGGGCTAAGGCGGTGGAGCAGATCTTAGAACCGCAGTGAGAACACTGTCTGTGAGGAGCGGCCGACGAGGATGGGCCAGGTGGGGGAGCAGTCTTCTGAGCCCTCCAGAAGATTACCTGTTCCATCGCACACCTAATCTTATACCACCAAAGACTGGGTAAAGTCCCCAACAGTGTCGCCAAATGGGCCTGTCTGGGAAATGGTCCCGCTAAGAAAGCAAACTTTGTCGGTGGAGCACATATCTACCAGGTAAGCCAAGGATGGCCTTGGGAAGAACTGACCTTGTGCAGCATGGTCCAGCACTTGCGGTGGTACTATGGTGCAGGGCAGAAGTGGCATGAGACACAAAAGGCATGGGCTCTGGCCATGAAAGACACAGACAACTCAAATGCCTTGGATGGGGGTCTCAGCTTACCCCTCCAGGTCGTGGCACCCACCACCTGGGGAATAGCCTCGTACCTGCAGGCTGCCCTACCATCGAGGGAGGTGAGAACAAGAGTGCATGAAGATTGGGTGGAGAAAAACACCCTCCATACCTGTGTGGAAGAACACCCTCCATACCCCGGGAAGAAGTGAATGGAGGGTTGGGAGGATTTACCACTTAAATCAGCACCGGCATCGCACCTTCTAGTCGCTCCCTACTGCAAAAGTAGCCAAGGAAAGCACAGCATTTGATTCTACGATGGGCATCTGATCTGCAGTGTCATAGAGCGAATATATGACACCGCTCATAGATCCCAGGGGTTGAACTGCCACAAACGCTCAAAGCTTGGTTAGGGCGCAATGTGGAGGAGCCGGGGGTCCGCAGGTCCAGAGGCAACGAATAAACCCTACTAAAATCGTCAGATCTGCCAAAGTGTTTTGGTATGCAAAAGCGGTGGCTTGCACTTTTGCAAGTGTGAGCCAGGATCTCAGCTGCACAACAGACATGCCCTCGCAGTAAGAGCATAAGCTATCTGTGAGCACCACATCGACATGCTGAACCCCAGACCTGTGATGCAGTACCCGTGTCTATCATCCGAGGATAGGAACCGTTTCATCCAGAAACGCGTGGTCAGAACAGCATCTTAGGGAAATGCTTAGTGAAATGCTTAGGGACTGGTGAATCACCCAGCTTGTTTACCACTGCCTGCATTGTCACCCACCCTGGATACATGAAACTTGATCTCTCTCTGGATACAGCTCAGCAGATGTTATCTCTTCAGTAGCATGAAGCTTTCTGAAGCAAAACATCTGAAGCTCTCCCTCACAGGTGCTCGTTATATACTCCACTAATGATTAATCACTAGCACCTGTGGAGCTGCCCTCTGCCATCTCATAGGCTTACTCTTCAGAGTGATTGGTCATCTAGCGGACTCCCAAAGTCTCACACACTTCGAGACACACATTGAAGTTCCCTCTGAAGGGGAACTCTCATTCATTATTCACAAGTGTGGTTCCATCACAACATATGTTCAGCTTGTAACATTTTAATTCCATGTGTGTAAAACTGTATGTATATATAAGAATCTGTCTTTTATTCTGTGGAATGACTGTGAATCTCTGGATGTCTAGTCAGAGGAGAGATCCACATTTTTCCATCCAAACTTACAGAATGTATGTGATGACTCCAATGCTCCTTAAAGAAAAAGAGGGGTGGAAAAGAGTACAAAGTTAGCCCATAGCCAAGCATGTTTGCTGTATGTACAATGTGTGATATACTTAGGAGTTCTCACCACATGTCTGCTTCTAATCCCAGTGGCTCATAGTTCACTATCTCTGGAGCTGAAAGTAAAACAGGTTAGAGGCATCAGCTACATTTCATTCAAAACCATGTAGCATGTTCAAAGACAGTGAAGAAATTCTGCAGCATCTGACCCATCAGTGTCATTCAGTAATCTTGAAATGTATCACTCAGTTAGTGTTCTTTATAGTTAGAGTTAGTATAGAGTATAGAGTTGTTAAAATTACCAACAAATTCGGGAGTCCCAAAAATGTTTTTGAATTCCACACCATCTTTGATCCTATGAGCCAAACCAAAATCAATAAGCTTGATCTGTGGCAGCTGGACATTGTGATCCAACAGCATGATATTCTCAGGCTGAAAAACAATTAACAAAAACAATCACTGAGACTCAAAAACATGATAATTAAGCAATTCATTTAATGACAGCTATACTTCCATTGACATTAAGTGTCAATAATACTGTTCCAGTGTCCAGCTCTGGTGAGATTACACATTGGATGCAAACATGTAGAGTTGCACTTCACTGTTGGTAATTTCTCCCATTTTAGCTGCATGAGATTCCCTTTTTTTCCAAGAAAATCAGCAGCTTATTTGCATTTAAATATAAGGTGACACATTGCTGCCACACACATATTTATTCCCACTCAGCTATGTCGTTAAAACAAGATCTTTTCTCGTAAAAACTACATCTTTTCTCGTTCTAACAAGATCTTTTCTTGTTTTAACAACATAATTAAGTCGTTATTTCAATATAATTATGTTAATTTCTATATGAGCCACATAGCAGAATAAGACAGGTCAATGGGAATTTACCAGGCATATTCTTTCATAGGCACTGATGTGTTCACTTAATTATGTCGGGTTATTATGTGTTCCATAATAATCTTTTGACGTTAAATGTAACCCATAAATAGCTGTAACATAGCCTAGTTTTTGCAAGACATACGTTTTTTTTTAGCAATTCTGTAATGTATTTATCACATTTGGTTTCTAGTTTTGTTGGTGGTAAGACAGAACATCCCGTTTTTACATCTATTCACCTCCAGAATTGATTAACTATAATTATAATACTAATAATTTGTTGTTGTTGTTAATATTTTAGGTGTTTAATTTTCTGTGTAGCAACACAACAAAACAACAACGCTTTATGTTTACCATGTATTAGCCCAATAAGAAACTCCTCCTTAGCTTGGCTTTCACCCCCTGCACCTATTTTATTATTATATGTTATTATGCATATTTATTTTAATAAAAACAAGTTTAGATTTGTCCACCTGTCGGGTTATAGAGATGTAGGCCTATGCATCACCACATGGGGCATAAGAACAGGACGCATGTTTGGATATAACTCAGTTGTTTGACCACACTTTGTGTCACAATCATAAACAGGAGACCCAAATGCAAGATTATTTATTAATAGAGATAACAAGAGTCACAACTGGTATTGATCTCACCAGATATAGAGGAATTGTGTAGAGCAAGGGTGCTCCTCACAAGGAATCCAACACGCTAAACAGCGGTAATAGTTCAACCGAGAAACAGATCCAAAGTGAAGTCTCTCACTGATATCTTACCAGATATCGAGGGAAGGGGAGGTTATAGTGCTATGGAGCTACTCTCAAGGAAATCGACACGCTTACCAGCGGTAATAGTTCATCCGAGAAACAGATCCGGAGTGAAGTCTCTCACTGATAAGATTAGTGCTATGGAGCAACTCTCAAGGAAATTGACACGCTTACCAGCGGTAATAGTTTATCCAAGAAACAGATCCGGAGTGAAGTCTCTCACTGATATCTTACCAGATATCAAGGGAAGGGGAGGTTAGTGCTATGGAGCAACTCTCAAGGAAATCGACACGCTTACCAGCGGTAATAATTCATCAGAGCAGCAGATCCGGAGTGAAGTTTCTCACTGATATGGTTGTCATCAGTGCAGGCAGTAGCAACAACATCAATGAAACGGAGACGTGCATAAGGTCCAAATATTACAGACTTATGACGATTCACCACTAGCGGATTTAGCGAGAGTGCCTAACAGGAAGCAGACACAGAGGTGAACAAACAACGGACTGACAAACGTTATGTACAAACACTGAACATATAAAGGCGCACAGTAATGCGCAACAGCTGTGGTTGATAGAAAACAGCTGAGTGAGATGAGTGGTAACAAGACACGTGATAACCCAGCTGATGAATGTAAACACACACACACCATGCAGTGAAGATATATCCAAACAAACACACCCACTTCCCACACAAACACACACACACACACACACACACACAGATATAAGAAGAACAAATCCACAACCGTGACACTTTGTTATTATTGTCCATTTATTCGTTTGCTGGAAATTAGAACTGAATTTAGAAAGTTTTGACACAAATCTTTGCGCTTAACAAACAAAACTAATTATGTAGGCCAATGGATGTCTTCAGCAAAGCGTGTTCAACAATGTTTGTCCACGAAAAAAGTGAAAGTAAAGGCTGATTGGAAGAGGCTCGTTAAATCATTAAAATAGAGCCCTAAAGCTTATGGCGCAAAAGCAATAAGGGCGTCTGAATCCACTTTTGCTATTTTAATGAAGGAAAAAATACCGGTTGCGCTGCAGCACATGGTCTAAAAGGGTTGTGCTTATTCTCTTAATGAGTTCTGGCTGTGTTTTATGAATAGGCTAAACCAATCAGTGTTTCCAAAACCATCATTAGCTAACTAAGGTTGCAAGTTATGTACAAACACAGTTAATTGATTTGGCTTTTCCCAAATGCATCGTTTCAACAAACATTCGCAAATTGCGTTGCAAACTTGTGCACTTGCGACTACACCTCTAGAGCTGTAGGCTGTGTTCTATTCCCAGTTATCCCCCCTATGCCCTTAGAACATTCTAACATTTAAAATTGGAATGATTAAAAATAACAATACAATAATCTCTGTTAGGTGTAATTTGCTTTCAAAGTACTTTTACAGTTCAGTTTGCGCTCCCTTTGCAGTGCAAATCTTTGAAAACAGTGATGCCATTTTGAACACAGCCTAGCGGAATTTATGTAATGTCTCTAAAGCTAGTTTATGTTTTACAGTCATTACTCTAAAGCTTATGAAAAATAGCATAGGTTAATGCTTTTATTTTAGGTTATTTATTAAGAAATGTAGCCTTATGACATGGACCTGTTGATTAGCACATTTCTGCAGTGGTTTTCATGTGTCAAATTGTAAAAGTGGACTTTTCAAAAATAAATAAACAATATCCTACTTAATAATAATAATAATAACAATATAATAATATTAATCAAAATCATTATTAATATTTTTAGTAAAGTATTAAAGATTTTTTTATTTCCTAATAAATATTACATTTAATTTCTTAATATGTGATTTTATGTTAATTTAGAATAGAATATGTAATGTTTTCAATAATATTTGTAAAGGAAACATAGGCCCTATATGTGCCGTTTAAATATATTTCAGTTAATATGGAAAACGAGTGCATGTTTTTACCAAAACTAATATTGGATTAAAAAAAATTTTTTTGGAATCCATGTGCGTGAAAAAACAATATAATTTGCACAAAGAAAATATGGGGTTCTTCTCTAAAGGTACTTCAACCCATTTAGAACATCATTATGGGCATTTTACGTTATAACTAACGTGGTTCAAATGATGCATCTGCAATTGAGAAACTACGGTTGTTTGCTAGTTTCAGCTTGACGCAAAAGTCATTTTGACATTTTTCACCACGCTGTTCAAATAGCAAATGCATTTGCGCTCATATGTGCGCCCATAGACGTTCTGGTCTAAAAAAAAGGAGCTGTGTTGAGGCGCATTGCTGGTGCATTGCTATTTTGAGAAACTAGAATAGAATAGGTTTAATAGACCAGCTAAGAGGTCTAAAATCCAGCGCAGAGCGCGTTAGTTGTGCGCCTCGCTTAAACATTGCTTAACAGGATGTAGAGCAGTACGCAAATATCTTTACAAATAAAAAATAATTAAAGTATTAAAATATTACAAAAATTATTACTTTCTAGCCTACATAAATATAAAAACTACTGCCTTCATGTCCTCTTCATCTTAGGGGGCTTTTTTCTGTTTATTTATGACAAATTGCTTTTGTATAATGTTACTATTAGTAGTAGTATTATTTAGTATATGCATATTTACATTTGTTTTATTAAAAACATGCCTAGATTTGCTCACCTGTCAGCTTTTAGACCATTAGGATCATACATAGCATGTGTATTTGGATATAACTGACCACACTTCATTATTGTTGTTTATTTATTCGTTTGCTGGAAATTAGAACTGAATTTAGAAATAGTTTTGAAACAAATCTTTGCGCATAAAAAACAAAATTAATTATGTATAGGCTAATGGATGTCTGTGCATACAACACTTTTCCTTATCTATTAACACTATTCTCTCATTCTTGCGCTGTAATTGCTCTGTTAACTGTTTTCTCGCTAGTGAAGCGTTCAGGTTTTCCACTTACAAAGTCCACCATGTAAATAAATGGTAAATGTAAATGGTTTATTCTCAAAACACACATATAACTCATTAAGAGAATAAGCTCAACCCTGTTAGACCATGGCTGCAGCGCAAAGCGGAATTTTCCGTCCTTAAAATAGCAAAAGTGGATTCTGGCATGCCCTTAACGCTTTTGCGCTGTGCACTCTGGACTTTGCGCCTAGATTGTTAAAATAGGGCCCAATGGGTCAGTTGCCAGACAATGGTGCATTTGCTATTTACATGGAGACTTGTAAGTAGAAAAACTATAGTGAGAAAACTTTTAAACAGGGGTGCGTTTCCCAAACAATGATGTAACCCCAGTTGCCGGAAATAAACCGTCAAATTACAGATTTTTACATATTAAATTTTGTTTGTTAAGTGCAAAGATTTGTTTCAAAACCATTTCTAAATTTAGTTCTAATTTCCATCAAAATTTTCAAACACACGTCCTGTTCTTATGCCCCATATGGTGATGCATATATCTCAAAACCCGACAAATCTACACTTGCTTTTATTAAAACACATATAAATATGCATATACTAAATGATACTGCTAATAATAATAACACTATCCAAATGCAAATTGTCATGAATAAACTGAAAAAAGACATGGACATGAAGGCAGCATAGAGGTGTTTTTTTTTAATATTTTAAATAATACTTTTATTTTAAATAATACTTTTTGTAACATTTTAATCCTAATATTTGTGTATTGCTGCACATCTTGTGTGTATTAGGCGTTTAAACCTGCATAGGCGCATAACTAACATGCGCTGGACTTTAGACCAGCTTTTTACTTGGAATCCAGGGGTGCGTTTCTCAAGTAATGACATATTTAGTGGCTAAACTATCATAGGGATGCATCGTTTGGGAAAAGAACGATGTAGTGACTAAACCAGGTGGAGTAACAGCTAGAGAAAATGACCATAATTTTTATATAAAAATATAATGTACACTCACTTAAAAAAATCCAATTTTAGTTTTGGTAAAAACATGCACTAGTTTTCCATATTAGTTGAAATGTATGTAAATGGCACATATAGGGGCAATGTTTTCTTTACAAATATTGAGAATATTCCATATCCGATTCTAAAACATAAAACTACTTAGCTAACATTCCTCATATATAAATCATATAAATCATTAATAGTTGCAATTTACAGTAGGGTATTTATTTAGAAATGAAAAAAAATCCTACTTAACAACAATAATAATACTAATAATATTATTAATAATAATAAAATTCTGATTTGGATTATTATGATTATTATTATGATTATTATTATTAAGTAGGATATAATGTCAATGCCAAATCAACTAATTAAGTTTGAAAGACAGAATTTGCCACCATAGTTAACCATGGTTTTCTTAAACATACCCCTAGTCTAACTAATTCTGCAGTAGGCACTAGTCCTCATATCAAGAAGAATAGACCAAGCGACAACAACACAAATAGTGAAGAAATAATAAAATAGGCGCAGCGGGTGAAAGCCAAGCAAGGAGTTTCTTATTGGGCTAATAGCCTATATGTTAAACACTTGAAGCAAAGTTGTTCTGTTGTGTTGCTAGATAATTAATCATCTAAAATATTTACAACAACAAGAACAAATTATTATTATTATTATTATTATTATTATTGAATCAACACAGGCTCATTCTAATTTAAAACAATTCCAACTTAATAATCATAACAGTGGGCAAAGTGCTGTACCATCTGTCAGTTTTTCCATATTTTAGTTTTGTTGTATTTAATTTTTTTTTGCACTGACATTTTGCATGTGCGATGGAGCGTTGGAAAGACGGAATCATTTTTGTAGGCGAATAGATTTAGAAACGGGATGTTCTGTCTTACCACCAACAAAACTAACATATAAACCAAATGTGATAAATACGTTACAGAATTGCTAAATAAATTAATTAATGTCTTGCAAAAACTAGGCTATGCTACAGCTATTTATGGGTTACATTTAATGTCAAAAGATTATTATTGAACAGCAAGTGAACACATCAGTGCCTATGAAAAAATATGCCTGGTAAATTCCTATTGATCTGTCTTATTCCACTATGTGGCTCATATAGAAATTAACATAATTATGTCGAAATAACGACATAACTATGTTAAAAAAAGATCTTGTTATAACGAAAAAAGATGTCCTTTTTACGAGAAAAGATCTCATTATAACGAGAAAAGATGCCGTTTTAACGAGAAAATATCTCATTATAACAAGAAAAGATGCTGTTTTAACGAGAAAATATCTCGTTATAACGAGAAAAGATCTCGTTTTTACGAGAAAAGATCTCGTTTTTACGAGAAAAGATCTCGTTATAACGAGAAAAGATCTCGTTATAACGACATAGCTGAGTGGGAAAAAAAATGTGTGTGGCAGCAATGCATCACCGTATAAATAGACACACGCATAAACTTGTTTTTTGCTCAAACCCAAATAGGAGAAAATTTGACAAGCTTTAATAAAAAATGTTCTGTGAATTGAAAAAATTCAGAGAGACATTCCAGGGACACCAGAGATTAATTTTAGGACATAGTATATAACCTATTTAACAGTGTGTTAAAATATAAAGGAATAAATTATTTTCCAGTTATTTTCTTCTGTTAAATTTGAATAAGACAGAGATTAATAAATTACTAATTATGTTGGGAATTACAATAGACAGGTTTTGTCTTTTAAAATTCATAATTTACATTTTTTAAAATGCCTTCTTCCACCTAAGAAACAAAGCAAAGTTATGGAACACATTATCTTTTATTTGTTAATACAACATTGTCTTAAAGGCTAATTAATGCATTCGTAATCCTTATGCATTCATAAGATCTAGGCTTGATTATTGTTATGGACTTGATGGTTGTCCTAGATCTACAAGCTACATGCTGCTGCTGAGTTCAGGGCAAGAAAACATAATAATACAACCCAAATTTAATATGTTTACACTGGCTACATACTAAAATCATCAACTACAAAATATCGGTGCTTACTTATAAAGCACAATACAGTACATCTCCTGTCCTTTTACTAGTTTAGCTCATGTGCTTGATTATGGTACAGTCCATGAGGCTCTTTAAAGGGTTAGTTGACCAAAAAATGCAAATTCATCTATTTGTTACTGATCTTCATGTGGTTCCAATCTCCTGAGAACTTTGTTCACCTTTGGAACACAAATCTGAGAGCTCTCTCATCCTCTATAGATAGAAGTATTCCTGAGATGTTCAAGTTTACAAAAGTAATACAAAAATATTGCCAAAACAACCAGTGATTAGTTGTCTCCTCTTCAAAAGATTACTGTTGATATATTACAGCTGTTAAAAATAAGAGATGATAGTTTTTAGAGAGCGTAGCAGTTATGAGTTTTTTTAAATAAAAAATGAGGTTATGAACAAAATAAGAGAAGCAAAAAGGATTTATTTTAAGGATAAGATAAATGAAAATAAATTTGAACTAAAAACTTTGGAACGACTAAGTCCGTTTGGGGGATGGTGGGTCTTTTTTGAGGGAGGGGATAGGGGGTCATTAGAATGACTAAGTCCGTTTAAGGGATGGGGGTCTCTGGAATGACTAAGTCCGTTTGGGGGATGGGGGTTCTCTGGAACGACCAAGTCCATTTGGGGGATGGTGGGTTTTTCTAGTAAGCCTCTTGAACAAATCAAGGAAAAGCTGGAGAAATGGTCGTGCACAACTGAGCCTGGTTTCTCTCTAGGTTTTTTTAATTCTTCACTTTCGCCAATTGGTAAAGTTTTTTCCTCGCCGCTGTCGCCACTGGCTTGCATGGTTCGGGATCTGTAGAGCTGTGCATCGATGGAATTGCTCTTCAGTGTTTGGACTCTCAGTAGTGATTATTAAACCGCACTGAACTGAGCTAAACTGAACTGACACTGTTTCAATTCACTATAAACTTCCATGTGAAGCTGCTTTGACACAATCTACGTTGTATAAGCGCTATACAAATAAAGATGAATTGAATTTAATTGGATGACCAGTAGGTCTGACCGTTAAGAACGAAGTGACGACTCTCACCGGTAGAGTTATTTAGACCCCAGGCCCAAGCACGCCAGGCCATGCCCGATGGGAGACTACCTTTCCCGGCCTATCTGTCAGGATGTCCCACGCCTGGAGATATGTACCCGCTGCCAATTGTCTCTGACCTGCCATTGGGTTTTCGGGTAAAGCATGAATTTGTGGACTTTTTGGTGGCTTTGTTTTTACAAACTAGGTGTTTTTTTTCCAGGCTGCCAGCTTGAGCAAGTGTGTCTGTTTCCCGCGAACCGTTGGCTGCGTGTCTGGCACAGTGAGAACCAAGCCAAGGGGCCTTTGACCAGCTCTGCTGCCCAGGCAAGAGCGTCCATTTCCTGCAAGCTGCGCATCTGGCACAGTGAGAACCAAGCCAAGGGGCTTTTAACCAGCTCTGCTGCCCAGGCAAAAGTGTCCATTTCCTGCGAGCTGCTGGTTGCGTGTCTGGCAAAGTGAGAACCAAGCCAAGGGGCCTTTGACTAGCTCTGCTGCCCAGGCAAGAGCATCTATTTTCCAAGAGCCGTTGGCTGCACGTCTGGCACAGTGAGAACCAAGCCAAAGGGCCTTCAACCAGCTCTGCTATCCAGGCAAGAGCATCCGTTTCCCGCGAGAGCCCTTGGTTGCGCATCTGGCACAGTGAGAACTAAGCCAAGGGGCCTTTGACCAGCTCTGCTGCCCAGGCAAGAGTGTCCGTTTCCTGCAAGCTGCTGGCTGCGCATCTGGCACAGTGAGAACCAAGCCAAGGGGCTTTTGACCAGCTCTGCTGCCCAGGCAAGAGTGTCCGTTTCCTGCGAGCTGCTGGCTGTGTGTCTGGCAAAGTGAGAACCAAGCCAAGGGGCCTTTGACCAGCTCTGCTGCCCAGGCAAGAGCGTCTATTTTCCAAGAGCCGTTGGCTGCGCGTCTGGCACAGTGAGAACCAAGCCAAAGGGCCTTCAACCAGCTCTGCTGCCCAGGCAAGAGCATCCATTTCCCGCGAGTGCTCTTGGCTGCGCATCTGGCACAGTGAGAACCAAGCCAAGGGGCCTTTGACCAGCTCTGCTGCCCAGGCAAGAGTGTCCGTTTCCCGCGAGCTATTGGCTACGCGTCTGGCACAGTAAGAACCAAGCCAAGAAGCCTTCGACCAGCTCTGCTGCCCAGGCAAGAGCGTCTGTTTTTAGGCAGGCTAGCTGCCCCAGCAAATGCGTCTGACCCCCGCCACTCTCCGTCAACCTGCCCAAAGCAACAAGGAACTTTTATAATATCTTGTTGTTGAACTATGTGTCATTGGTGCAGCCCAGTCACCTCGACAATTGAACATGGGCTCAGGTGGTGGAAATGGGAAAGGCTGGTCCACCCTAGCTATCTGAACCACAGTATATCAAGGTGGTAGAATGAGGAAAGAGGGTGGTGCACCTGGGCCAGGTGGGTCACCAACTGTACATCTGCCTAGCACGCGCTTTTGGCTAAGTCCATGTTCCCGGGCTTAAGTGTGGGGTGCCCTTGCACTGCTGGAGAACAGGTGTCAATCCAGGGCACCTGCACAGCCAGAGTTTGGCCCCGGAAAGGGTGATGATCTCCAGGCAGAGTGGGTCTGGCTTGGGGTATGGAAGGCAATGGCTCCAGGGCCTCTGACCGTGGAGTTTGGCCCCGAAAAGAGTGATGATCTCCGGGCAGAGTGCGTCTGGCAAATAGTGACCTATCCCCAGGCAAGCTTTGGTCAAGTGAGAGCTAGTGAAGCGAGTCTGGGGTATGGTGGGTCTTTCTAGTTAGCGTTTGCAACAACAAAGATCCAGTTGGAGGACAGTGGGTCTCTGAAATGAACGACATTCATCAGTGGAGTTGTTTAGACCCCAGGTCCAAGTTCACTAGGCCATGCCCGACATGTTACCTTTCCCGCCCGCTCACCTGACCCTCTGGGTTTTATCCCCGCTGCTGGTTGTCGGCCCGCGCTCCCCCTGCCCACTCACCCAGGGGGGCTGGGGATAGTAGGTGGGCTCAGTAGAGTTTCCGGTGAGGTGAAACAAGCCCAGGGGCAGTTGCGGGGCTTGTGCTGGCACCAGTTTAGTCCCCCGTGTGTGCCTAGTGCTGAGCCCGCCCGCTAGCCCTGGGTTTATCCCCGCTGCCTCTTGGCCCCCCTTTTCCCCGCTCCCTTCTCCGGCGGGTGAGGGTTGGTTGGTGGGGCTTAGTAGAGTCCTCGGCAAGGTTAAACAAGCCAGGGTCAGTGGTGAAGGCTACGGTCTGGCTGGGTCCCCAGCCCCTGTGTGCCTAGTGCTGCACCCGCCTGTCTGCACGCCTGCCCACCCCCTGGGTTTTTCCCCGCTGTCTCTTGGCCCCCCGCTCCCCTGCACCCTCTCCCAGCAAATGTGGGTTGGTTTGTGGGGCTTAGTAGAGTCTCCGGCGAGGTAAAACAAGCCAGGGCCAGTGGTGCAGGCTATGGTCTAGGCTGGGTCCCCAGGCCCTGTGTGCCTAGTGCTGTGCCTGCCCATCCGCACACCTCCTGAGTTTATCCCCGCTGCCTTTTCTGCCCCCCGCTCCCCTGCTTCCTCCCCTGGCGGGTGGGGGTTGGTTGGTGGAGCTAAGTGGAGTCTCCGGCGAGGTGAAACAAGCCAGGGCCAGTGATGCAGGCTATGGTCTAGGCTGGGTCCACCCCCTGGGTTTATCCCTGTGTCTGCAGCACATGAGGCGGAAGTGGAAACCTCTGCAGCCTCCTTTTGAACCACTCCCTGCAGCATTTGTCTTGGATGGTCATGGCCAAATGTGCTCTCTGCTTCAATGTCTACAGCCGCCTCTTGCCACACCTGTCAGCGGTTCACAAGGTGACAAACTCAGACGAGAAGAGGCTTTTGCTCTTGCTTGCCGCTGGCCGTGTGGACAAGCGGAAGACACCGTGTCCTGTGCCCGGCTGTTAGTGGACGCCAGCCTGGCTAGACAGACACCTGAAGCAGCATGCGTAGCTCTCTGCCTCGGCCCGGAAGGAGGCCCTGGGAGGGCAAAGCACCGGAAAGTGGCCCAGGAACTGCGATGGTTGCAGTCCACTCACCCACCAGTTCCCCTAGTGTCTCGGCTAGCGTCATCGGAGGAGAAGTAGTCACTTAAGGACCCCAAAGCCGGGTGTCTACAGACCTGCTACGGAGCAAATCCAGGCCCAGCTCTCAGACCTCAGAAAGCAGGTGGACAAGGTGAGATCCACCCTGGGTGAATTCACATGCCGGTATCAGGAGCAGCAGAGGGGGGGAGGAGGAAGAGGAGGAGAAGGTCTTCTCCTGCACCGGTACCATCCCCCGACACGGACCCCAGATGAGGGGCGGCTGAAGGTCCTACGCCCTCATCCCCCTGGAAGTCTACGACCCACAAAAGTATCTGTACCCAGAACACATTCCAGCCCTCACTTGAGCATGGTTTCAGCAGGGTTCTGTTGGACTGGTGGTGGGGGTATATTATTACAGCTGACTTTTGACTTTCGTCCCCGTTCTGCAGACCAAATCTCGGAAGAGTTTGAGGGTTTCCAACTGGGCAGCAACCCCACCACTTGTCTGCGAAACAATGTAACCTCCAAACTGATGAGGATCAAGGCGTTCCTCGGGTATATGGCAAAAGGATATGCTGATCCAGTGAACTTCCTTTTTCTCAAACTGCCAGCGCGGATCCAAGCTTGAGCTGCGCTGCTGGGCCAATCGTGCATGACTAAGCCCATCAAAGAGCACTACTTTAAGAACATGGCACAGTTCCTCGATTACCTCTCGGAAACCCAGCCGGCCTCCAGTCGCCTATCCAGCACTGCCCTGGTGCTGATTCGCAGGGAGGTCAGAGCTCTCATACATCGAAACACTGTGGAGCACGAGGTGAGAACTAAGCAGGAGAAAGAAAGCAGATTGATATCTAAAGCCAGCCTGGTACGCTGTCACCAGACCGCTGGAAGAAAAATCCTTCCCTTCTAGGTAAGTGTGTGGTCAGCTGGTCAGAGTTTCCACCACCCTCTTCCAGGTGGTGGAAACACTGACCTTTTTTTTAATACATTTCTGTTCCGGGGTCATCAACAGCTCCTAGTTAAACCAGCCAAGTCAAGTGTACTATTTCCTGTCTTTGATTGGAAGGGGGCTAAGTGGGTACACTGACTTGACTGCTTTAACTAAGAGCTGTTGGTGCCTCAGAACAGAAATATATGAATTATATATTTTTGGTCATTTCTGCTTTGGAGCACCAACAGCATGGTGTATAAGGTTTGTTCTTTACCTCGAGAGCCAGTCCCTGCCAGACCCTGAACAAATATTTTCAATCTGCGTGGACCAGCATGGGGCGTCCCGGCAAGCCAACCTTCGTTGATGTCCGGACAGTCATTGCAACGCACGCGAGTATGTATGCAATGCACCATGTGGCCACATGACTGCCAGCGGCTTTGACCCTAAAAAGGTTCTGTCTGTCTGTCTCTGACGCAGGCAAAGAATGCACATTTTTTAGAGGCTCGCCGGAAGGTGGCGCACTTCATGTGTCATGACACTTTAACCTTAGATAAATTATATGCACTTCACCTCGGACTCTTTGAGAGGGATTTGGTGGAGGAGGAGGAGGAGGAGGAGGAGAAGGAGGCGGCGGTGGCGGTGGGCAGAGAAAGCTACCCAAGGAAGGGGCGCAAGAGGGCAGACAGGCACGCACAACCGCATTATCTGTACTGTACTAAAAGCAAACAATAAAAAGGATAAACCGTACTTATTGACTCCTGTTAACATTTCTCGTGTATCTACAGAATTATAGCATCACCTCGACTCACATTTAAAGCACTATTTGCTGTCAGGTTTCTTCCACAGTTTTCACCCCGGTGTTTCCAATCTCCAACCCAAACATTTTGCTACATTTTTTCAGGCATCAATCTAGATTCAAAAAAATTCCAGGTATCCTTATCTAAAGAAAAAAAATGATTGAATATTACAATAGATTCCAATCTCCTAGACAGCACTAGTTGTTACAAACATGAGCTTTTATCTTCCCTTGGTCACCTAAACTTAACAATGTGCATCATGCCACAAGGCCGTCCATTTATCACTCACCTCCTCCTCCTCGCGTCCTCCTTTCATTAGCTAGAGGACCAGATATCCATATCTGACTCTTGTTGTAACTAACTCAGCCTATGGATTTCTTTTCTTAGACAATGGAACAGCTTATCTTTATTCTGCAGCAACTTAATTTCCTCTCCAGTGCCGACCCTGGCCCCTCTGCCAGTTTCAGAGGATATTACAAAGATCGTTTTGCTTTTCAGAAATTCAGGCAGCTGGCACCAAAGGCAGAACTTCTAATTCAATTCAATTCATCTTTATTTCTATAGTGCTTTTACAATGTAGATTGTGTCAAAGCAGCTTCACATAGAAAATTATAGTAAATTGAATCAGTTTCAGTTCAGTGAAATCCAATCTTTCCATAAGCTCATGTATGGCTCACCCTCACCCCAACTAGCCAATTCACAAACAGCTCTTCTTATTAAAGGTATTTAAAACTCACTTCCCACACACCAAGACACTAGACAATGATTAGCTCTAAAGATCCTCATTAATGCATCTCCACACTCTGCAGAAGTTACCATTTAATCCGTACAGCACGCACACTAGATGCCAGGCTCAGCTCCAGCTTGGAACTTAGACAACAATTATTGTAGTTTGCTATTTTTAAGGTAATAAATAATTATAATTTAGCATTTTTAAAGTAATATATTTTTTATTTTAAATTTGCTCTGTCATTTTAATAAAAACAAACTTTATTTGTACTGCATACTATATTTATCTCAGTGTTTGCTTGCTTGAGTATGTGTGTAAAAGAGGGATGTTTGCCAAGTTCTATAAGAAAACTGCATTTTAGCCAGAAAGACATGTTTCTCTCCATGAACTATATGGGTGGTTTTATAGTTGCAGGTACATTTAGTGAGCAGTCTTCCTTTCTTCAGCTTTTAAAAAAATGTGTTAAATTTTTGACTGTTTATAAAATCACAAGATGTTACATGCCATAACAATACAATATTCTCTGTAAAAACTATCTAAACTAAAAATCAAGATTTCTTGATGTCCATATTAGTCAGTGTTTTTTTTCCATCATGTATCATTGTAATATTTTTTTTTTGCTTATCTTTAAAATAAATTTGCCAATATTATAATTTATAAACTGTAAATTGTCAATACCGTTACCACAATTTCAAAAGTAAAACTGAATATTTTATTAATCACACATTGAACAATTTAAAAATATTTTAATCCTGATTTCATTAGTGTCATGTGATCTTAGCATTTATAACAAGTAGAATGTTTGGCTAAAAAGTTGTAAAACTGTAAATTGTTACTGTCAATTCAGTTACAATTTAGTAACTACCCATAAGGATTTTTCTTGCAATGATTTCTTGTTTTTTTTTTACACATTACTAAATTCATCCATAACAGAGTTGATAAAAAAAAAGTTTTATTTCCTAAAATTAAAACATTTAATCCTTTATGTTTGGCAAAAGCTGAATTATACAAATAAATATGCTATCAATAATATACTGGAAATAATTGCTGTTTTTATAGCGTTTTATTTCTTAACTTTTTGAAATACATGCAATTAAATCACCCATATTGCTTTTAATGCATATAATAATGTTTTCAATAACTGTAACGAGTGTTGTCACAATGCTGGAAATTTCAACTTCGAGATGATACCTTGAAAAAATATCAACATTTGATATAATTTTCTATATTTTGTGATTTAAAAATAATCTTAATATTACAATTAATTATTATTTAATGCACCAGAGCCAATGTGGACATTAGTATTTTTATTTTTTACTAACTATTTTTAATAGCCAATATAAACAAATTAATGAATAGCAGATCTTTGCACATTAGCCTACTTGTTAGTGGTAGATACCTAATACATTACCATTTAAAACCTATCAAAAACTTTTTTCAGCATTTATTTTGCATATAACATATTTAATAGATGCACATATGGTGTTTAGTGTGCTTTATCATACCGATTTATGTGTGTGCATCAACCTGCTCCTTGAAACATCTTGAATTTTCAATATTGCATTACACAGTTTAAGACATCTAGTGTGTAGGCTATAAGTTTTTTGATGGTTTTCCCTTGTCAACTAAAAAGTCCAATAACTGAGGGAGATCACATATAATAATTTGAGAGATTTAAAGGAAAAAAGACAAAACATCGATCAACAGCACTTTAACTGCTGTCTTATTTAATTAATCAAATCAGTGATATTGGAACAAGATCAGTTTCTAACCTCTTGAAATTGTTTATACAGGTCAGGAACACACAGCAGCGCATGTCAAGAGAAGAGAGCGCATGAGAGAGCAAAGCGAAAGCAAGATAGTATCATTTTTAATATTTCAGTGTGTATATGTATCGATATATTGATATTTTTGACACAACAAAGTACTTTGCAGATGTGTTTGAATTTTGCATGTTGCATTTTGCACAAACTTTACTACTGAAACTGCCTGTGGTTTGTAAATTTCTCATTCACAGATATTAAACTTAATATTTGCTCTTTTTATGAGAAAAATGCTATAATGTTTAAGCGAGCAAATTAGGGTCTAATGGTTTAAAATTATTAAAATGGAATACTTTAATCAAGATTGTAAATGAGCCTGGTTTGCCAAAACATATTTTTAAAAACCATGGTCACATCATAGTTATGCTGCTTTCTCAGTTATGAAATGTGTCGCAAAAAATAAAAATAAAAAAATAAAAATAAAATTTGTATATATATATGATTAAAGTATTCCATTTTAATAATTTTAAACCATTAGACCCTA
>CAIGQZ010032151.1:2233042-2268481 GCA_903798205.1 Danio tinwini
TTGAGTATTGTGTACATCAATGTAGTACATGTACTTTTACAGCAACATACTGTAAAATAACAGTACATTGCTGGCAACTGCAAGTAACTTTTTTTTTTTTTACGTGACAATTTTTAACAGTGTACACCTGAAAGAGAACTTCTCAAATTTTGTAAAAAAGGCTCTATTTCCAAAGAGTACAACATACCAGAAAGTGAACATCCTTGTCTTTCACCCCTCTGAACTTTAAAAGGGGCGCTTAAACCACCGTTGATCTTCAATGTACTCTCAATGTCACTGTACAGGACTCGAATCATATTAATTAATGTGGAACTAAAACCAAAAGCATCAAGCATTTGCCACAAATATTGGTGCTCGACTCTATCAAATGCTTTTTCATGGTCTAAAGATATTAAAGCATTTTCACAACCTAATGATCTGAAAAGTTCTACAAAGTCACAAATTAAGATAATATTATTAGAAAGTAATCTATTCGGAATGCAATATATCTGATCCACGTGAATAACAAACTCCATCAATTTTCTTAGCCTCAAAGCCAACACCTTGGACAAGATTTTATAATCAGTACAGAGTAGAGCAACTGGTCTCCAGTTTTTAATTTCCTGTAAATCCCCTTTCTTGGGGAGACAAGTGAGAATAGCTCTTCTGCAGCTCAAATGTAACAGCCCTTACTTTGACTATCCCTGAGAACCAGCAGTAAATCCTCACTAAGCACCGGCCAGAAGCCTTAGAAATCAACAAGGAGGCCATCAATACCTGGAGCCTTGCCTATTTCTAGACTCTGCAATGCAGAATAGAGCTCATTAGCAGAGATCTTTGCACTTAATTTCACTATAGATTCATCAGAAACTGTAGGTAACTCTCTATAAAAAGATTTAGCCACCTCAGTGTTTTCCTGAACTTCCTTTTTGAAGAGTTTCTCATAAAAACCAACTGCACATTTTCGAATTTCTCCAGGCTCTTTCAACAGTTGCCCATTGCTGTCCCGCAATGAATGTATCAACCTTTTTTGACCATTCTTTCGCTCAAGGCCGAAGAAAAAGTGAGAAGGAGCATCCATTTTAACAATGTTCTGAAAACATGACTGGACTAAAGCACTCAGAGTAGAGCCCAAATAACTAGATAGAGCTAACTTATTTTTTTAAGATTGTTAAAATGTTCTCTATCTTTAGTTTGGTTTGCCAATTATTGAAATTGTTCAATTTCATTTTCCAAAGCTTTTATAGACTTAGTCATGTCCTTTGTGACATTCAGAGTATATTGTAAACATAACTGCTTTATTTTTCCTTTTCCTATATCCCACAACTGCTGTAAGGAAGTATATTCAGTTTTTGTTTTTGTATAACCATTCCAAAAATACTTAAAAGCTTCAATAAAATCATTATCACAAAGTAAAGACACATTAAAGTTCCAATAAGCACTGTTACATTTTACTCTTTTAACAAAAAAAGGAAACCTAAACAAGAGAATGATCAGACACCAACTGGATGTATTGAGCAACCTCTAAGAATGTTTCTCTGATAATTAAAACAATAAAATCTATCAAGTCTTGCTAGAGATAGACTATTATCCCTAGTGTGAGTCCTGGTGCATTGATGTTGAGTGGAATGAAAAAATCTCCAGGTATTACATAAATCATTTGTTTCAATTAATTTTACCAGGTTTTTCATACTTGCTCTATGCGGTTCTGGATGATTTAGATCAAAAGCTGCATTTGCAGTGCAATTAAAATCACCACCCAAAAACATAAATTCATCCTCACTGCATTTACTTAAAACTGTACTTAAAATGTTCAAGAATACAATTCTTTCAGTGCTTAAATGTAGAGCATATATATTAATAAAAATAATTTTTACATTTTCAAAAACAGTTTGATTTTTTAACAACCGGCCTTTAACAATTTCTTCAACAACACATGAAATAGGTGAAAAATCTTTAGAAAAGAAAATACCAACACGTCCACTATTAGAGATTAACAATTTTATTGATTCTCAGACAGATTTCTGAATAGAATACAGAATACAACTCTGATTACAATGTTACCCTGATAACAATCCCAAGCCAACCTAATCCCTAACTACGACTTTAAGGTCCCTGCTTGGCTCTCCTAGAATACAGTTAAAGCCTCTATCTTTATATAATGAAAATAAATTATAAATAAAATACAATAAAAAGTAAATAAAATAATAATAGGTAAGTTCATTCAATGACATCACAATTACACTTTCACGATCAATATATTTCTCACACATTTATTACTGTTCCATTTCCAAACAGGTTAAGTACTTGGACCATTTTTTATAGTATAGATTTAGCTTGTCCATTTGCTTATATGACATTTTTTCAAATGCAGCCACTCTAGCAAGTTCTACTGCTCATTCTTGCAATAAAGGAGCATCTTCTGATTTCCAGCTCCTAAGAATTATTTGTCTGCCAATCAGTAATCTGGTTTGGACCCAGGATTTGATATTTTTTATCTTTTATTTCGTTGTCGGACCAACCACCTAATATAAACAGTCTAGGACATAGTGAAATCTGAAAATCTAAAACCATATGCTCATGAACTCTTTTCCAGAAATCCTGAATTTTTGTACAAGACCATAGAGCATGAAGTAAATCACCATTCTCGATCTTGCATCTCCAGCAACAAGGTGTGTCTTTTAACCCGAGCTTAAAAAGTCTGAAAGGAGTTGAAGGATTCGGATTTCTACCATCCCATCAGGTCCCATCCAACTCAGCGTGGATGTTTATCCTTTCCTCATCATCCTATTTCTCATTATTTTCATTAAAGATAATTAATTGATTATTTAAACGATTATTTAACTTTGCATTGATTTCAAATAATGAATAAGTTAAATACACTGCTTTATGTAAGAATGTTCAGTGCATTGCCTGTCTCTTTGAAACTATTTTCAGGAGCCACCAAACTAGGTCAGAGGTCACGGAGACCTTGAGTGAAAAAGAACGGCCGAGGACTTGAAACAACTTCTATTGTTTTTATTGTTATTTCTATGAATTAATACTATTTAAAATGTCTTAAGTGATTTTGCTGTTTTTACGGTTAATTCTTTTAAAGTAATTTTACTTTTTATTCAAGATAGACTTGATTTAGTGAGAATTTAACTGTCTGAATGTAGATTATACCAGTTTTTAACCAGTTTTGATGAAGACGGCTGAGAAGTACACTCAGCCTTGGATTAGAAACAGATTGTACTTTAAGTGTGCGTGCTCTATTTGATTGTAGATAATTTTAACAGGTCTGGGGTCAGCTCTAAACAGTCTAGTCGATGTCTGACGTTTATGCTTAAGATATTGTTCAGAATTGTACGCACGCACACATGTGGAAATTTTCTAAGTCTGTGTTTTAACCAATCAGGTTAGAATACCTTTATGTATGACGCAGATAATGACGTTATGTGAGAGTATAATTGTTATTGATTTGTGATTGTAGGCAGAGCGGCCTAGGAACTCATTGCGAGTGTTGAAGCAGGCTTCTGCTGATGAAACTGCAAACTATCTTCAGTAAACTTTATTTGTTTATTTATTTGAATCTCTGACTCCGGCTCTTCTTCATCTGACAGACTGGTCATTCTTTGGGTTAAAACTGTAATTAACCCTACAGAGTTCAGTAAAAACGATGTATAATCTTGAAGTAAGGCATAGTTTAATGTCCATAGATGATGTTTTAAAATTCTTTAGAATTGCATGCCATTCTTCATCATTAAATGTCAAATTTAATTCTCTCTCCCATATTTTCTTATAAGCTTGTGAAGTTCCATCATTGAGACTTTGACTCAACCAGGAGTAGTATATAGATGTTTCATGACCCGTTCCATATTTTGAAAATAGCATACAGTAAGCATCTGCGGATGCAAGAATTGTGTGTAATAGAACCAAAAGTTCTACAAAGTAAGTGTCTTACAATAGTTGTAAATATCGGAAAAACTGGGATCTAGGTATATCATACTGCTGTTGTAAACGTTTAAATGATTTCAAGCTACCCTTTTCATACAGATCTCCTAGTTTTACAATGTCCTTCTTTGCCCATTCCTTCCAAAAAAAAAAAACTTTATTATTACACAATTTAGGATTAAACCATATGCTTGAACTTTCATTTAAGTAAGGGTCAAAGATACACAAACGTGAAATCTTTAACCAAATCTCCTTTAAATGTGAAATAATGGGCTGATTGTTCACCTTTCCAACCAGTTTAATGGACAGGCTCTGTAATAATGAAATTGCCGACAAGAGTGCTTTGCCGTCTGCCTTGCCGTCAATCTCATTTACAGAGCCTGTCTATTAAACTGGTATATTATACCATTATACCAAACTTAACATTATACCAAGGGGGAGCTCACTCTGGGGGAAGTGGCCAGTGAGCCAGGTGTCTAAGACTAAAAGCATAATAATAATACAATATGTTAGGCAGACCTAGACCACCTTTCTCTACAGGCCTCTGTAACTTATTAGAATGTAATCGAGGTCGCTTACCATTCCAAATAAATCTTTTACAAATTCTATCAAACTGTTTAAAATAAGAAAGTGGTATTTGTATTGGAAGAAACTGTAATAAATAATTAAATGTGGGTATACAACTCATTTTAATTATGTTGACTTTCTCAACCAATGGAAAATGGGGAGTAGAGCCCACCTCTCCATATCACAGGATTTTTTTCAATTAAGGGGTCAAAGTTAACTCTCATTAAATCTTTCAAATCAGGGGGAAATAAAATATCTAAATATCTTATACCTAACTTAGGCCATTGAAATGTACGAGGATGAAATGCTGCGGAAGGGTAAAATGTGGATCGTGCAAGAGCTTCTGTTTTAGACCAAATCACCCTATATTCTGAAAATTTAGAAAAAGCATCAATTGCTCTAAGAAGGCAGGGTATAGATCTATTAGGATCAGAAACAAATAACAAAATGTCATCAGCATAAAGCATAAGCTTGTGTACCTTTCTGCTCATTACAAACTTAACAAAACAAACTTAGCCATCACTTGCTATTTGGACTTTGATCTTGGCCACCAATTCCCTGAGACAAAATATTTCTTGATCAGTGAAAGTTTGGGTAGTATGGTCTGTGTTTGTCATGAAAAACCTAACTGAGCTGAAGAACAGCCTCAAATCTGGAAAAAACTAATCAACTTTAACAGATCTCATTCCTTTTGTTTTTTGCAAAAAGGTCTGAATTCTGGTAAAAGGGTAACCACCTTCTACTTTTATCTGTGTACCTCCACATTTACTTTCAACTTCCTGTGTGCTTACACTTTTCTGAGATTGGGACAAACAAAACATTGATTGCACTTTTGACACTTTTGTGATTTGCTTGTTTTTGATTTATTTTCTGAGTTCTTTCTTTTATTTGACACTTTGGATAATTCATCATCCATCAATACATCATTCTCATCAAACAAAACTGACTCCGCTATTCTTGTTGCTGTGAGTTCAACATTTAGAAATTTATTAGACTTATGATGTACTTGCTGCATACTTTGTTTGTCTTCTAAAAGCTCCATTACATCATCTTCTTTATCAGAATCATCTGCCTGTAAGGCCTCTAAATTCTCTCGTTCACTCGAAGCACCAGACATATAAACTGCTGCGGCCGGCATTTTAACCGCATCATCCACTATAGCAGGGGACAATTCGGCCTCATCATCTGCTATAGCATCCTGCAAGTCATTCACATCGTCCACTATAGCGGCTGGTATTTCTCCCTTATCCACTATAGCGGCTGGCATTTCTCCCTCATCCACTATCGCAGCTGGCATTTCTCTCATATCCATTATAGCGGCCGGCATTTCAGCAGCACGGGTTGCGCCTCTTCCATTTGGACAAGAGAGTATAACATGCCCCACTACGCCACATCCAAAACACTTCATTACTTCTGTAGTGACATGTACGGTATAATCAAAGTCGTCAACCTTGAACTTAAAAACTAAGTTCAACTCTTCATCATTGTTTTTAAGAATCACGTGAACCTGCCTCCTGAATGATACTACATGTTTAGGCTGAGGAGATTTGCAACTAACGGGAATCATTTTAATCGGTGAAACTAACTTACCATATCTCCCCAGCTATTTTTCCAAAAGCTCATTTTTCAAAAACGGTGGCGCATTCGAAAAAACGACCTTTTTAGCAGGACTTGACAGAGACAACACAGGTGTATGGCTACATTCACACTGCGAGGCTTAATGATCAATATCAGATTTGCAGTGTGAACAGATCATGGTCGTAAACTGACCCGCATGCGCAGAAGAATAGATACGGACAACACAAAATGTCTACTTATGCACACAATGTGTATACTATGTGAAGCACGTTGTCAGATTATGCTTAATATGATTATTGCCCTTTTCACAAACAACCGTGGTGTATTACATGAACTGTAAAGGGTTGTTCTGCTGCTACTAATGTGTATTTCGGCATTTGAAAAAAAGTCGGCTAAAAAAAGTCCCTTGTGATTTAAAACACTGATCATTTGTGATTTATGACAACTGCGGTATGCGTCTGTCTGACTACCGGTGTAGTGAACTCATCAAGGGTTAATGAGCAGCCACAGACTGAACTGTGAAGGCAAAGTTGGTTTATCTCTGTTTGCAGTTATTTTATTTTACTTCCTTATAAATGACAGACACATGCAGATGGAAGCTCCTGCCCTTTACTCGCTCGGAGATAATGTTCGTCCTTAAAATGAAAGTGCCCATTCCAATATGATAAGTCAGCCACAGAGATCATTAGAATGACCACATCAGAGCATCTAAAGCATGTGCCACAAAGAAGCAGAGGTGGATTTATGTAAAGTTAACGTTAAACTTATACGAAGTGAACTTACAAATTGTTTTACATATTGCTATTTATTGGCAGAAGTAAATTTTAAAGATTTGGATATCTGGTGAGGTATCAGTAAGAGACTTCACTCTGGATCTGTTGCTCTGAAGAACTATTACCGCTGTTTAACGTGTCAATTTCCTTGTGAGATGCATCATTGCTCTACCCTATCCCTCGAGATCTGGTGAGATCTTTACCAGTTGTTATTTCCTGTTATCCCTGTTATTAAATCTACTTGCATTCACTTGCACTTGGGTCTCCTGCATATTTTTAACAGAACAAACTGACTATTATGGACCCAGCAAGTGTTTCGGAGATCCAGAACCTTTTGTCACACAGCTCTGTCTGTCTAGACCAACAGGACAAACAAATGATGGTCACCATTCAGGGTTTGGTCACCCAAGTTTCCGAGCTCACTGCTCAGGTACAAAGACTAAGTTTTGGGCTAAGTTCTGCGGCGGTTTTACAAGCTCCTTCCACCGGTCCACCCACAAATCCTGCACAAGAAGATAATCATCGAACCACTGAACCGCGACTTCCACCACCATGCTTCCACCAGCATGTTATTCGGGTGAGCCTATGTCGATCATTTTTAGCCAAATGTTCACTATATATTACATAACCCACGTCATTTCCCACCGAGGAGAGTAAGGTGGCATTTGTTATCAATCTACTGACTGGAAAAGCGGCCCTATGGGGTACCACTGTCTGGGAGCAAAAACTTCCCTGCTGCACTTCTTTTAAGTTATTTTCTGATAAACTAAAGACTGTTTTTGACCGAGCAGTTTCAGGCAGAGAGGCGGCTCAGAGACTCGCTGAACTTCGACAGAACAATCTGAGTGTTGCTGAATTCTCCATTAATTTCCGTACTCTAGCGGCAGAGTGCAAATGGAATGCTGAAGCACAGTGGGATGTATTTTTTCATGGACTAGCGGATTATATAAAGGATGAGATTCACGAGATGAATCTGCCTAAGTCACTAGATGACCTCATTGAGTTAGCCATCAGAGTAGACATCCGACTGCAACAGAGAGGAGTTCACAAGGAATGAAAAACAGAACATCTTACTACAGACTTTTTTACATCTACAGTCCCTGAGATAACCCCACTCGACCACGAGTCCGAACCCATGCAGATGAGCAGATTTCGACTTTCAGGAAAGGAGAGACGTCGTCGCCGTGTGGAGGGTCTTTGTATGTACTGTGGAGGCGCTGGACATTTTGTGGCTTCATGTAGAGTCAAGAGCAAGAATCCGGCCGTGGGTAAGAGATTACAGGTGGTTGAGCCCATTAGAAGTGAACCTTCTAACAGCACCTTTTTGACTGTCAAATTATGTTTTAATTCTGACATACATGAGTGTCGACTCCGGAGCAGAGGGAAATTTTATTGACTCCAAACTGGCCTATAGACTGAAAATTCCTGTGGTCCCTCTTTCTTTACCTATTGCTGTACACTCTCTAAATAGTATTTCTCTTCCTACCATCACACACTCCACCATTCTTTTAAGACTCATCACTTCTGGTAACCATTCAGAGACTATTACTTTTTTTTTAACAGAGACTATTACTACTTCTGTGATTCTCGGGCATGCCTGGTTGGTTTTGCATAAACCGCACATTAATTGGGGGTTTAATGCAGTTTTTTCATGGATCGAGAGCTGTCATGAGTCTTGTCTATTGTCTGCTTGTTCTGCTGTGTCTCGTTCTGTGTTTCAGGAGGAACAGATGGATCTATCAAACGTGCCTCGTGAGTACTATGACCTGAAGAGAGTGTTCAGTGAGTCTCGGGCTGCTTCTCTTCCTCCTCACCGTCCCTATGACTGTGCGATAGATCTATTACCAGGTACGTCTCCGCCTAAAGGCAAATTGTATTGGCTGTCTGTTCCGGAGAGGGAGGCCATGAAGAAATATATTTCTGATTCTCTGGCAGCCAAGATAATTCGCCCCTCCTCTTCACTGGCGGGGGCGGGATTTGTTTTGTGAAAAAGAAGGATGGTGTCCTCCGTCTATGCATAGACTATCGAGGGCTGAACGACATCACGGTCAAGAATACTTATTCTTTGTCACTGATGTCTTCGGCCTTCGAGCGTCTGCAGGGGGCAATTTTTTTCACAAAACTAGATCTCCGCAATGCTTATCATTTGGTTCGCATAAGGGAGGGGCATGAGTGGAAAATGACCTTTAACACCCCCAGAGGGCATTTTGAGTATTGCGTTCTTCCCTTCGGCCTTTCCAACGCTCCGGCTGTTTTCCAGGCATTCGTCAATGACGTGCTGAGAGATATGATAGATCAGTTTATCTATGTCTACCTGGATGACATACTGATATTTTCACATTCTCTCCAGGAACATGTTCAGCACGTCAGACGAGTGCTTCAGAGGTAGTTAGAGAATGGTCTTTATGTCAAGGAGGAGAAATGCATTTTTGATGCACAGTCTGTTCCTTTTCTAGGGCATATCGTGTCAGTCGAGGGGATGCGCATGGATCCAGAGAAGATTCAGGCTGTGGTACATTGGCCAACTCCGGATTCCCATAAGGCCCTACAGAGGTTTCTGGGCTTTGCCAATTTCTACCGGCCATTTATTTGCAATTTTGGCCAGCTCGCCGCACCTCTGACCGCCTTGACCTCTTCCAAAACGCCGTTCAGGTGGTCTAGCACGGCGGAAGCTGCATTTTCCAAACTGAAAGGTTGCTTCGTTTTAGCCCCCATCCTGATAGCCCCTGATCCCTCCCAGCAGTTTGTGGTTGAGGTCGACGCGTCAGAGGATGGGGTCGGAGCCATCCTGTCCCAGCGCTCCTCCTCGGATGGCATGATCCCGTGCGCGTTTTTTCTCATCGTTTGTCACCAGCAGAAAGAAATTACGACATTGGTAATTGTGAACTGTTGGCAGTCAAACTCGCTTTGGAGGAGTGGCATCATTGGTTAGAAGGGTCGGGGGTCCCTTTTATTGTTTGGACCGATCACAAAAATCTTGAGTACATCAAATCCGCCAAAAGATTAAACTATAGGCAGGCTCGGTGGGCATTATTTTTCGGACAATTTAATTTTACCATCTCCTATCGACCAGGTTATAAGAATATCACACCTATCCCGTATTTTTGATTTTTCGGAGCGCACATCGTCACTCAAGCCCATTGTACCTCAGAAGATTTTTATGTTTCCACCATTACATGGGAGATCGAGTCGAAGGTTCGCGCAGCCTCGAGCACGGTAACGCCCCCGATCGGATGCCCACTGGGTCGGTTATTCGTGCCAGAAGATCTTCGGTCTGATGTTATCCTGTGGGGACATACCTACAAAGTAGCATGTCATCCAGGGGTGAGTCTCACTTTATTTGTTATTAAACAACGATTCTGGTGGCCAGCTATGGCTCGTGATGTGCGTGATTTTGTCTTGACTTGTTCTGTTTGTGCAGTTTCCTAAGACTTCCAATCGCCCTCCTGCTGGACTTCTTCAACCTCTGTCAGTGCCTTCGAGAACCTGGTTACGAGTCTTCCATCCTCGAATGGCAACACAGTGGTTTTAACAGTGGTGGACCGGTTCTCGAAGGCTGCTCATTTCATCCCTCTGCCCACATTACCTTCAGCCAGAGAGAAAGCGGTTGCGGTCATTAATCACGTCTTTCGCATTCATGGCCTCCCAACGACGTGGTTTCTGACAGGGGTCCTCAGTTTGTTTCCAAATTTTGGAGGGAGTTTTGTAGGTTATTGGGGGCCACTGTTAGTCTTTCGTCTGGGTTTCATCCCCAGAGTAACGGTCAGACTGAGAGAGACAACCAGGATCTTGAAAGCACATTGCGATGTTTGGTTTCTCAGAATCCCGCCTCCTGAAGCCAGCAGCTCGCATGGGTTGAGTACGCCCATAACTCTTTACCAGTGTCAGCTACGGGCCTCACTCCGTTTCAGTGTAGCTTAGATTACCAGCCACCAATTTTTCCCAGTCTGGAATCTGAAGTCGCGGTCCCTTCCTTTCACGCCTTTGTTCAGAGGTGCCGCCGCACATGGAGCAGGGCCAGACAGACCCTCCTCCAGGTGGATGCGCGCATCAAGGCTAAAGCCGATCGCCACCGGTCTAAGCCTCCCGTTTACGTTGTCGGTCAAAAAGTGTGGCTTTCTTCTAAGAACATTCCTCTTAGCACCGTTTGTAATAAACTGGCTTCTAAATTCATTGGCCCATTTATTGTCACTACAATCATTAGTCCTGTGGCAATCCACCTTAAATTAGCTCCAGCGCACAGGAGAGTCCATCTCGTTTTTTATGTATCTAAAGTCAAGCTCGTTTTTCATACAGCCATTAATCCGCATACTGTGTGTGTGTGCTCTCTTCTCTGTCTCTCCCAGCTGCTCCTTCTCTCCTTAACAAGGGTGTCTCTCCGGCCCAATCACTAGGATAAACAGGTGTTATTTATTATTTCTGATTGGCCTGCTGATTAGCTGCCGGCTCCGAGCATGCTCTCCCCCCTCATTGGGTGTTCAATCATGCTTACCTCTCCACAATTATATTATATTATATTATATTATATTATATTATATTATATTATATTATATTATATTATATTATTAACAATATTATTATTATTTGGTGACTCTCATTCTTTTTTTCTCACAGTTTGCCTTGTTATGTCTACATGTGGCTGTGCAGGGATTGTGTCTCATACAATTTGGTACATGGACACTGTCTGCGAACTAGCAGTACCTAAATCACATTTCAGTACTTATCTTGGTTTTTAACTCATAGTTTGGTTCAGTTTTGCTATACATACATACATACATACATACATACATATATATTTATGTATAGCTATATATATATATATATATATATATATATATAGTTCTCCAATAAAATCATTTTCAAGTACATATAATGTATAAACAATATATCTTGAAATTAAGGTGATATGGACATATGGACATCTTTCATATATTTTTTAAAACTTTGCTGTATTTTGCATATTTTAATTCTAAATGATGAACTTAAGAAATAATTATATTGGTTATTGTTTTTGTTTAGTTTTACTTGTTCTTAGGTCTTATAACGAACATGATGAAGCCCTATCTTTGATATCCAACACCACCCCGGGAAAGCATCTCATCATATACGAAGACACAGATGCTACAGAACATTGTGAAGGTGTTAGAATCATCATTGAAGGCGTCCAAATATTTATTTGGACAATGTGGCAATAGTGCTGGTAAAGGAATGCTATTTGTGGTGCTGTATATTAACTTATGCTGTCATGTATCAGCAGCCAACCTGATGATTTTTTTTTTTTTTTTTTATATTAGGTATCTGCAGAATTTCAAAGGGTCACATCATTGGATCAGGTAAGTTTTCTCAATTCATTGTCATTTTAAACAGTAATTTGTAAGAGATTTATGTCATGCTCATTTTGTATTCCCAAATCAATGATTAATTCATTTTCTTAAGCCTCCAATGCCATATGAAATTACTAGATGCTATTGTACCTTTAGAAGTGAAACTTGCCATACTTCAGTGGTTCTTGATAATGCTACTTTAAATGTTAGTATACAGCAAATAAAAGTACATTCCTAGCCAAAGCTTTTTTTACATTGTTTAGAATGTCACCATTATAAGAAAATGTGAATGCATCCTGAAAGCCTTAGCTGTCTACTTGAAGACCCTGCAAAACTCATAAAGGAGTACATGGCAACTTATTTTAATATTGTATTACACAAAACTCATTTCACCCTTGATCTATTGGTAAATGTTTATTTTGTACTTGATCTTAGGATGTTGAACATGATAAAGCTCAAACTGCACTGTACAGCACCACCTGAGAAAACCATCTTGTCATATAGGAAGAGGCAGATACTACAGGCCATTGTGAAGGTGTTGGAATCATCACTGAAGGCATCCAAAAACTTGGACAATGTGGCAAATGCATCTTTTTTATCTTTGTCGTGATTTACGCATTGAACTTTGATTTTCACAAAACCTGAGGTACTCTTTTGAAGTATTTCAAATACATTTTATGGGGCTAGGTGCAAGTAATCTGTTAGACAAGGTCCAGGTCCTAAGGTCTAGGTATGACTATTTCTGTAAATACTCCTGTAACCTAATAACTTTCAAGACCAAGAGGTAGGTGTTATATTTTCTTTGTAATGTTGAACACTTGCTGTACTTTTGTTTCAGTACTGACTGCTATGCTTTTCTTGCTTTAAATAACTGCATGGTCAGCTATATGTGTAGTCTTTACATTTACATTTACAAGTAACTTTTGCTGGAATAAATGTTGCCGGGTTGAGTAAAAATTCAAAAAATGGAATTTTTTTGGGGGGGTTGAAGTAATAGTTGTATCTACTCAAAGTTGGTGAACTGATTTGCTTCTTTAACTCAAGACAATGAGTTTCTACATGTTTTCTTAAGTAAAGTCAACTTGTTACTGTTTTCAGTGTGCTAGTTAATGCATTTACTTACAGTACATGAACAAACAATGAACAATTACACCATTTGTTCATGTTAGTTAATGAAAATACAGTCGTTCATTGTTAGTTCATGTTAACTCGTGGTGCATTCACTAACTAATCTTAAGAAGCATGGATTTGGATTTTAATTATGCATTAATAAATGTTTAACTATGATTAATAAATAATTAGTTTATGTTAGTAAACACATTACCTTAGGAATCCTTAGTTCGGTTAAGCAGTGTTTAATTTGTATTGTTTTAAAGAGCCCCTATTATGGGTTTTTGAAAATGACCTTCCATGTAGTGTGTAACACAGCTCTTAGTGAAGTGAAATATCCAGCTAAAGCTTAAATCTGAAAGTGGACAGTTTTTAAAACTATTGATTTATCTAGAGTCGACTCATAGTGGTTTAAATGAATCGTCTTCATAACGAATCTTCAGCCGTTTCGGCGTTACGTCATCGCGAAACATAATGGTTGCGCGCGCAGACCCGGCAAAATTCAAACCTGCGGCCCCGCCCACTAACACAGCAGCAAGACGCTCATGAAGACGCTGTGTTTACCTGGATATTATTGGAAGTGTGAGGGAAAGGAGTCGTTCAGAAATCTGCACGCTTACAATGGGTGATCTATCACTACACAGCTCATGCATTAGTTTCTGCCTGACACAAGGGGTGCAGGCAAAATACGGACAAAATAATAGATACACCGGTAGGCTGCTGCACGCTGGGCTTCTGTCACGGTTGCAGGTTTGTGCGCTTCCGGATAGTCTGTTTTGGTCACGTGGGTTTGTTTTGTTTTGGTCGTCCACGTGTTGTTGTTATGGTTTATCACATGGTTGTGGTACTCAGCTGCCTTGATTAGATAGACAGCTGAGACTCATTTTTGTGTCTATATCTGGGTTACGCTCCCATGTTTCCTTGTCAGTTCGTTGTGATCGTTCATGTGTCTTTGTCTGCACTCAGGACTGTGAGGAGTGACTGTTCTACTGGACCCCGTTTCGCCTGTCGGTTTCCCATCCTCCCACTTCAGTTATTGTGACCCTTTCTGCCCTCTTATAGTTTGTTTTGACTACGTCAATAAACTATTTTACTTGCATATTGGATCCTTCCTCAGACTCTTATTTCCCCCACCGTTACAGAACGAACTGACCTTACCATGGATCCAGCGAGTGTGTCCCAGCAGATCTCCGAATTCGTCACATTCAGCAACGCCAGGATCGCTCAGCAGGATGAGGCACTGGCTACCACCGCCCAGGCCATTCAGACTCTGGTCGGCCAGGTGTCCTCGCTCACCACCCAGGTTCAATAGCTGGTTACTGGAGTGGTGCAGGGAGAGGTCGCACCTGCTCCAGCTCCAGTGCCTGCGCAGACATTTGCCAACCGCACTGTGGAGCCTCGCCTTCCGCCAGCGACCGGTTATGCCGGTGAACCACACTTGTGTCGATCCTTTATATCCAAGTGTTCCCTGTATACAACTTTGCAACCATCTTTGTTCCCCACAGAGCAGTCCAAGGTCGCCTTTATAATCACGCTCCTTTCCGGAAAAGCGGCCCGGTGGGAAACTACAGCCTGGGAGCAAAAGCTGCCATGCTGCTCCACTTTTGAACTGTTCTCTAAGGAACTCAAGAAGATCTTTGATCGGGCCGCTTCTGGGAGAGAGGCTGCTCGAGTTCTTGCAGAGCTCCGTCAGGGGAATCGGAGCGTAGCAGACTACTCCATTGAGTTCCGAACCTTGGCGGCTGAATGTGGCTGGAACGCGGAGGCACAGTGGGACATGTTTCTACATAGTTTGTCGGATCGTCTTCAGGATGAGATCTATACACTGGATCTTCCCAAAACTCTGGACGAACTGGTCGATCTGGCGATTCGGGTGGACGCCAGACTGCTTCGCAGAGCTAACCGCACCCAACAGAGAGGCTATTCTGTTCCAGTTTCGGATTTTCCGGCCTTGGCTATGGCGGCGGAAGTGGAGAGCGCTGACCCGGAACCAATGCAGGTGGGCAGATCCCGTCTGTCCGTGCAGGAAGCGCAGACGGAGAAACAAGGGACTCTGTCTTTATTGCAGTGGCGCGGGACATCGCGTGGCTTCTTGCCTGGTAAAAGACAACACTCATCAGTAGGTAAGAGGTTACTGATGGGTGAAATCAATCAAGGGAAACCCTCTGTGGCGGCCACTGTACTGTCCGTTTCCCTGTCATGGGGTTCCGGAACCCAAAGCACCCATGCCCTCATTGATTCCGGGGCAGAGGGGAACTTCATTGACTCTAGTTTTGCTTTCAGTTTTAAACTTCCGGTTATTGCTCTTTCTCAACCTATTGCAGTACGTGCACTTAGCGGTCTTTCTCTCCCCACCATCACTCACTCCACTAAACCCATAAAACTGATCACGTCCGGAAATCACGTTGAACATATATCATTTTTTTTAACGGACTGTTCCAACACACCAGTGGTTTTAGGCCATCCGTGGTTGGTGCTCCATAAGCCTCATATTAATTGGGGTTTCAGCACAATATTTTCGTGGAGTGAGAATTGTCACGAGTCCTGTCTTTGTCTGCTCCTTCTGCTGTGTCTTGTTCTGTGTTTCAGGAGGAGCGCATGGACCTGTCAAACGTGCCCAGTGAGTACCTCCACCTGAAGAGAGTGTTCAGTAAGTCTCGGGCTACTTCTCTCCCTCCTCATCGTCCCTATGACTGTGCTATAGACTTACTGCCAGGTACGTCTCCGCCTAAAGGCAAGTTATACTCTCTTTCCATTCCTGTGAGGGAGGCCATGGAGAAATATATTTCTGATTCTCTAGCGGCCAAGATCATCCGCCCTTCTTCTTCACCGGCGGGGGCGGGGTTTTTTTTCGTGAAAAAGAAAGATGGATCTCTTCGACCTTGCATAGATTATCGAGGGCTAAACAACATCACGGTGAGGAATACGTATTCCTTGCCGTTGATGTCTTCAGCGTTTGAGCGTCTGCAAGGGGCATCTTGTTTCACGAAATTAGATCTCCGCAACGCTTATCATTTGGTTCGCATCAAGCAGGGTCATGAGTGGAAAACAACATTTAATACCCCCAGGGGGCATTTTGAATATTGTGTTCTTCCTTTTGGGCTTTCCAACGCCCCCGCAGTTTTCCAAGCACTCGTTAATGATGTGTTGCGAGATATGATAGATCAGTTTATTTATGTCTACCTGGATGACATTCTGATTTTTTCCCGTTCTCTCCAGGAACATGTGCAACATGTCAGACGAGTGTTTCAGCGGCTGCTAGAGAATGGGCTTTTTGTCAAGGCGGAGAAATGCGTGTTCCATGCACAGTCTGTTCCCTTTCTAGGACACATTGTGTCGGTCGAGAGGGTGCGCATAGATTCAGAGAAGATTAAGGCTGTGGTAGATTGGCCAATCCCGGAGTCTCGTAAGGCCCTGCAGAGATTTCTGGGCTTTGCTAATTTTTACCAGCGTTTTATTCGCAATTTCAGCCAACTCGCCGCCCCTCTGACGTCCTTAACCTCCTCCAAAACTCCCTTCAGGTGGTCGAGTGCTGCACAAGCAGCATTCACAAAATTAAAGGGCAGCTTTGTTTCAGCCCCCATTCTGGTGACTCCTGATCCATCCCGGCAGTTTGTGGTGGAGGTTGATGCGTCGGAGGTGGGGGTGGGCGCTATCCTGTCCCAGCGTGCATCTTCGGACGACAAAATTCATCCTTGCGCATTTTTTTCACACCGATTATCTCCCGCAGAGCGTAATTACGACATTGGTAATAGGGAGTTGTTGGCTGTCAAACTCGCTCTGGAGGAGTGGTGTCATTGGTTGGAGGGTTCGGGGGTTCCCTTTATCGTTTGGACCGATCATAAGAATCTTGAATACATCAAGTCCGCCAAACGACTTAGCTCCAGGCAGGCTCGGTGGGCATTATTTTTCGGACGGTTCGACTTTACCATCTCTCGACCGGGTTCCAAGAACATCAAACCCGATGCGTTATCCCATCTTTTTGATTTTTGTGGGTTTGTTTTGGTCTGCTCTGTTTGTGCTGTTTCTAAGACTTCTAATCGCCCTCCCGCTGGGCTCCTCCAGCCTCTGTCAGTGCCTTCGAGACCCTGGTCGCACATTTCGCTAGATTTTGTCACAGGTCTCCCGCCATCTGGTGGCAATACGGCCGTTTTGACCGTTGTGGACCGGTTTTCAAAGGCTACTCACTTTATTCCTCTGCCCAAATTACCTTCAGCCAGAGAGACAGTGGATGCTGTCATAAATCATGTCTTTCGTATTCATGGCCTCCCGACAGATGTGGTTTCTGACAGGGGGCCTCAGTTTGTCTCTAAATTTTGGAGAGAATGCTGTCATTTATTGGGGGCGACTGTAAGTCTTTCTTCTGGTTTTCATCCTCAGAGTAACGGACAAACGGAGCGGGCAAACCAAGATCTCGAGCGTATGTTACGTTGTTTGGTTTCTCAGAATCCCGCCTCTTGGAGTCAGCAGCTCCCATGGGTGGAGTACGCACACAATTCATTACCAGTGTCAGCCACGGGCCTCTCTCCTTTTCAGTGTAGTTTAGGTTACCAGCCACCAGTTTTTCCCAGTCTGGAATCTGAAATCGCGGTCCCCTCTGCTCACGCCTTTGTCCAGAGGTGCCAACGCACTTGGAGAAGGGCCAGACAGACCCTCCTCAAAGTGGGTGCGCGCACCAAGGCTAAAGCCGATCGCCACCGGTCTAAGCCTCCCGTTTACCTCGTCGGTCAAAAGGTGTGGCTTTCAACCAAGAATATTCCTTTGCGCTCCGTATGTAATAAACTTGCACCTAAATTTATCGGCCCATTCACTGTCATCAAGATCATTAGTCCGGTGGCAGTCCGCCTTAAACTTCCTCCAGCGTATAGGAGAATACATCCTGTGTTTCATGTTTCCAAATTAAAACCCGTTTTTCATGCGGCCATTAATCCGCTCATGCCGGTTCCCCCCCCCGCCGCGTCTCGTAGATGGGGGTACCGTTTATTCGGTTAAGCGCATTCTGGACTCGAGATGGAGGGGGCGAGGATTGCAGTACTTGGTGAACTGGGAGGGTTACGGTCCAGAGGAGAGAAGTTGGGTTCCTGCTAGGGACATATTGGATCACTCTCTTATCGATGACTACAATCGCCAGGTCAGTTCTTCAGGGAGCACCAGGAGGTGCTCCTAGGAGAAGGGGGTACTGTCATGGTTGCAGGTTTGTGCGCATCCGGATAGTCTGTTTTGGTCACGTGGGTTTGTTTTGTTTTGGTCGTCCACGTGTTGTTGTTATGGTTCATCACGTGGTTGTGGTACTCAGCTGCCTTGATTAGATAGACAGCTGAGACTCATTTTTGTGTCTATATCTGGGTTACGCTCCCATGTTTCCTTGTCAGTTCGTTGTGATCGTTCATGTGTCTTTGTCTGCACTCAGGACTGTGAGGAGTGACTGTTCTACTGGACCCCGTTTCGCCTGTCGGTTTCCCGTCCTCCCACTTCAGTTATTGTGACCCTTTCTGCCCTCTTATAGTTTGTTTTTACTGCGTCAATAAACTATTTTACTTGCATATTGGATCCTTCCTCAGACTCTTTTTTCCCCCACCGTTACAGCTTCGGGCTGTTGAGCAGCACTGAAAAGGCTTGCGAATGGAGAGCGGGAGCCCACAGAGATAGCTTGTCAGAGGACAGAGGATTCTACAACCTCCCGGCTGGGGATGTGATCGTTTAGAAAAGCAGAGTACAGGTAAGCACTTAGAACTTATATAGCAGTTTACGGACGAGGTGCCACAGCAATGATTGCAAATAGAAATGATCTACATGTTTTGTTACTAGTAACCGCGTGTACTGTATCAGGTTAACTCTTTATATTCTCATATCGCTTCTAATGCAACGTTGTAAACGCGACGCGTGCTGCTTTGTTTACAGATTTAAATGCTTTCGTGAGCTCGTTCCACGGCCATTTGTCGTTGTTATGGCCACCGTTAGCTGATCCTGCACACGTTCAACGGTCAAGGTTCAGAATAGTTTAGCTTTTGCTGCTGTGTGGATTAAAACTGAATGTATGTCATACATATGCTAGTGTTTAACTGCACTGCTTTCGGCGCTGAGGTGTCTGAATAACACTGTTGAGAACCGGGTACTGTTTACTGTGGTGTTAGTAAGTTTACTTTGACTTAAGCGTGTTTCGAGCGTCCGCTGTGATACAATGTTGGCGACCCGCGGCCGCGGGCTTGATAAACCACGCTAGCCATATTAATGTCTCGCGCTGAACGCTGTCGACCAATGGCAACAGGCTGTCATCGGTCCAATCAGCGCAGATTAGCTTCGCGCTAAGCAGGGGTTTGGGAACAAATGAATCGCTGAATGATTCATATGGGAGTCGCTGGGATAATTAGGTAAAAAAAAAGCATTTTATAAGACCATGAACGTGTTTTTTGACCTTGCATACATATCAGTATGTTGCTGGAGACCCATTAAACCGAAATATGACCCTTTTCAATGTGTAATAGGGGCTCTTTAAATCTGTTGTAGAGACCCATGCAAGATTGGCTTTGTAACTTTGTTATTATTATTATTATTATTATTATATATTTTTATTTTACTACCAGCGTTGATTTAATTTTTTTGTTACGTTGCACATTATTATACTTTCACTAGTCAAAGTTTATTAGAGATGTTTGTGCCTGTTTAAAACAATAAAGATAGAAGTGAGTAATGGTTGAGTTATTATTTTTATTTGTAAATGCCTGTGTTTAACTGTAGTCCCATATTTCAAAAGGTGGCATACTGTTTAAGATCATTTAATTGTCTCAGAAGCAGATGATAAATAGAAAAGCATACAAAGGTGTAATGCACTTCCAATTCAATCCTGCTGCTGAGACAATCAAACATTTTTTTTTGTGTAATCAACGTTTTATTGTCTTTAGATTAACAAAATAAAAAACATTCAAACAAACAAACAAGGGAGGAGGAGCAACAGACATATCAACAATTTTCAATCTGAAAGAGATCTGAAAGAAAAAAAATGTACATAGTCAATCCTTTATATAGTCTAAAATGTTGGAAGAAAAACATTTCCATGCATCAATGGTACTAGGTCTAGCCTTATTAATTTGGGCTTTGTACCTTCACAAGTCACTATTTTAAAGAGGCTATGAATCCAAAATGTTTTTGCACACGTGCGTAGTAAACCAATTTTGTATGATTGCCTTCTTTGCAGCTGTAAAACCAGCAAACAACATTTTCTTCTTTAGTGTACTTATACAGAAATTAGAATTATCATTGAGAAGACATAAACCAGGATTAGACACATAATCAACTTGTAGTAAAAAGGACAAAACAGAATTTACATGAGACCACATGTAATATCTCAGCACTTTGTCACTTCCTCCAAGCCACCAGGGCGGCGCAGCGATAGTGCCCTATACTCCTCTAAATTAGATGTGGCTAGTGACTCTTGTTTCTTTAAACTCCCCTGTAATCAGCCCAATCACCACCACCGGTTATCTGCTCTATATAAGGCTGATTTGTATCCTGCTCTGTGTTCAGTCCTGAACCCTACCTCCTAGCTGCCTCGTCCAGTGTCCAGTTAAGTTGTTCTGAGACCCTCGTGTCTACTTTATTTTGTATGTTGTACTTTTTCAACCCTGGCTGTAGAGAGATATTGTCTCTTCTTGTTTTTGTCAATTTCTCTTCAGTAAAGACTGTATTATTTTTGAATTCACACATTGTGGGCTAACTTTTATTCCTCCTCTGCTCTTGGGCCACCAGTTGCTGAATTAGCGCAAGTAGTAAGAACTATTGCTAACCACACCGTAAACCTGGGTTCGATTCCCACTCAGACCATTACAGCAGGACTGAACCATGGAAACCCGCCCAGCAGAGGAGGCTGCACCAGTCCCAAATGTGGATTGCATTCTTGCTGCACTTTCCGAACAAGCCACCACTATTCAGCAGCATGACCAAACTCTATCGGAAATCCTTTGCCTTTTGAATCCCCACTCTCAGACCACAATGGCCCAGGTTGCTACTCTACAGACAGTTCCCTTGTCAACACCTGAGCTCAAGTTGCCCCCTCCCCAGCGCTTTGATGGCAGTTCAGAGAACTGCAGAGGATTCATTACTCAGTGCACTCTGATCTTCCAACTACAACCCAGTTGTTTTCCTACTGACTGCAGTAAGGTGGCATACATAATCACACTCCTCACTGGCAAGGCCCTGGGCTGGGCCTCAGCATTGTGGGATAAAAAGTCCCCTGTAACCATTAATCTCCAGCGCTTCCTAGCAGAGATGAAGAGAGTGTTCCTCCATTCAGCGGACAGTGGAGAAGCAGAACGGCGACTCCTAAGACTATCTCAGGGTTCCCGCAGTGCTGCTGAGTTTGCCACTGAGTTCCGTACTCTGGCCACCGAAAGTGGGTGGGGAAAATCTGCACTGAGAGTGATCTTCCATAATTCATTGTCCTCCAAGCTCAAGGATGAACTGGCATTCAGAGACTCCCCATCAGACCTTGAGTCCCTCATTGGTTTAGCCATTCGGGTGGACCACCACCTTAAGGAGCGGCAGACAGAGAGAGAGCATGACACAGTCATGACCCGTCATGACAATATTGTTTATCCCACACTGGATCCTGAGGAACCCATGCAACTAGGGGCTACTAGGATTTCGCTTTCTGAAAGAACCCGACGAATGAAGGAGAGGTGCTGCATTTATTGTGGGAAGCCGGGTCATTTCCGGGCAACTTGCCCAGAGTTGTCGGAAAAAGTCAGATCTCGTTCCGTTGTAGGGACCCCGGGGCAAGAGTAGGTGTAATTCCCTGTCCCATTTTCTCTGGTTTGACCCTCCAGGCAGTCATCTCCCTTAAACAACCTCACCAGGTGGAGATCTTCATTGACTCTGGTGCAGCAGGAAACTTTATGGACCTCAAGTGTGCTCAAAATCTTTCCCTTGATCTCCTACCCCTGCAAATCCCCCTTAAAGTCTCAGCAGTAGACGGCAACCCACTAGGCTTAGGCCAGATCCACCAATGCACCACAGCACTCCAAGTGAAAATTGGAGATCATAAAGAAAACCTCCAGTTTCACATCATTCATTCCCCCAAGATCCCCATAATCCTGGGACACCCCTGGTTAGTTGCCCATAACCCACTTATTAATTGGTCCAAAGGAGTTATATTGAGCTGGGGATGTAATGGCTCCAGTTTGGACACCATGTCTGGTCAGTCAACCAAGTGTGCCACCCTCTGCCATTATCCTCTCCCCCTTGAAACTCAGCCAGAAACCCCCATGCACACCAAGGCCATCCCCTTGAACATCATGACTATTCCCAAGCCACAGATTGTTCCCAAGCTGTTCAATACTCCCCCCGAGTTATCCCGAGTTCCCCCTGAGTTGTCCCGAGTTCCCCTCAAATACTCTGACTTAGCTGAGGTCTTCAGTAAGACTCGAGCAGCCTCACTGCCCCCTCACAGGCCCTATGATTGCCCCATTGATCTATTACCTGGAACCGGCACACCCCCCGGAAGGTTGTATTCCCTCTCTGGGCCTGAAAGAGTTGCTATGGAGAAGTATCTACAAGAGTCCCTAGATAGTGCTTTTACCCGCCCCTCCACGTCACCAGCTGGGGCAGGATTCTTCTTTGTTGATAAAAAAGATTGCTCACTTAGACCCTGCATTGACTATAGAGGTCTCAACAGCATTACAATCTAGAATCGCTACGCTCTTTCCCTAATAACAACAGCCTTCGAGATTCTACAAGGAGCTACCATCTTAACCAAGCTGGATCTTCGTAGTGCATACCATCTCGTCAGGATCCGGCAAGGGGATGAGTGGAAGACCGCGTTTAACACTCCCACTGGCCACTACGAGTACCAAGTAATGCCTTTTGGACTAGCCAATGCTCCAGCTATCTTCCTGTCATTTATTAATGATGTACTTCGAGAGATGCTTAACATCTTTGTTTTTGTCTATTTGGACAACATTCTCATCTTCTCTCATAACCACCAGGAACATGTGAAACATGTTCGGAAGGTATTGGTGGAACTTCTCAAACATGGGCTATTCGTGAAGCTAGAGAAGAGTGAGTTTCATGTCTCCTCTGTCTCTTTTCTTGGATTCATTGTTTCTAAGGGTAGTTTGCAGATGGACCCCAGCAAGACTAGAACAGTGCTGGATTGGCCGCAGCCCACCTCTATCAAAGATGTTCAATGCTTCTTAGGGTTTGCTAATTTTTATAGGAGGTTTATTTGGAACTTCAGTTCTATTGCCGAAACACTTACTTCCCTGACCAAGAAGGCAAATACCCCTTTCACCTGGAACTATAAGGCCAGTACAGCCTTTAACACCCTCAAACAAAGATTCACCTCAGCACCTATCCTCACTATACCAGATCCTGAGTTGCCTTTTATACTAGAGGTGGACGCATCAGATATGGGGGTTGGAGCAGTCCTTTCTTAAAGAAGTAAAACAGACCACACACTTCATCCATGTGCCTTCTATTCCCATAGACTTACGCCGACTCAGGCCAACTATGACATTGGAAACCGGGAACTACTGGATATTAAATTAGCTTTAGAGGAGTGGAGGCACTGGCTTGAGGGAGCATCTCATCCCTTCCTCATTTGGACTGATCACCAGAACCCCACTTACATACAGAATGCCAAGAGACTGAACGCTAGACAAGCTAGATGGTCACTGTTTTTTAACCGGTTCAAATTCACACTTTCCTTCCACCCAGGGTCCAAGAATATTAAGCCTGACGCTCTCTCAAGACAGTTTGAACCTTCTGAGAAGCCATGCTGCCCCGAACCCATCGTGCCTGACTCCAGGATTGTGGCTCCAATACTGTGGGATCTGGAATCTTCAATCAGAGAGGCACAGCAACGTCACCCTGATCCAGGTAATGGACCATCTGGGAGCTTATATGTCCCTAACTCTATGCGTTCTGATGTTTTACAGTGGGTGCATTCCTCTTCCCCCTCGGGGCACCCCGGTATTACCAGAACCTACAAATTGATTTTGAGGAAGTTCTGGTGGCCAAAGATGCGGAAAGATGTACAAGAGTTTGTTTCTAGTTGTCCCACCTGTGCTCAGAGCAAAGAACCCCGAACTCGACCCCAGGGACGACTCCACCCACTATCCATCCTGAGTCGCCCCTGGTCCCATATTTCTCTTGATTTTATTACAGGATTGCCTCCATCTCTGGGAAATACTGTAATCCTTGTGGTGGTGGACAGGTTTTCTAAGATGTGTCACCTGTTACCATTACCCAAGCTTCCCACTGGAAACCAGACAGCTGAACTACTAATGAGACATGTTTTTATGATGCATGGCTTTCCCCAGGATATCGTCTCTGATCGGGGTCCCCAGTTCTCATCCAGGTTCTGGAAGGCTTTTGGGCGGCTCATTGGCTCGTCGATCAGTCTGTCCTCTGGCTACCACCCCCAGTTTAATGGGCAGACAGAAAGGGTAAACCAGGAAGTAGAAAAAAACGCTAAGGTGCCTGGCAGGAGACAATCATTCCAGCTGGACCTGCCATTTAGTTTGGGTAGAATTCGCTCACAATACCTTACATCACTCTTCCATTAATATGTCTCATTTTGAATGTGTCTATGGCTTTGCCCCTCTTCTGTTTCCTGGTCAGGAACCACATGTGGAAGTTCCAGCTGCAACCCAGTTTATTCACCGCTGCAGACGTTCTTGGCAGAAGGCTTGTGTTTCCCTGAGGAGGGCTGTCCACAATCAGCAAAAACAGGCCAACAGGTATCGCAGGGCAGGACCCTCTCTACGAACTGGGCAAAGAGTATGGCTCTCGACCCGAAATCTTCCTTTGCGGGTAGAGTCACGTAAGTTGGCTCCACGCTATGTTGGCCCTTTTAAGATTATTAGGAAAATCAATCCTGTATCCTATCGGCTTCTATTACCCAGGGCCCTGAAAATACATCCGACATTTCATGTTTCTCAACTAAAACCTGTTCTTTGCTCCACCCTGCATCCCAACAGAGCACTCACACCTGCTTTACGCATTGTTGATGGCCATCCTGCTTTCACTGTCCGCAGACTACTTAAATGTCACCAGGTACGAGGGAGGACACAGTATTTGGTCGACTGGGAGGGGTTTGGTCCAGAGGAGCGCATTTGGGTCTCAGCTAAAGACATTTTGGACCCTTCCCTCATCAAGGAATTCCACCAGGCACAGAGGGAACACCAAGGGAACGTCAGGAGACGCTCTTAGAGGAGGGGCTACTGTAATATCTCAGCACTTTGTCACGTCCTCCAAGCCACCAGGGGGGCGCAGTGATAGTGCCCTATACTCCTCTACATTAGATGGCGCTAGTGACTCTTGTTTCTTTAAACTCCCCTGTAATCAACCCAATCAACACCACCTGTTATCTGCTCTATATAAGGCTGCTTTGTATCCTGCTCTGTGTTCAGTCCTGAACCCTACCTCCTAGCTGCCTCATCCAGTGTCCAGTTAAGTTGTTTTCAAGACTAGTTGCTAGCTATTTTCTTTTGATTGTTCTGAGACCCCAGTGTCTACTTTATTTTGTATGTTTTTTGGGAAGCTCTGCTTTCCTATTTTTGTTGTACTTTTTCAACCCTAGCTGTAGAGAGATATTGTCTCTTCTTGTTTTTGTCAATTTCTCTTCAGTAAAGACTGTATTATTTTTGAATTCACACATTGTGGGCTACCTTTTATTCCTCCTCTGCTCTTGGGCCACCAGTTGCTGAATTAGCACAAGTAGTAAGAACTACTGCTAATCACACCATAGACCCGGGTTCGATTCCCACTCAGACCATTACACCACAGGTTGACAACAATTGGACATTCCCAAAACATATGAAGAAAATAACTTGAAGATACAGTGTTACAGATATGTCAGTTGTAGTTCGACTGCAGATTCATTTTAAACCTCTTATAAGTAGTTATGTATGCTTTATGTATAACTTTGAAATGGATAAGACGATGAGCTAAGTTTTTAGAAGTTAGGATTAGGTTAGACCACACTCTATCCCAGTCAATCGATAAATCCAGAACTGTTAGTTCACGATTCCAGATAAGTTTAATAGAAAGAGGCTTTGCAGTGTGATCATTAAGTTTGCTATATATTACAGAAACAGATGGTCGAGCATAGGGTGGAGATACAATCAAGCATAGGATGAGCGGATTTGTGTTTTGGCTTCAGGCAAAGAGGGTCTTCAATGGAGATGTATTCTGATAATAAGTTTTTCCAAGATGAAATGTGAATAGTATTTCTTGATTTCCAGTTCATGAGGATAGTTTTCTTGGCGATAGTTAAGGCCACCAGCAGTAACTGACCATTTGTATTATTTATATCTATTGTGGATGTATCACCTAATATGCAGATGGAGGGAGACAGTGGGATGTGACATCCCATTAAGTTAGAGAGTGAGTCAGTAACCTTTTCCCAAAATGATTTAATTGAAGTGCAATGCCATAAGGCGTGAAGATAAGTGTCTGTGGTGTTTTGAGTGCAATGTGAACATATTTCTGAAGTGAAAGCCATTTTAAATAATTTCTGCCCAGTTAAATGAGATCTGTGAAGTACTTTATACTGTATAAGTTGTAAGTTAGCATTTTTAGCTATCGAGAATGTGTTTTTACAAATTTGAGTCCAGAATGCAGCATTGGGAGTAATGGATAAGTCTGTTTCCCATTTAGCGGTTGGTAGAACTAATGTGTTGTCTGAATTTGATATCATTTTGAATATTTGGGAGAGCAATTTTTTGCAGGAAGATATACTGAGTAACTCTGAGATTTGACGGGAAAGGTCTAGATTGATTGATTGGTTAAGTATTCTGACTTAATTGATGATTTGATTTGTAAATATTCCAAAAAGCAATTACTCCCAATGCTGTATGTCTGGGCTATATGGGAAAATGGTGCCAGGTTACTATTATTAAAGATATGCTGAAGTTGTGTGATTCCCTTATCTGCCCATGTGCGAAAGTTGAGTGTTTTTTTGTTAGTTAAGAAATCCGGGTTATTCCAGATTGGGGTGTATTTAGATGGTGTGAGTGGGGAATTTGTGATTTGATGAAATTTCCACCAGGCTGTCAGAGTTGCTTTTATTGTTGGCATTTTAAAACAGTGATGATTTTTGATTGTTTGACTGTGAAAAGGTAATTCTGAAATGTTAATGTCTTTGCAGATAGGTTGTTCAATATCTTGCCATGCATATTCTGATGGGTTAGGTTTAATCCATTTGTGTATGTTTTGAAGCTGATTTGCCAAAAAGTAGTTGTAAAAATGTGGTGCTTCTAATCCTCCTTGCGGTTTTGGTTTCTGTAGGGTTGTCAATTTAATTCTTGGGGTCTTGTTTTTCCAGTAAAATTTTGTGATGAATGAGTGTAGAGATTTGAACCAAGTACAAGTGGGCTGTGTTGGGATCATTGAAAATAAATAGTTTATTTTTGGGAGAGTGGACATTTTAGTTACTTACATTTTAGTTACTGGCAGTGTGCAATGGAAGTATAGCAGATTTATTCCAATTAATTGAGTATTCAGAAATATTTGAGAAGCTGTCAATAAGTTTTATTGTTTCTTGTAATGATGTTTGGTAATATATCATCAGCGTAAAGAATTATTTTCTGGTGTATGTTTAATGTTTGAATTCCTTTAATGTAGCTGTTTTGACGGATAGCTGCTGTAAGTGGTTCGATGAATATGGAGAATAGAGTGGGAGAGAGTGGGAATCCTTGTTTAGTTCCCCAGTGTAGAGTGAAGCTGCGTAATGTTAGTTCGTTAGTAATGACTGTAGCTGATGGTGATGTGTAGAGAATTTTGATCCAATTAATAAATGACTCCCCAAAACCAAACCTCTCTAATGTGGAAAACAGGATTTTCCAGTTTACTTTGTCGAAGGCTTTTTCTGCGTCGAGAGTGACTATGATGGATTTGTTTTTATTTATTGATGAGTGATGTATTAGGTTTAAGAGTCTGCGTGTATTGTTGGATGCTTGTCTTCCTTTAATAAAGCCAATTTGGTCTGGATGGATTATAGATGGCACGATTTTTTCTATTCTACAGGAAAGCGCTTTATCAAGTATTTTAGTTTCTACATTGATTAGTGAGATTGGGCGATAGCTTGATGGTAATGTTGGGTCTTTATTAGGTTTGAGGAGGAGTGCGATTGTGGCTGTGTTCATGGTGTCAGGAAGTTTTGAAATTTTTTTTGTTTATTTATAAATCAGGTGAAAAGTGGTGATAAAATAGACCAAAAGTGTTTGTAGAACTCAGCAGGGAAACCATCAGGACCTGGTGATTTATTATTGGGCATGATTTTAAGTGCATTAGACATTTCTTGTTCTGATAAAGGGGATTCAAGAGTATTTATTTGCTGTTCGTTTAGTTGAGGTAAGTTGATATTGTTGAGAAATTAATTTATATCATCCTGGGATGGGGTTTTTTCAGGGGAATATAATTTACTGTAAAATTTTTGAAAGATGTTGTTTATTTCTTCTGGTGAGTTGGTGGGTTTCCCTGCTGAGTCTTTAATGACTGATGTTGTTTTTTCTTTATTGTGTTTGATTTGATTAGCCAGATATTTACCAGATTTGTTACTATGATGGAAGTGTTCTTGCCGTAGTCTATGAATAAGGAATTGAGTGTGTGCATTAATTAGTTTATTTAATTGTGATTTATATTTTCTTAGCATATCTTGTGTTTCTTTTGTTGGATTATTCATGTTAATGTCTTCTAGTTCTTTAAATTTCAGTTCCAGGTCAGCTTGTTGTTTTTTCTTTCTCTATTGTAAACGGAGTATGAAATCATTTTTCCTCTTAATACAGCCTTTCCTGTTTCCCACAGAAGAGATGGAGATATTTCAGGGGAGTAATTTATCCCTAGAAAGTAAGCCCACTCTCTTTTAAAATAACTGTCTAAATCATGATCTTGATGAAGAGAAGAATTAAATTGCCATCTAGAACTGGGTTTATGTGCGGTGGTTATATTGAGTTTTAATGTTACAGGAGCGTGATCACTAATGATTATTGGATGAGTCTTTGATTCCGAAATATTGGACATAATAGAATTACTGGTGAGAAAGAAGTCAATGCGGGAGTACAAATGATGAACTGGTGAAAAAAATGAAAATGCTTTAATGTCCGGATGCTGGAGGCAGCAACTATCGCCAAGACCAAGATCACTCATGAACTGTTTTATAGTATCTGCAGATTTACAGATGCGTTTATTGCTGATGTTGTTAGATCTGCCTGTATTTGAGTCTAAGACTGTGTTGAAGTCACCTGCTATTATAACGGGGCAATTAGAGAGATTTGAAATCGATGAAAAAAAATTCTGAAAAAAGGATGGGTCATCTGTATTTGGGCCCTATAAGTTGCTTATTGTGAGTGGGTTATTGTTAATTGAAATGTTAATGATGACAAAACGTCCTTCTGGGTCTGTAACTGTGGTATTATGAACAAATGATAGTTTTTTATTTATTAGGATACACACTCCTCTCTGTTTTGTAGTGGGCAGAATATAAATGAAACTGTGATGATTTGATTTTGTTTTGATCGGATTCTGATAGGTGGGTTTCTTGTAGAAGGCATATATCTGCTTGTAATTTACTTAAATGATTAAAAACTTTGATCCTCTTTGCCTGGGAGCCGAGTCCACGGACGCTCCAAGATAGAAATGTGATTGGTGACATAGTTTAAAGAAATACAAAATAATTAAGTAACCAGTAGCAATGTATATTAATATGTGAGTCTGTTGTTACTGCATATGCATAAATGTTACTGTATGCATTTGAAAGGGTGTGGTATTGTACCTGTGTGTGTGTGTGTGTGTGTAGACATACAATTCAGACATGGAGTTGACAGAATGTACACAATAGAACAATGACCAAACAAAGATGACTATAAATACCAACATAGAGTTTAAGGAGGGAGGGGGGATGAGACCTAGGTGCGATAACTAACCATAACTCAGTGATATGAGAGAGATGGGGTAACATTAACGGAGTGATGCGTTCAGAAAATCCAAGGGGTAATGTCCTTATCGCGATATAGGTGTCCATCTATGTATAATTTGTCCACTGTTATGATTGCTGGTTTTCCTTCATTCATTTTCTGTTTTCGGATTGGGAAGAGTTGTTTTCGACGTTCGAGAATGACCTTTGGATATTGTTCATTGAGACTGTAAACTCTACCTTTCAGTTGTCTGCCTTGTTTTTGAACCAGTTCTTTGTGTTTGTAGTGTTCAAATTTCGCAATGATAGGATGCGATCGGTTGCTGTTTTGTTGAGAACGGATGCGGTGGACACGATGAAAAGTGATGTTTGTACGGTTTCAGCTGGCAGTTTGAGTTGTTTTGTCATAAAGTCCTTGAATGATTTTTCAGGGTTGTCTGGAGTTTGATCCGGGATGCCTGTGAAAATTAGATTGTCTCTTATACTGTCACCGGCTCGGTCCCAGTTATTCCCCTCACTGGCCAGCAGAGGTCTTCCTCACCAGACTTCTAACACTACATCCCCCATAAGCCCCGTACCTGGCGCTGATTGCGTTACACCTGACTCTGATTACACACACACACACACACACACACACACATATAAGCAGTTCACACGCTCACTTCTTTGCAAAGTCTTGTTTGCCCAGTCAACATTACCGAACGTTTATTCCTATTCTCTGATTGATCTCCTGTTACTGACCCGGACTGCTTTTGACCTCTTCGTTCCTGCTGCCTGCCCAGACCTTCTGCTTCTCTCTCTGTTATCGAACTACGCTGCCAGCCCCGACCTATGCCTGTTACTACGACCTACGAGTGTTTGATGCCTGCCCGGAGAATCTTAATGCCTAACATCTATGTGAGTTTATCATCCAGCCATTGGTGTTTGCTATTGATTCAGTTGTGCTTAATAAATATACTGCAAATGGATCCCTCTGTGTCAAGCTCCTCATTACACATACTGCGTGCTTATAAGTCCAAAATGTTTTCTTTCATTGTTTTGTTTTCTGTGACAACGGAGGTGAGCTGGGTAGAAAGTGTGTGAACTGAGTCCTTTAAGAAGCTGTTTTCTTTCATGAGCAGGTCTATCTGTTCTTGACTGAATTCTAAACTGTGACGGAGTTCTTGGAATTCCTTGTGAATGACTTCTTTTAGTGCGATTCTTGTGTCGAGTCCGGAAAGTTTATTTTCAATAGAGCGTAATATATCGCTTACCTCGGTGCAGCAAGATGGTGAGGGTGTAGGTAAATTCGTATTTGGTGAATCAGAATGGGGTCTCTTGGAGTTTGGAGTGGGATTACCTTTTTTGTTATGAGCTGAAGTGTCCATGTTGTAGCAGTGTGTGTTGTAATGTGATCCAGGGTGAAAAATGAAAACGTATAGTCCAGTTGCTATGATGTAGTCCAATTTTAGAAGTGTGGGACGCGGAAAAAAGCAGAAAAAGAGGGGAAAAATGTCAAAGTTGTTTGATGTCAAAGTTGTTTGATGTCTAGCAGACGCTAGACATCAGACGCCATATTGAATCACGCACTAGGTCTCGCTGAATCTCGCGTTACTCAGTCATGGGCATGCTCTCCTCCCTCGGAAATGTATGTTTCTATGCACAGCAACTTCTGAACTGAACTATGTGTTAATTAAAATGTCTATATTAGGCTCGTAGCATTTGCCAAAACTAATACATTTTGTTCACATCAAAAACACAGAACATAACGCTCTGGTTACTAATGTAACCCTTGTTCCCTGAGGGGGGGAACGAAAATGCTATGTGGAAAAACTTCCACTATGGGGATTTCGTTGAGAGCCAATCATCTGAAAGAGTATGTAAAGGAGCCAATGAAATGCCAATGAGTTGGCAGCTTCAGCTTGCACAGCTGATGCTTGTTGCAGTCAGTTTGCTATGAGAGCACAGTGTGAGCAAAGCCAAAGCATATTTTTTTTAGCTGAAGAGACTTTCACATCAACAGCTAAGGGGCAATCATTATGGCGAAAGAACATAGCATTTCTGTTCACTCCCTCAGGGAACGAGGGTTACCTTAGTAATGCACCTTAGTAACCGGAGCATTCCCCTTCGGGAGGGGAACTTCCATGCTATGTGGAAAAACTTCCACTATGGGGAAATGTATGGAAAACACTATAATGATTGAACCTTACCTTCGCCCCCGATGAGAGAGTAGTGAGGCAGAGGCGCACGCAGATCAGGCAGAGAAAGGTGCCCCCAAAGACTGCGTAAGCCCTCTGTGCACTTCCGGGAAGAAAGGGATGGGAGGCTGGAAGGTCTTGCCATTTTAGTCCTCTACATACATCTAGTCGGTTCGATCTCCAGGCCCGCGACCACACTTGCTCCCGAGGGGAGGGAACGGAGGGAAGAGAATCCTTCATCAGATCATGACAGCCCATCCTCAGATGCAGCGGTGGACATCTGAGCCTCTGTGTCATCAAGTGAGAGGGCGGCCATCCGAGAATGGAGTGCTTCTCTCACTCGAAGCTTGGATGAAGCGTGTGGAGAAGCAAGAGGTCTGCAAGCCCGAGGGTGGCAGATTTACTCCCACTGTGACCCTCAGATCTGCCAGAGTGCCCAACCACGGAGCGGGGGACAACTGGGGTGGGTGGGTCTTTTGCAAGAGCGAACCGTGATCTTAACTGCGCAACAGACATGCCACCGCAGTGATGGCATGCACTGCCCGCGAGCACCGCATTAACATGCTGGACCCCCAGACATGAAACGCAGTGCTCATGCCCATCATCCGAGGACAGGAAACCACCGCATCCAGAAATGCACAGCCAGAGCGACGTCTTGAAAAAGATGCACTGCACGACCGTGTTTTTCTTTTAGGAAATTCGCAACAATACATACTGCTCTACGCCAGGCAAGGGAGAAAGCCAGCTCGACTGTCTGCTGCTGCGTCACACACTCTGGACCGGGAGATCGCTCTCGTTCACTCTCTGTCTGAAACTGGAGGAACCCTCATCAACTCTCTCAGAAGGCTGTTGAAGTCTCTGAAGTGAAAAATGATGCTTTGGCTTTGCTCGCACTGTGCTCTTACAGCAAATTTCATTGGCCCATTTACATACTCTTTCAGATGATTGGCTCTCTGAACGAAATCCCCATAGTCTTAAGTTTTTCCCTGAGCATTGAATTTCTCCTCGGGAAGGGGAACTGAATGGCGTGTTGCGTGCTGAGCTGGAGCGACAGCAGCAGAGAATTTTGCATGGCCCTAAAGCCTTCACGCGGCAGTTATTTTTAAATATGCACAACGCGAGCCAAACTATAGACATGCCATTCCCGTCATCCTTTCCGACGCCTTGGACGGGAGATGAGGCTGACACCAGCAGAAGGAGGCACCTTGCGGGTATGATGGCACTCTCAATCTGGTGAATAGACTCAAACTCCCTGGCTGCTCCACCATCAAGGGTAGTGAGGCGGAGGTGTTCCCGTCATCCTTTCCCACACCCCAGTAATTTGAATCAGTATATAATAAGGAAAACAATACCTTACAAATAAAAAGAAGCAGGTTTTACGATCAGACATTTCTTAAACCAGTGAACTCCTGTAAACTTTTTAGTCCAAGGATCCAGTAAATGAATGCATTCAATTAAGTTCAAAACGTCTCGGATACAGAGAAAGATTTTAGATTGTGTGTGCTATCAGAAAATAAGTATCCTGTGAGTGATTGAGGGGCATATGATTTACGGCCCAGTCTGTTTTGTAACGTTAGTACGCAGAGTTTGCGTTTTTTTGCACATTGTTTTAACAATACATGAGGCTCACCCAGTTTTTCTGAGTCTCTTTTCTGGCTACGCTACTGGCTACAATTTTTTTTTTACTCTAAATGTATATTTTCTTGCCATGGGTTTCTTAATAAACAATCCCTGGCCTGAACTTGCTGCGAGAGAGACGTTGAAATGAAAACACGTAAACAGCAGCAAAGAAAAATCAGATGCTCAGACATAATCTTTAAAATAATGACATATAAAAAAATAGCAAATATATAACTGAAATGTGTGATACAATCACAGTGAAGCATTCATTAAATCTTTATCCTCAGAGCTATACAATTCATCCACCCGTATAGTTAGTGGAGGGGCACAAACAAAAATATAATTCATATATTTTTCTTGGAAAAAAATATCTTACTGACAAGAATTTTGTTTGCTATAGTTTTAAACTTAATTTTAATGTATCTTTTGTTAATCAGTTATCAATAAACAAGAATAATGAATAACATTTGAGGTGATGCTCTTTAACCTGTTACCCATCACTTAATTTTGGGGATTTACACCTACCTAAATTTAAATAGTAACAGTTCCTGACTCCAGTAAGCTACAAACACAAACCGAGTATCATTGGATAGAAGACACTTTGAGCTTTACTGTGGTAAAAGGGGAAGTTACATGTTAAAAAATATAAAAAAGTTATACATTATGAAGCCATGAAAAAAAACAATTGTATTGTGTCTCATGAGTTTATATTTCAAATTTGATGAAGATAACATGAAAAATTAGATTTCTGTAAAAAGTTTGCAGAGACTATCGGTGTCCCTCTTTCCCCCACCGTCAAAGGCACTTTCTCAAAAACAACTATCCCAAGCTAAAACGTTCACAGTTGCTAAATAATTTGGTCTACATTCACAGTTTATGTATTTTTTAAAAAGAAGACACTCTGGGCTTTATTATACATCATCTAGAGTTTATAATGCTCAAAATGAAAAAAAGTTATAGATGCTTAAATAATGTAAAAAAATTGCATGGCCCTAAACATTTTATTATTTTATAAACAAATATGTGAAATCCGTCCTGGAGCAACACAGCAAAGTAATAGGTCAAAAGATACAAATCTCCTGAGTATGTTTTGAATTTGATACCAATGTCATGCAAAATGAAATTTCTGGAATTATTTTTCTGAGACAACGTCTTGTGATTTTCTCCCTTGTTTGTGGAGAGGTCTGATGACCACACATGTACTGGGGTTTCTAACACAACTGTTTTAGTCTTTTCACATACCACAAATTTTTCAATTGTAAAATAATAGACAGAAGCATATAGTATAAATGATTTATTTGAGCACAAGAAGTACATTGTGTAAAATAAGTCCAGTGCATATGCAACAAAAAAGGATCACAAGAGTTGTTGTTTTGCTGTGTCACTTTGCTTCGTGGCTGCTGCTTGAAATCCACTCCACAGCAGAAATTCAGCTACATGACAAAAAAAAAAAAAAAAAAAAAAAA